>CM028350.1:38723288-38793836 GCA_016618105.1 Dendrobium huoshanense | reverse complement strand
GATGATCAAAAGCGTTTCAATTTGTTGAAACAACATCTTTCAAAGAACGCCCCAAAAAAATCCGCACGGTAAAATCAGATAATCTAGCATATTTCACTAAAAATAACTCACACAACCACACAAGAAAGAACATCATATTTAGTGTAAAACTCTCAAATTAGTGGTAAAACCATGATTTTAATGTCGTCCAAGATTTTCCATCATGTTTAATTGGTTTACATGATTTTCATCTTCAAAAGAGTTTTTGAATTTCTTACATCAATATGTTAAAACAATTGAGGCTGACTTTTTTTTTTGTCGAATTTCACAAAAGATAATCGTCGTAGGAGTGTGCTCCATTACATGTAGGCTAACTTGTGGTGTTACTAAAGATAATGATGTGATACAATCAACGGAACTATAAGATTTTATTAAGAAATTTATTTTAGCAATGAATTTATAAGATTACTATTTCACTAAGTTAAGACTTTTAATTTTATTGGTTATTGACTTGCTTCAGGTATGCGGTTACACATTAGATTAACAAAGCGATCCGAAATAATGACAAGAAAATAGTAAAACAAATATGTGATTAACGATAATCTGCTAATTAACAATTAGAACTTTCACCTTAGAGTTTCCCTCTCGATTGCTTTTTGGAAGTAGGGTTAGCGGAGGACGAAGGTTAGCAAGCTAAGTGATGCCACTGAAAGATAGATGATGGCGGCAGTTTTGATCAACGAAGAGTTGGCCGGAGTTGGAGAGACGGGTGGTCGTCCTGCGATATTCCACGATCCTGTAGGTTGTTGCTCTTCGATGACGTCCGCCAAAGTAAAGCGAATACACTCCACGTATTCTTCAACGGTGCATTCGGACCCAAATCCGGGATCGAAGAAAGGTGATTGAATGATGTCGATTTCCTCTTGAGAATTGTAAATGAATCCGTGATCAACATCCGGATCCGCCATCCATGAGCTTGAGGGTAGGCGAGTGGTATTCTATGGCGGAGTCGCCGGTAGGAAGATGTGGAGAGAGAGAAGTTGGCGGGTAGGAGGGGATAGAGGGTAGTCGGTCACGAGAAGGGTGAAGGTAAGTTAGGTCTAGGATGGTGGGAGAAGAGAAAGAACAAAATCTGAAATTTCTCTGAGATTTTATTTAATTGGGTGATTGGGATTGGTTGAGTAGTGGAGAATTAATTTAGAAAATTTTAAATTCAATTTCAGATTTTTCTAATGGGAGGGAAGAAGCTTAATTTGAATTCAAAATATTCAAATTAAACTTATGAGGAGGGCCGGCGGTTTTAGGAGGGGATTGGGGGAATATTAAATGAGATTGGGGTTTAATTGGAGAGAGAAAAGCAAGGGGAAGGGGCCGGCCATAGGAGCATGGAGGAAGAATGTCTAGATTCAATGTATGTGGGCCCAAGGGAATTAATTGGATTGAAATCAAATTTGATTTTCAATTTCAGATTTGATTAAAATTAGGATAGCTTCCTAATTGGGATTTTACTAATAGGAAGGTATTTGAAATTCAGAAGTTTATTGAATTCAAATAAAATCCTTTCCTAATTAGCAAGGGTGCATTTTAGGAAGGTAATCAAAGTCAATTTGAAATTTGAAATTTAAATTTGGAGAGCCATGGGAGGGCCAGCGGTTTGGATTTGTGGAGAGCAGCGGATGGAGAGTGAACGCCGGCAGTTGGGTGGGTGGTGGCCGGCGGCATTGGAAAGGGGGTTCGGTGTAGGGAGGAGATGGGGCAACGGGAAGGGGATGCCGGTTGATGGAGGAAGAGAATTGGTATTAAGTGCATATCTGCTGCTGAAATGTCCCCCATCCCATTTGCCACAATCACTTAGAAGTTTGTTGTTCAATAGACATGCTAGGGGTCACTTCTTGTTCAATCCTTTAGCTCAACAATCATTCTCCACCCATGAAGTGTACCCTCTTTAAATTCAAGTAGTACAGAAGTCTACTACCTCCAGCTTGGTTCTCCCCCAAGCTACACATTTTATTGAAGAGGTTAGGTTTTGATAGCAATTGTAACGACCCATGTTTTATTATATAAGGTAGTGTTTGTTTTGGCCAAATTCATCTTGTAACTAGCTAGCTAAATCTCATGATTTTATCTCTTTCTTGTAACAACTCAATAGGTCTTCAATCCCAAGTGTACTCCACTAGCTCACTTAGCTATAGAGTTGCAGTAAAGGATGCCTCAATTTCTACTTCTATATCATAGCATCCCTTTCTTAATGTCATTAATCTCCTAAAAGCCTTCTAAGAGCCACTTTGTTGTCCAGTCAACAACCATGGCGTTTGCTCTTCCGTCCAAGCGGACCTTCATGTTCTAATTTAGTTAATTACAAATTATACCCAATGGCTTGCCCAAACACCGCTATCAAATGGATCCATAAGAGAGAGCTCGAGAAGAGAATATCCTTTCTAAACTAAGAAAACCATCTTGTAACATTGATAATAAATGGGAACCTGTACAGAAAATTACAACAAGACAATATCATGGATGACTGATGCAACTAATTTCCATTATCTGTTGGTAGGCTCTGCTAGCCAACCTCTTCTCATTTTCTATTTGGATAAAAAATGACATCACTTATTCCATTTGATCCAGATTTCTAATCTATCTAAAGCTAGGAATACACATTTTCATGGTTCCCATTACAACAACAACATCTAGCCTTTGTCCCACTAGTGGGATTAGCTACATGAATCCTTTTTCTTCATTTTGCCCTGTTAAAAGTCAAATTCTCATTTAAATCTAATAAAGAAATATCATTTCTAACATTTTTTAACCAAGTCTTTTTTAGGTATACATTTACCTTTCTTAACATAGGTTAAATCTAACACCTCTACTTTCCTAACCGGGTCATTGGAAGGCCGCCGTTTTATGTGACCAAACCATCTAAGACGACTCTCTAATCTTTATCTTACACTGGAGTTACTCCAACCTTTTCACGTGTATGCTCATTTTGTATCCTATCTCTAAGGATAAAATCACTCATCCACCTGAGCATCCTCATCTCTGCACACTTAACTTAGTATTATACTTCTTATTTAATGACCAACATTTAGCACCATAAAGCATTGCAGGTCTCATTACCATCTTATAGAATTTTCCCTTAAATTTGAGTGGGACTTTTCATGGATCCCATTCTTTCTCATAATTAATTATGTTGTTCGCATTGCAGCAATCACGCCTAATCGAGATAGAAAAACTAAAAGACAAGTTCAAGAGAGACCTGGAGACAATTAACTCCATACCACAAAACGAAGCTGAAGAATGATGCTACTGGTTGTCTTCATTTGGAGGTACTGATCTCTGTTTGCCAGAGCCTTCTCAACCATTCATTTTTCACATGAAAGAAGTCGTTATATTTGTTAAAATCAATTAGCGGTCATATCCAACTATTTCTCAGTTTTTGTGCTGCTGCTAATAGTTTTTTCTGCATCTCTTTGCTAAAGACATCATAGCATGGGAAGGTAAATGGTGTTTCTCTCATTACTTGATTGTTTGGTCTTTTGACAAATGTTTCATTTGGGATAATTTTTTTGTTGCTTTTTAAATGATTTTTTAGTACATAAAGTTATAGTTCAAAAAGGTTTTGTACTATGAAGTTGTTTTAAAAAGTAATAAAAAATTGTTCCAAATGAATTCATAATTGCTATGATTGCTCGTTCTTTGTGAATATAACCCTATTATGATTGAGATGCAGTCATGAATCGTTTATCTAATTATTTGCTTTAGGCTTCGTTTGGGACATTTTTTTTGCTGCTTCTTAAAGCAGTTTTCTAGTACAAAAATTTATACTAGAAAGTCGTTTGAAGAAGCAATAAGAAAACCGTCCCAAACGAGGCCTTAGTTTTCAATAATTTTTTCTACTTGAAATAGATTATTCTGATCTACAGTAGTTAGAATGGATTTTAAAGTTGTTGATTTTATTTTGAGCTACTTTTAATATAAATTATGATTGATTATTTTATGTATTGCATTTATTTTATAATAAATCTAATGATCATAAAATCTGCATTGACAAATAAATTTTTTACACAAACGGATACTTTTCAAACAGTTTTCATAGGCATAAAATAGTATTAAACCAGCCAAGTAAAATATGTTAAGAACTGGATGACGATTGCCTATGTCATTGCTTCAATATGGCAGCAAATCTCTTCTAGCATTTTCTAGAAGCCTGAACTTTGCTTCTACATATTTGCTAATAAGATCCCAAAAGTTTTCTATATAGATAAGTAATATCTTCAATGGCCAATTTCAAAGGGACAAGAGATTTTGACATGATAACATTATAATTCCACAAGCAATAATTGAGGCAAAATAGTATTTCAATGATATTGATCCAATAAATATCTTTAGATTCTAAAGAGACCAATCTTATGAATATTTGATGAAATGATAGATTAATTTTTTAGAAAATTAATTAGTTCAAATACTAAATTGATATCATGACCTTTTTTTATATATTTGAGTATGGAGCATTTTAAGGAACGTGATAAGAGCGGATTTAGGCGTATGTGCGGAGAGATTATTCTGTGTAGTCATCGGACGGTCTTTAGGCGAATTAAAATGTGCCACTTCATTTGGTACGCATCACATGTAAACAATTAAAAAGCATCAGATGACTGCATAGAATAATTTCACACGTATGTGCTAGAGGGAGCTTGTCAAATGAAATTTTAATATATGTTAGTATTTCAAAATTACTTAATATTTAAATAGTAAACATTTAATTTTCATTTTAAAAATAAATTAATTTATATGTTTTCTTTTTAATAAATGAAATGTCTAGAGGATCAAGAGGTTATATGTCTCAAAATAAATTTAATAAATTTAATAAATTTCAATTATATAAAAATATTATACTATGTATTGATTTTATATAGAATATATATTTTATCATTAATTAATTTTAAAATTATAAGAAAAGTTCTTCAAATTCACAATATAGTGAAATTTCAGAAAATGAAACATTTGACCAAAAACCCCTTAACAAAATCTTGGATTCGTGGCAATCCGTAGATCTCATAGAGTGGGCAAATTATTGCATCCAGTCACCTGATGCGAAGATATGTCCGGATATTAATAAAATATTATTTTAAATTTAGTGCGTCAAAAGTGCAGGTAAAACACAGGTTAAAGAGCAGTCAAAAGTGCAGGTAAAGCACAGTCTAAGCACAAGTCAAAAGCGTAGGTGATGTGACAAATTTTTATTGGAACGTCCGAACCTATTCTCCGCTTCCGGTGACCTGATGTAATAATTTTCCCATAGAGTGATCTCTCAAAGATTTTTTTTTTAAGAGAATTTAGTAAATTTAAATAAATTTATTTAAAATAAAAAATTAATAAATATAGTACTGAAATTTCAATTATGAAGTCACAAAAAACATTTATAACGTCAAACACTCGAATTATTTGAGAGGAATTAAAAAAATAAAAAATAAAAATTCCAAGTCGTAGCGTGCACTACTTCAACTACCGTTGCGGGTAAAATCTTCGTTGGGCCCCACTGATCTTTGAACACGGTGGTCCATCAGTGATGCTGGCGAAACTCTGAAACAGGACCACTGAGGAAACCAAAGGATCAAAAGCGTCCACGTGGCAGTCTTTGAAATGGGTTAGTAACGCAGAGAAAATTAGCTAATGCACGCACATGGCCATAGGCCTTTTATATATTATTGAAGTACATAATTACAAATTTATTATGTACTTTATTTTTTGGAGTATATAATTATGTATTATTATATATTTATCATATATTTTTAAAGATTATTTATTTAATAATGCATAATTCCTCATTAAAATAGAGTTTATAATAAGTACAATGTACATAATTGTAATAATTTCTTGAAACTTTAAACTTAAAAGCTTTAATTTTAATATATTTTATATTAATATTTTTTAAATAAGTTAGGTTACAAGTCGAGTTAGGACTTGCTTAAGCTTTGATCATTTGCTCATCAAGTTCAGCTTATGAGCCATTCATAAAGCCAAATCAGAGACCTAGCACACGAGTCAACATGAATCACTTACACTTCTAGGGCTCCCTGATATCAAGTGTGAGGGTAAAGCAACAAAGCGGGAGACTTCAAGCTCAGAGAGGATTGAGGCAAGAGTAGAAGTACCTAGAAGGAACGACAGAGACATCAATTGCAAACTTAGGCTTCATTTCAGAAGGCTTTCTTACTCTTTATTTAAGAAGCTTTTCAGTATAAAATTTGTTAAATTAAAATTTTGTGTACTAGGAAGCTGCTTTATAAAGCAATAAGAAAGCTGTCCTAAACGAAGCCTTAGCTAAAGAGGGACGTGTAGCAAGACGAAACCTAATGCATAGTTTATTTACATAATTAACCACATTTATTTCTCCTTAAGCCATTTAATTACTAATAATGATGTTAGGATTAAGCTTAAGTTTAGGATTAGTATTAGTGTTAAGTTTAAGATAATATAATTAAAAATAAATGACAAGAGGAGATTAATATATTAATATTAGCGTGGAAAAGAAGGAAAGAGAGGTTAGGGATAGTTCAACGCCTCATCACGCGCCGCAATCGCTTTACTTCTGTCTTTGTCCGCTGGTTTTTCTCTCCTAATCTCTCGTCATTAACTTATTAAAAATCGTCATTATTTCTAATTCAAAATTAGAACCATCTTTTAAGTCTTATCTATGTACGTACGATAAAAGTGGTCTTTAATCAAATATATTTGCTAGGCAGTTTATGGTGGCTCGAACTGTCTATAATAATAGCCTTAAAATTATATATATATATATATATATATATATATATATATATATATATATATATATATATATATATATATATATATATATATATATATATATATATTTAAATTATTAATTATGAGCATAATAATTTTTTAATTGAGACAATGATCAAAGTTATTGCGTCCTAGAATATTCGCGGCGGGAGAGAGTGATATATTTTAGCATCTTAATTTTGTACTAAGATCCTGCTCACAAACAGATAAGAGAGTTTGATTATAGAGTTTATTAAGGGAGATCATAATATTTACGTGGATACTTGTGAAAAGGAGAAATCATGGGGCCTAACTCAGTTTGAATGAATCCACTAACGTTTGCAATTGATTACAAATGAGGCATTTCCTTAGAAGGTCTTGGCTCAATTTAGCAAATATACATCATTTGGGGTGACAAAGCCATAGTTGGCGAGCGATGTAGGTCGGAATGATCATTGTCAGATGACAGTAGTCGGAAGAACCATAGTTGATGAGCGACGGAAGTCAAAAAGGTCATAGTTGGCGTTGGTGGTTGGAAGATCGTAGTCAGCAGGCGGCGGAGGTCGGAAGGACCATAGTTAGGCGACGGTGGTCAGAAGGACCGTAGTCGGCAGTCGACGGAGGTCGGGAGGGCTGTAGTTGGGCAATAATGGTTTGAAGGACAGTAGTCGGCGGGCGACGGTTGTTGAAGGGCCGTAGCCAGAAGGCAATGGTAGTCGAAAGGGCCGTAGTCGACGGGCGACGGAGGTCGAGAGGACCATAGGTGATCAACGAATGGGTGGAATTCCAACGGCGGTTAATAAGAACTATGGCGATGGTCGAAGAACAGGCCGAAGTTCATCAATGGTCGACGAAAGAGTAGAAGTCCGACGGTGGTCAACGAAAAGGTGGAAGCCCAACAATGGTCGACGAACTGGCAGAAGTTCAGTGGCAGTCGACAAACATGCGAAAGTCTGGTGGCTGTCGGGATAAACAATAGTGGTGGTCGACAGACGAGCAAAAGTCTGACAGTGGTTGGCAAAGTAGAGGAAGTTCGATGGTGGTCGCTGGACTGCCGAAGTCCATCGATGATTAGAAAACTGGTGGATGTCCGGCGTTGATCGACGGATTGGCAGAAGTTCATCGGTCGTTGTGAAGAACTTTGGCGGTGGTCAGCGGACTGGTAAAAGTCTGGCAATGATCAGCGGATTGACAAAAGTCCGACGATGGTCGGCGGACTGGTGAATGTCCAGTGGTGGTCGACAGACTGGCAGAAGTTCAGCGGGGGTTGGCGGGCAGAAGTTTGGCTGTGGTCGGTGGAGTGGAGGAAGTTTGGCGGTGGTCGGCAAACTGGATGAAGTCCGTCGGTGGTCGGCAGACTAGAGGAAGTCGGTCGGTCGGTCGGGATCGAAAGAACTTTAACGGTGGTCAGAAAGATCTTCGACGAATGTCGGCTCAGTGGTAGAAGTCCGTTGGTGATCGGGAAAAACACTTGTCTTGTTCGACAGACTAGCTGAAGTCCGACGGTGGTCGATGGCAAGCTTGCTCACAAAATTTTCCATTCTTCTCCTCGTTTTTTCTCCTCCACTCTCATGTGAATAATGTGGGCCTATTTATAATTTTTTGAAAGTAGCATGACTTGTTAATATGGGAAGGATCAAGGTTAATATGGGAGTGATTTGAACATATGACCGATATTGATCCCTTTGATCGTGGATCGTTTATTGGACATTTGGATGTCTTAATGATATCATAATTTAGTGACCTTGGGCTCGTTGGATTGATTTTGATGTCGTTTGGTTCATCTTTTCGAGACATTCAGTTCAACTTTAAGTTTGCTGAAATCAGAGTTTGGATGGTCCTAGATTTAATTTTGAAAGCTTTGTACTCAATTTTGCTTTGAGATTTGTGTAGGATCAAGACTATTTTAGATTATATAAAAAAAAGTCTATTTTAGATTACATATAAAAATGATCCCTTAATTTTTTTATAAAAGAAAAAAATAATCATCAACTATATTAAAAAATAATTTTGATGTTTCAACTTTTTAAAGAGGATCCAAAACAATCTCATCATGAGACTATTTTGATTCTTTTTAAAAGAATTGAGAGACTAAAATGTTCATTTAATATAGTTCATATCATTTTGTTCCTTCATAAAAAGTCAAAAAATCATTTTAATTTTTATACTTAAAAATACTTTAAGAAGCAGTGCGAAAGCGGTCCCAAATGAAGCCTATGTTTTATTAATAATTGGTGATATGATCAATATTGGAAGCACATTATAACTGTGCTCTTGGACTGAGTCCTTTCTGCCTATTCATGACTCATGCATTATTGCTTCTGATCTGGAAAATATGACCGTTGAAAGAAGCTCAAGCTAAAATACAAATTAAGAGTCCTTGTAATATAAAATTGAGGCATTTTATTGAGAAATATTTGAATTTTATCATTTTAAAAATTATCATTCACACTACCTATAGTCATCAAATTTCATCTTATTCAAATTAATGATGTACTTTTAATTCATTATTTCATTTTTCTTAAATTCTAAATAATTTTATTATGGCATGTGCCAATAAATAAATTCCATAGTTTATTTTTTAAAAAATAAATTTTAGATTCATAACTATGCATAGTTTAAGTGAGAAAATTGGATTGTTTATGCTCTATAATAGGGGTGTTAATATTTGACACGACACGAAAATCCGATCCGGACCCGACCCGGAAAATCCGGGTTGAACCCGACCCGATTTCAAAACGGGTCGGGTTCGGGTTCCAGAAATCGACCCGTTTAAAAAACGGGTCAGGTTCGGGTTGACCCGGCGGGTTGCCGGGTCAACCCGCCAACCCGTTTAATTCGAAAAATTTCGAATCCCGCCTCTGCGCGCTGCCCGCCGGGCACTCGCCCGCGCTGCCCGTCGCGCGCCCGCACGAGCTGCCCGCGCTGCGCCCGCGCCCGCGCGCTGCGAGCCCGCGCCTGTGCCCGCGTGCCCAGCGCGCCCGACCGCGCCTGCGCTGTCCCCGCTCGCGTTCGCCCGACCGCGCCCGCGCTTTCCCCGCTCGCGCTTTCCCCGCTCGCGTCCGCCTGCCGCGCTCACGTCCCCCGCCGTCCGCCGCCGTCGTTCCGACGCCGGCAACCCAAACCGGGTCGGGTTGGGTCAACCCGGCAACCCGCCGGGTCGGGTCCGGGTTCGGTTTTCCGACCCGTTTGTCTACCCGGGTCGGGTTAGGGTCGACCCGTTTGAACCCGGGTCAGTTCCGGGTTCGACCCGAACCCGACCCGTGACCCGAAATTGACACCCCTACTCTATAATACTTGAAACTGGAGAAATATGATTGATGTTTTGTTTTTTTAGTATTTTGCATCTTGCTTCTCTTTTGTGATTAACATGTTTGAGTTGCCTTGTTGTGTATGCGTATATATGCTAGGGTTACACAAAAAGTTAGTAGTGTGATGAAGAGAAAATTATTATGTACTATAAGCTATTTGAGACTTATAATATCTTTATGTTGAATATAATACATAAAAATTCAATATTAAAAACTAAAGATATTAATCATACATATAGAAAGATATTACACAGCCGCTTGTTAGTGGATGTGTTGCTGATTTCAATAGATTAGCTACTAATGATCAATGTTAAGATGGATGGTTTCAATTCACAAATTCAAATCATAATTAAATTGAAGAAAATGTTTTTAATCATGATGATCTTTAATATATTTTATAGTGATACATATATTATAATGATATAATTATCTTGCAATGCATGCTTATGTATGATAGGGTTATACATAGAATTAGCAGTGTGATGAAGAAAATTATAAGACATTTTGAGCCATTTGAGGCCAAAAAGGTCGTAGTTATGTTCAACATGAGACATTAATTCATAGCATTTGAAAATATATATGTTAATCATACATATAAAAAGGTATTACATATCTTTCATACATGATTAAATTTTTATCATTTGTTATAGCTATCTTATAATCTATTAGATTATAATTATTATAATTATATTCTGCTAGCTATACTATACTATTTTGATTAATAAATTCATACTTTATTCATCTATTGAATGAACATATTCAAACATATAATTCAACTATTTTATAAAATTTTTAACAATATCTAATTCATATCTTATTTTTAGCATATTCGAATCATGAATGAAAATTTTCTCAGGTATGAAAGATAAATGCTGGATTTGAGTTCAAATATGATTCAATAATGATTTTTTTATCACATATATTAATTATCAATCGGAATCCAATTAAATCATTTTGTATAATTCCTTTTTAAGTACTGGTTGAGTTCTTGTTATCTGAGGCTGGTGGCTTGTTGGTCGATCGCTGTCCTGCTGTGGGTTGTTTCTTTGGCTTTGTTCGGATTGGTTTGACTTTTCCAGATTTCTTTGATGCTCGTGTTGCTGTTTTTGGTGGGACTGTTGCTGACCGTTTGGGGTGTCATGCTTGATTTATTGTTCTGTACGGAATTTTTGTAAGCATTTGCTTCTTCGACTTGGCTTCTATAGGGTGTTTCTCTAGGTGCTTATCTCTTTTTAGATTGTCTTTCGTTTCTTTTCCTTATGTTTCGTAATAGGATGAATCAAAGACTCGTAGATTTTGTTTTAAATGATGAATTTTTAGAGGGTTGTTGATTCAATAAGAACTTATAATATCATATTAATTTATATTAAAGTATAGGCCCCTAAGAATGGATTTTAAACAAAACAAATCCCCTTTAATAACATTTATATATATCATTTTCCTTATAATGTCTTATAAAGATTAAATCACTGTTTTATGGTACTTTTGTGTATGATTAACTTTTTTGTTCTTAAATAAAATATAAGAGCCCAAATTTCCAACTTACTGTAGCTCTCATCATTCATCAACTACTTTTGTTCTTTTGTGTGAATGCCTCATAATTATGCCTTTCTCTTTATTTATTAGTTATTAAATTGTATTCTTATTCCAATTTTTATCAAAATATTAAGGCTATGTTTTCCTTTCAATTGTAAAGATACCTTTCTTATCAGCATGGAATTAAGAAAAACGGATGCCCATATTTTTGTCAAAAGTTGCGAATTTTATATTTTTAAATGAGGAAAATTACATCAAGATTGTGACATAAATTATATTAAAATGAAGCTTTATTTTTATTAAATTTATTAATGCCTCAAAATAATAAAAAGTTGTTATCTAATTTCTTTAAAAAAATAAAATAATTACAACAAATTTTAAAAAAGTTATTTTTCTCATAACAATTTCATAATCACTTTTATAAAAAGTTATAGCCACCTCAAATAGTCCCTAATAATGATATTTGGGTTATTAATTCAATT
This sequence comes from Dendrobium huoshanense, assembly GCA_016618105.1. Classification (NCBI taxonomy): domain Eukaryota; kingdom Viridiplantae; phylum Streptophyta; class Magnoliopsida; order Asparagales; family Orchidaceae; genus Dendrobium; species Dendrobium huoshanense. The sequence goes on along the minus strand of CM028350.1, from coordinate 38,781,742 downwards.
TTTCTTTTTTAAGAATTTAATAGCTTTTTAGCATTAATGCATTGTCTTGGATGAGGCTCCTTCTCTTAAGAATGTTTTTTTAGATGCTCAGGCGATTGCTCTGGGGACGGAGGCGGTTTCTGTTGAGATGAATGAAGGTTTGCCTGTACTGGGTATTGTGAATTCCAATGGAGATGTTCATGTTTTAGAAAATGAGGAAGGTGGAGATGATGTTATTGTGCCTGTTGCTGTGGATATGGCTAGAGAGGAAGGTATTCCTACCGATTACAATCTAGTTGAGGTCCCTGTTAATGTGGTTGATACTCAAAAGATGAATATCTGTGTGGGTAATCCTGCGGGTATGGAGATTAGGAACCAGAAAAATTGGTTGATTGATTTGTTGGATAATGAAGAGTATTCTGAATTTGATGATTCTGATACTGATTTTTCCCTTGTTCGTTCTTCCAATGTCGCTTATCGAGGGAAATTTTGGGGGAGAGGTAGACGTAAAAGGTGATTTTGCGTGACGTTTTGTTGGTTGTCTCACTGTTTATCCTTGGTTTTCGTTTGGCTTTTCTGTTCGTTTGGATGTTACGTGAGGATATGGGCAATGATGTGGTCGGGGCTCGCGTCCCGGTCGTTTTTGCTGGTGGCAACCGTAGGTGTGGTATTTCGTGAGGCCCGTTGGGATAGTTTCTACAACTACTGGATGGTCTGTGCGGGACGTCTTGGACGCTGGAAGCCTTGACTGATTTCTGAGCTCGCATTTAGCTTGTATTTCTCCTCTTATTTGGTCTTTTCTTCTGTTCTCTTTGAGTCTATGCTGTAATTTTTTGGTTTATTAATATATTTTTATTTTGTGTTAAAAAAAATTATTTTATTTTGATTAATAAAGTCATAAATTAAATATAGAATAAAAATTCATTCACTTGTCTAAAATAATTGGGATAAAATTATTGATGATGGCACATGGCTCTATGATTGAGGGTCTTAGCTCTTACTATGAAAGATATAGGTCAAGCATATTAATTATTAGTTTTAAAAAATTATGATTAAATTTATTTAAAGACAAAATTATATTGATGATGTTGATGATGAGAATTAATCGAAGTATATGACAAAAAAAGAATATTAAATGCGTGTTTTGTCTTTTTTTTTTTTTAATTTGATTAAAATGGTACTTTTAATTGTATTTTAAACTTATAGGCGCATGATTTAAAAAAATTAGGGTCGTTTTTATGGGATTTAAAATATATATTAAACTTATAGTTTATTTAAAGATTGACCATAATTTTATGTTTAACCATAGATATTGTTAACCACACATGTATTAGTGCTGATTAAATATGTTTAATAAAGATAAATTAGGTTTAATTAAAGCGGTTTTAAGTTCTTGAGTTGGCTTTGTTAAGCGTGCCGCTTCTGTGGATGATTTTGGATAATGATGAGGCAGCTTAATGCTCCCTCATGGTTTGCTGACAACTTTGGTGGGTGGCTATTCTGTTGCCCCATTGGATGGTTCATGCCTCCCAGCTGGGTGGTTGCAGATAGCTGCCATTTACTGAGTCCTACTTGCTTCTTCACTGTTTTCACTGATTTTTAATAGTTCCTCTGTCTTCGGGGTTCAAAAGATGACCAGACTCATCAAATCTTTACAAAAAATTTGGGTTCAGATTGACCTATTTAAAAAATGGGTCGGGTTCAGGTCTAAAATTTTGATCTGTTTGTTAAATGGATCAGGTTCGAATTGCGTCGCCAATCCAATTTTGATACAAAATAATCATTTTAATTTATTTTTTTTTTAATTTTGGGTATGATTGCCTTATTTTTTATTAGGGAGATTTACATATATACCACTTAACAGTATTCTATTTACATATTTAACATCTAAAATTTAATATTAGATATATACCACCCATAGTTCATTTTCATACCAAATATGAGTGGTAGAAATGAAATATGTGAGTGGTAGGAAAGAAATACATACATACCACCCATAGTTCATTTTCATATCAAATATGAGTGGTAGAAATGAAATATGTGAGTGTTAGGAAAGAAATATAAGTGGTATATTTGATATTAAAATAATATAAGATGGTATGCATGTAATATTAAAATTTTAAGTGTTATATATGTAAATATGATGTTATAAAGTGGTAGTATGTAAATTTTCCTTTTTATTAATTAATATAAATATATTGTTACAAAGTTTTTTTTTTTAAGTTTTATATATTTGAATTAAATATTGCCTACTTTGCAATAATAAATAATTTAATTTGCAGCCCTTATAATTTTGTGCTTTCAACATGGTTAATTAGATTAATAAGGGTCATTTGAGATTATTTTATGTTTCATTTCATAATTTATATTTTATTAATATTTTAATATGAAAAAACAGAATATTTAAATTAATATATTTATTTTTATTTTTATTAATATTGAATAAATTAATTTATGTGATATGAAGGTACTCCTCGATTGACAATAAAGTGGGGGTGCAGATAATATTGGTGGCTAGTTGTGATTTTTAATACTTTAAATAATTTATTTATTTTTTAAATAAATAAAGATAATAAAAAATAATAGTCAAATATTTTTATAAAATAAATAAATATTGATGTCAAACCTCTCTAAGCTATATAAAATTTTTATTGTCAAAGCAACATATCAGCATGCGTGCGCAAATTAAACATGAAAATTATTCTGTGAAAGCTGGACGTAAAACGTTGTCTGAAGATCAACAAAAATGCGCCATTCTGGTTGGTCTCTGGATGACGTTCGGCGTCGGCACAGAAGTAGCAAGAAAGCCGTCCAAACGAAGTCTAAGGCTTGATTTGAGACAATTTTCTTATTGTTTTATAAAGCCATTTTTAATGTAAAAAATTATTGAAACCAGAAATAAAAACAATGATTTAAAGCTGTCGCGAACGAAGCAATAATGCCTCTTGACATAAATATTATCCAAATATTTTTAAATTGTTTTTTTTAATATATGTTAAAATAGTAAATTATTTATCTATTATTTAGCAGTTAACCTAACAGATTTAACTGGCCAAAAAGGACAGATAACAAGGAGACATCAGCATCCACGGCCGAATTTTATTTAGAATAAATAAATATAATTTTTTGAATGGCTGTAGTTTACTATAATGTTATCGAGATTTAGTTCAAGAAATAAATAATAAATTTTTTAATTAGAATACGGTCATCATTTATTGCCATTTTTTAATTAATTAATTAATTAAAAATGATGGTTGCCGATTGCCGATTTAAGATTAAATTAAAAAAAATGAAATTTGGCATTATAAAATGTTGAAATGAGTCAGTTCCACCTCGGAGAAAGGGTAATAAATTTTTTTATTTAGTATTTTAATGAATAAAATATAAAATTTAAAGTTGACTAAGGGAATGTTTTCATTTGATGGAAAAAAATTATATACAAATAAAACTAATGCATTGAAAATATTTTGAATAATTGTATTAAGTAAATGCAGGATTTTATTTTATTTCTTTAATTTGATTTGAATAAAAAATACTAAATAAAATTGCATTGCATTTAGAATAATACTTGATTAGAGGTGACCGACAATAATAACAGTCATACATTAAGTATGTCATGTGACCCCCAATTTGTAGGTGCATATAGAAATACAGCTTTATAAATGTTGGAGATCCCTCAAATTTGGCTTGACTCTTGTTTGTTCATGTCATTAATATTGAAAAATTCAGCCAAGAAAGTGAAATGGATGATTCTTAATATTTGATTTAATTTGTAACCTTTATATTAGGATGTAATCCAAGGGAAAGGTCAATAGCAAATAGAAACTTTGCAAAATTAAAACAAATTCATATACAAGTTATATAATTTTGAGATCCCCATATGAATTTTTTAACTATTTCGCTCAATAATTTGAAGGCTTCACTAATCATGAAATAAGTTATATAATTTTGAGCATATCTTAGCCTAATCCATCTCAAAGGTGCTTTCTTTAGTTAAGATCAAAGCATCAAAGAAAGTTGTTGATATCAATAGATTTTTATCCTTGTATTAACAACATAAAATGAAACCACACATATGGGGCGAATTATTACGTCATCGGAAATTCCGTAATCAATTTTGAAGATACATACAATACTTAGAAGATACATATTTTTTTAGTTTTCAAAAAATCTAAAAAAAAAAAAATTTCTACGGACCTCTCGGCAAGCCGATCGGAATTATTTATTTTTTTTGGAAAATTAGCGGCTTGACAGCTCCTAAGCTAGGTTTCAAACTCCAGATCAACAAATGAGCGAAATTTATAAGGAATCATGTTTAAAAACCAACGACAAAGCTACGCCTACGGTAGATTAACCTAAACCCTAATGAAGCAAACGAAGTATATGCATGAAGAAACACAATGAGAAGAAAAAGAGAAGAAGAGGATGAAGGGGATCGAAGAGGCTCACAGTGATTAGGCACCGATCGGTCGGGATTCGCGAGGAGAAGATTTTCGTCCGGAGTCCAGTTCGCGCGAACAAAGAAGAAGTAGTTGAGGATTTAGGGCTTCGATCGGGTTACTTATTAAAATTTGATATGAGTTTTGCCAGCGGTTTTAACCGGTGCAAATAGCATCAGTTATAACCGCTGCAAAATAGATAATTTTCTATTTAAATTTACAGTTTTTGCAGCGGTTTTTAAAACCGCTGCACTAAACCGCTGCGAAAGAGCGCGTTTTTTGGTAGTGATATTGACCATCGTACGCTTCATAGATTTATTGGGGATACAAGGGGACAACGCCCCTATGGCTGCTCCCAGAACACATTTTGGCCGTTATGGTATTTTTAGAATTTTGTTAGTTTTTCGTTGCCATATTTTTTCCTCTTCGCTATAATGAAACCATTCTCCCTTCTCCCTCGTGGTTTTCTCATATTTGTATTTTCCACGTAAATCTATTGTGATCGTTTATGTTTTGCAGATCATGATTTATTATTTTTCTTTGTGTTTGATTCATCATTCCCTAGCAAACAATAAGAAATGTTACATAAATGAAAAGTGCATATTTTTTTTTAAAAATAAAAAATAAAAACTTGCCATGAAATAAATATTTGATGGCTATAGCTTCTTAATAACATCGTACATACATTAATATCCTTCAAATGTGAAGTAAGATAGTTTTTTTTTTCTTCTCTGTATCATTCCAATTTTATTAATTGGATGTCTCAAAAGAGACAAATATGAAGTAAGCCGGTATGAAATTACCAGAAGATTTCATCTTCATGAGTTTTAATCATAATATGAAGTAAGCCTAATCGATTCGTGGCGCTGGTACCAATTATTGGCCGTGTTGAGTCGAATCCAACGTTTATGTCTATGAATATATCTTACAATGCCCTCATATCAAAATAAATTTTAAACATAATATTACACACCAAAATTTCATAATTAGGATAAATGTTAAGCATCTTGAAGTTAATCATCTTGAAGTTAATCACATTAGGTGACTAACAAATTAATTTATATGAACCACATGTCCTGCTGAAGTATTACATATGATGGATGGCTCTCTTTTGGCCAAATCGCTGCATTCTTCATGACCTCTCTCTCTATCTCAAATCATAGACCAAATCTATGAATTTGTTATGTATATATAAAAGTGAAAATACATATTAATATATATTTTCAAAGAAATTAAATTATAAAAATCATCAGTCTTCTGGTATTGTCTGATAGGCGAAAGGGTAGTATTGTAAAAATCTGCTTTTCCAAGCTCAAAGTTTTGATGAGTCATCCTCATTCCTCAAATATATATTTTTTAAATGGAAATAATATCCTTAGATTTTATATTGGAATAACCTTATATATATATATATATATATATATATATATATATAGTTTTAATCGAAAATTAAATATATAATTTATTCATTATCATTGTCACCTATATAGTTGATTGAAGTTTGACAATAAATTAAAAAAAAATATATATATAATATTAGGAGTAGTTAGAAATTCAAGTTGACTTAAAGAACATTCAAAAGTCATAGCCCCTAAATGCAATGGTTGAAATTTTGCATGCAAAATTAATGTAAATAAAATCATAAAGACCTAAACTAATAAAATGAGCACTAATAAAAAATCAAATTAAAATTTTACTTTTAAAAAAAATATTTATAGACAATCAATTCACATTTTAAATTTATTTTTTTAATGTTGATCGTACCTTCAATTTTTTTTTTGTTTTTTGAACAAACTTTGGATCGATAACTCATCTTTAATTTATTCCATCGAGCTTATCTGGGTTGGTGGACGAGCATAGTTGGGAACCTCTATTCTGGAGCATTGCAGCGGTGAAAACCGCTGCTACAGTCGGCATGTCTACCCCGCCGGTTCTTAAACCGCTGCGGAATGTCATTGCAGCGTATTGCAATTGCAGCGGATATGTAGCGGTTTAGAACCGCTGCAAGAAAAATAGTAGGGGTTAAAACCGCTGGTATAGGTCCAAAATATTGCTGCAGTAGCCCCATTTTTTGGTAGTGGATCTCATGCGGCATAGCCCCTTAAGTTGGGAGAAAATAACTATGGGTCTCGCATTTGTTGGGTTGAGAGGTTGGTTGTTGGTAGGCTCCCAAAGAGATTAGTTACGCTGCCATGTACCTCCTAAGAGTGTGGCACTATTAAATCTATTCCATCATTACTATCCCCTTGAGGGTTGCTGCAAATGCTCGATATCTCCTCCACCATAACCACACCCATTCCAATGACCTTGTATACCATCGTGGAATTAACTATACGATGGCTCTTTACCCTTTTAAGCTTTAAATAAAATCTCTTGATGTTATATAAGACTTAAAATTTTATCTCTCTAAATTATCTTGCACTCATATATATATAATACAAAAGATTTCACCACTAAGGTTTGTGATAAATCTTTTTATTCTCATATTTTTTGAATCTTGAAATTGTCTTTTCCTATTACATAATGATGTTTCCATCAAGAGTTCAAGACTAAAGCTTTTTTTGGACTAAAGTTTTGTTTGAGATAGCTTTTAGCTACTGTTTTTTTGTTGTTTAAAAAATATATATATATAAAATTTGCTTTTAAAAAATAGCAAGAAAATTATTACAAGGAAAGCCTAAAAATATAAATTTCATTGTCATCACATTCCAACCAAGCTTAGCACCCCCTCCCTTTCCTGCCATCACTCGCCTGACATGCTTGACTGCTTATGCAATGCTAAAAATGTGCATGCATGGCAAGCATGTTGGCCAAGTTTAAGCCTAGAAAGTCACAAGCCCAATCAAGCATGCTAATGTTGTTGAACATGATGTGTCGAGGTGAATGTAGGTGCAATGATGATGTGATTCAGGGGATGTTGCAGCGTTGATTACAATGAATGTTAGTTGAATGAGAGTTATACGTACTAACATGAGTGTGATATAGAGGAAATTATTTTGTGCGGAGTCCGAACAGGAAGAACCGTTCAGACATATGAGTGTACATACGGTACTGTGTCCGGACGGTTCTTCCCGTCTGGACTCCTCACATAATAATTTCTCGTGATGTAGTGAAGTTTTATGATGTTTATAGATTTAAATGTATTATAAGCATTGAGTAAATAATTGAGGATATATATTACATAAATCTATGTTCAATATCACATTCTTATATATAGTGGGTTTTTTCTTCTAATTTATTTTATTATTATTTTTTAAATAATTGTCTGAATCATAATTATTTTATTTCTTTTATAATAAATGAGCTTACTCGTGAGCTTACTCAATTTTGCATAATTAAACCTAAGCTTGAACTCAACTTATCATTTAATCATTCTCCAATCTCAAGACAGCAGTGAGTCGAGCTCAAGTCGATTGATTTATAGACCAAATTGATAGTCAAAGGGGAGAATAACTGTGGGTCCTGCACCTGTGGGGCTGGTTGCTGGTAGACTCACTGAGGGACTAGTGGACACCGCCATGCTCGTCACAAGCGGACGTGGCAACGAGCCGATATCCCTGTTCCCAAAAAAAAAGAAAGTATTTTTTAAAGTAAAAGATTAACATGTAAATTATTTAATTATATTATATTTAAATATCTAACGACTAATTTCTCATATTAATGCCTAATTAGTCATTTTTATATATTTAACGCATAAATTTTTATAATATTTTAAAATTACGAATTGCCACTTTATTACGCTCACTAACACCGCTGTTCTTCTCGCGCCTTTCACGCGCTATCCCCCCGCGCGAAAATGAGCGTGCGAGGAAATCCACTGCACGCTGGTCAAATAGTCAAATTACGAATCGTTAACTGACACGTTTTAAGACAATGGCTACCGCCGACAGCTGGCAGTTTCAATGGACACCTGTCGGTAATAGTGGGACCTGTACGATGGGCCCAATGACGCCAAATTTCATCCTCATAAATAAATAGTTTTTTAATTAATTAAAACCGATTGATCGACGGAGCTAATGCCATTAAGCCGCCGCTTATATAAAGGGTCTCAGAGCTCTCTCCTTCTTCCCAAGAGAGAGCTCCACCAATAACTTCCACCCTTCGGTGAGGATAAGAGAGTTCTTTGAGAAAGTTTTCTCAAGAGTTGGGCTAGGAAGCTAGAATAATTTCCTTGTTTTGGTCGCTCTCTGAAATTTTCTGTCTTCTCAAAGAAAAATCTGATCTTTTGGTTTCTAACATCGGTGGAAATCTGTGATCAGTTTTCTCTAGTAAGTAGTAAGCCAGACTTTCAGATAAGAGATTGATTCTTGATCCTTTTTTTTTTCTTTTCTAGGTTTCTCTCAGCCAGGTGAGGATCTGTTTTTCTGATCCATCAGGCTGTTCCCTTCTTTCTAGATCTTAAAGAGGATACCTTTTTAATACCTCTCTCGCTGCTTCTTCTCCTCGAGCCCTCTCTCTGGTTCTTTTGTTTTGTTTAAGAACCAGTTGGGTGTTGCTCTTTGCGAATTCTGTAGTTCTAAGAAGGATTTCTTCCATGGCCGCAGCTATAGACATGTATAATAGTATGTTAGATGTCTCCTATGATAATCTCCTAAGTAAGGAACTGACGGAAGCACTTGAGCCTTTTATCAATGGTGTTTCCTCGTCTCCTTCTGCCTTCTTTCCCTTCTGTGCCCCTTCTTCTACTACTAAAGTCATCTCCTTTGATTCCTGCCCTGCTTCTCTCCCTCCCTTCCCCTCTTCTCTTTCTTCTTACCAGTTCTCTTATCCTTCGCCAAATCCCAGCTTTGACCGCTCTGTACCATCAAATTGGAATCAGCATGATTCGTTGATCTCAGATAGTCCGATCGGGCTCTCCCAGCTCGGACCTATCCAGATCCAACAAATCCAAGCTCAACTCCACCACCGCCACCACAACCACCATCCCCTCGCTCCGCGATCCCAACCCATGAAGCTCTCGGCCGAGTCGCCGGCGAAGCCTCCCAAGCTCTACCGCGGCGTCCGTCAGCGTCACTGGGGCAAATGGGTCGCCGAGATCCGCCTCCCGAAGAACCGCACCCGCCTCTGGCTCGGCACCTTCGATACCGCTGAAGAAGCCGCCATGGCGTACGACAAAGCCGCCTTCCGCCTCCGCGGTGAATTCGCTCGCCTCAACTTTCCCCATCTCCGACACGACGGCGCCGGCGGTGAGCTTCACTCCTCCGTGGACGCCAAGCTCGAGGCCATTTGCGAGAGCCTGGCAACCTCACAGAAGCAGGGGAGCGCATCGTCGTTAACGCCAGTTGCCGCCGCTGAGGTGAAGAGTGAGCCGGAGGTGTCGTCGGAGGGGGAGATATCATCGGAGGGCTCCTCCCCTGTTTCAGAAATGGAGAATTTGGACTTCACAGAAGTTCCTTGGGATGAATCGGAGATGTTTGTGTTGAGGAAGTATCCCTCTTGGGAGATTGATTGGGATTCTATATTGTCCTGATTGTTTTCAATTTCTGTTGGTCTGTGATTTAGTATGTATTTGGGTTCCTGCAAATGGAATTTTTGACATTTGCAGGGGGTTAAGTGTAAGATGGTGGTGTTTTGATGGGTAGATCTCTTCCTGGTTTACCGTTTGTTTTTATTGGTATTACCAGTGATGGAGGGTGTTATTAGTAATATCCATGTTTAGGGTTGTAATTATTAATGAATTAATAGTGTGTATTTGTTTAATTATTTCTGTGTGATTTTTAGATGTGGTGGGTATGTTTTTAATTTTGGAAAATGTTTGGGTCTAGTTGATATTTTGTTTAGTTGGTTCTTAATGTTTAATCACCTTATTAATCTTCAATTTTTGTGATAATTAATCGCTGATTTTTTGTTGAGAAATCTTTGGAAGATTGATTGTTGCTTCCTATCATTCAATCATTTTTTTTTTATTATCAGTCATCCAATTCATAAATATATTCCCTTATATGATATCAATCAAGATAACTATCAACTTTCTACAATCGTTATATTATCAACCAATTTTTATATCTTCACCTTCGAACATTTAGATTTCGTTTGGAACATTTTTTTTATCATTTTTTAGAAATAAATTTTAGTATCAAATTTTAATTCTTGTACTAAAAAACTGCTTTAAGAAACAGTAAGAAAGCCGTATCAAACAAAATCTTAGTATGAGTGTCTTAAACTTTTCATATAAGTTGCGTGAGGATTTTTAGTCTTATAAATCTTTTCACTTGCAATATTTATAATTTTTTCCATCTAATTTTCATTATCCCTCTATAAATAGTCTTATATTTTGCATGTCGCTAGTCTTTCGACATTAACGACATATACAATCGCAACATTTTGACTGGTTCGCTTATGTTTTGATCCCCCTTCATTATTATCTCATCATTCACTTCTTCTACTCTCAATATTCATTTAATTTCCTTCATATAAAATCATGTCACAAATACTATTGACTTTTTGTTTCATAGATCTATATGAACTTTATGAATTACTTATAGTTGATATAATTCTAGAGAAATTATTCTGTGTGGAGGCTGGATATAGCTCTAGGTCTGGAGGCGAATCAGGTACAACCATGTCAGTGGTACTGAGCCGCGGTACACAATAAAAAGGTGATGTGACGCACTCTGATTGGTCTCCGAATGACATTCGTCGTTTGAACAGAATAATTAATCTATAATTCTAAGACAACTTCCAAATAGTGCTGATAGCAACTTCAATACACAAAGTTTATCATCAAAGCATATACATAGATCTCAACCGTCTTATGATTAGACTGAATTCATTAATATGAACTATTATGGAAGCAAACACAAAAGTCATGAAATCAAAATTTTCTCATTAGATAAATCTTTTTATTGGGAAGAAAAATATGCACCGAAGGTCAATGATGAGAACAAAATGATTAAAAAAAAAACTTACAAGGAGAGCATAGTAAAAATAATACAAGTTGTTTGATAAGATTCATTGAAATCCCCTTATTTCCAACATCACAAGGGATAAGTGTACACAAATCCAAAGATTAAAAAAAATTTATAACCATTTGCCCTAAAAATATCTTTTTTATTAGGCTTCGTTTGGGACTGCTTTTTTATTGCTTTCTAAAACGGAGTTTTATTACAAAAATAAAAAAATTTATACTAAAACTCCGTTTTAGAAAGCAGTAAAAAAGCTGTCCCAAACGAAGCCTTAATCTCACTATTATTATTCTTTCATGTCTCTCTTATTTCCTCTCCTAACATGATCATGATTCTTACTGCTTCTTAAAACAACTTTTTATTACAAATATTTTAATTTTTATACTGAAAAAATAACAAAAAATGTCATCACAAATGAAGCCTAAATTAAATTAAACAAAATATATGGGGATGATGAGCCATTTAGTTAGGGCTGCTAGCGAACCAAACGTTCGACGAGCTATTCGTTGTTCGGTTCGATTAAAGCTCGTTTGTGATCGTTTAATTAGCTAAACAAACAAACTTGAACAATATTTTAAATACTCGATTCTTAAATAAACAAACTTGAACACTAATACGTTCGGCTCATTTATGTTCGCGAATAACATCATTTGAAGTTCGTGAACAAGCTCGACATTAAGCTCGATAAAAGCTTGATTCGTGTTCAATTTTGAACTTGTGAATAAGCTAGATAAAAATAATTAATATTTGACTATAAAATTAATAAATATAAATAATCATTGCCTTTGTTACATAGACAATTGTTTTTATTATAAATTCGTTTGTTCATAGATATGTTCATGAATGTATTTGTTTGATAGTTAAAAAAATTCGTTAAATATGTTCGCGAACAAGCTCGATAAGCACTAAACGAACGAACATGAACCAAACATGAACACTCATTAATTTAAATGAACCAAACATGAACACAAACAATAAAGCTCGAACAAACATGAACCAAACTTGAACAAGCTGATATTAAATGAACACAAACATGAACACTCACATGTAATATCTCGTTTCCTTACTGTTCCTCTCTGATTTGGATTTTCCTCCCAGAATCGGCCAGGACGAAGTTTGGATCGTCCAGGCCGATCAGTGCATTGAAAACAGCTGATTTCTGGAGCTATTTCTGGACAGAATCGTCCAGGACGATATTGAGATCGTCCAGGACGATCTGCACTGTTCCTAAAATCGTCCTGATCATCGCCCTGGAGTATCGGCCAAGACGACCAGAATTGGTCTGATCGTCCAGGACGATCGAGACGATCGGCCAGGCCGATCCATGTATGATATAAGGAAATGAGCTCGTTTTGAGGAGAGAGAAAATCAAAATTAAAAATCAGATATTTTGTAGAGAGAGAAAGAGAAAGGAAGAAAAGAGAAAAGCTGGTTTTCGGAGACCGCGGAGCGCTTTTCGTCCGACACTGCTGTTGGGAAAAGTGAAGATCTCGTGGTAAGGACTCCGAACCCTGTTTCTGTTTTCAGAGATGTTGTGTTTCGACCTAGTTGTGATCTGTTTTGTGTTTTCGTAGTCGACTTTTCGACATGATTTTGATTTGACACAACTTCCACCGCACAACTTTTAGTATGTTATAGATATGATTATTGTATATGATTTGACTGTATTCTACGAAGATTTTACCGGTCGGAATTGATTCTACGTGATTTTAATCGAATAGAATAATATCAGGACCTGATTTGATTTGGATTCTATAGATCGATAGTCTTGTATTGACGCTATAGATATTCTTTTGTAATTTGGAAAGATTTGGAAACTGTGTCTTTTTGCAGGATTTTTGTGTAAATTTGACCGACTACCGTTATGCTGCCCGATTTTCGTACGACTCCTGAATTGTATGAGATTGATAGATTGAACTGATATGCATTGATTATGGATATGATTGCTTTAATATTGACTATTGAATTGCTTATTGATTGAATTGACTATTGATACTGATCGCAAGTGGAACCTGGTTGAACATTGGTGGAGATTGATATTGATACCTGTACAGGATGGTGGGCCGACGGGCTTTCCTTTAAACATTGATTATTGATATATTGAAGGGAGACATAAGGAGTTTATTGATATGCCGACGGGCGAAAAGAGTGACGACTCTTATTGATTGAACCAATGTATTATCTACAACAGCAATATGGATTCTACAACAGCAACATAGCCAGTAGATTGTACTTGTTCAGTATATAGTATTGAATTGCATGTTTACTGTATTGTTTTATAGATTCATTGTTTTATAGATTCCTGCTTTATCGACTTTGATTGGATTTACTAGATCGTACGATTCTATTGATTTTACTGATTGATTTCTGTGCATCGACATTGAGCATTGATATAGAAATGGATGGATATAGATATTGCATTGATAGCATGGACATCGCACTACTGCTTATAGAATTATTGATACTGCTGCCTATAGACTGATAGATTCACTGTTGCTACTGTTCTACACCGTATTGACTGATTTATAGATTCCTTGCTTCGTATCGCCTTTCTCGATTGATTTCAATTGATTAGATCGTATTGATTTGATAGCATCGATTTGATTGACGACGTTGATTGATTGAATTGATTTATCGAATTGCCTGCCGCTATCATTGACTGGTTTTATTGACTATTGATTCCCGCTGCATTGACTCATTGACCATTGACTGATTCAGATTGATAGATTGACATGCATATTGATTGTATTGCCGTGCTTTGATTTCAGTTATAGGTATTAGGTGACCTGCTGGGCTTTGTAAAGCTCATTATATGTGGTTGATATTTTCAGGTCAGGGCTCGGGAGCAGGAGATAGGCATTGATCCAGATCTACAGGTTTAGTGCTTTTGTTAGATTGATGATTCTTTTGTACTCAGGACAGGATAGTTTCCTTTCTTGTATGGATAGTGTAGTTCCTGAGTATTGTATATGATGTTTTGTGATATGAATCGATAGTTATATTGAAGTTTTAAAAGTTACAGATGTTTGATAGATTGCTTACTGAAGATTATAGATAACTCTGGTAAATTGTTGTGAAATTGATTGACATTCTTTCCAAGTTAGATCTCGGGGCGTGACAAGTTGGTATCAGAGCAATGTTATTGGAAGAATGGATTGTTACCAGAGTTGTAGGTTTGGATTGAGAGATGGGGTAGATTGGGTAGCTTTAAGAGCTTCATTGGCATACATCATTGCATGTGTGTATCATTTGTTTTGAATTGTGCAGGTGAAAAGATATGGATCCTCCAGCAGAATCCAGTGTACCAAATGAGCAACACAACGCAGCTCCAGTACCTTCAGAGAGTATGATGCAGTTAGCTACTGCGATTGCACATGTTATGGGGGATGCCCAGAGCAAGATGAGTGGGAGCAAAGAGGAAGAAGTTGATAGACATTTGCAGATGTTTCATAAGCTGAAGCCTCCGTTGTTCAAAGGGGCTGTAGGACCACAGGCTGCTGAGGATTGGATAATGAGGATAGAAAAGATTTTTGATAGTATGCAGTGTCCGGGGAACAGAAAAGTACCTTTGGCAGTATTCATGTTGGAGAGTGAGGCAGAGAGATGGTGGATCGGACAGCAGAGAGAGAAATTCCAGGGGAAGACCAATGCTGAGATCACCTGGGATGAGTTCACTACAGTGTTCAGGATGTGGTTTGTACCACCGTCAGCTCAGCGACAGATGCAGGAAGCTTTCATGAGATTGGAATAAGGCCGCAAGTCAGTGATGCAGTACGAGGCCGAGTTTACTGCACTTGCGAGGTACGCTGCTCACTTGATTCCTACTTCTGAAGACAAGTGTTATAGATTTCTGCACGGATTGAATAGAGAGCTGAGGCAACCACTTGTACCTTTTCGGATCCACGAGTTTTCTGAGCTAGTGGAGCGGGCCCGATTGATAGAAATTGAGTTGACGACACCGGTATCGAGGTACGAGGATACCAGGAGGAGGAGAGATGACGTACGACGAGATGATTCTGGTAGAGACAGAGATAGAGAGAAGAGAAGCAGGTATGAGGGTTCGAAGGGATCTGCATCGGGATCTGTGTCACGATCTGCATCGATAGTATCATCTGGTGGTTCTGGAACGTGCATTCACTGTGGTAGACGACATGCAGGTCAGTGCTACCTATTGACGGGTCAGTGTTTTCACTGTGGACAACAAGGACACAGAGCAGCAGATTGTCCTCAGAAAGGACTGGGTGGAAGGACTGGTTCTGGCACGGGTACAGGACAGCAGAGGACTGTTGCCTCGAGGGCCTACAGTGAGAGATCAGCAAACAGGATTGATGATAGGACTGTCAGAGATCAGAGGGAGACAGTTGCGCCACGACCTCCAGTGGTGCCACGCATCTACAGTCTACAGAGTTTACAGCATCAGGATCAACAACGACCAGAAGATTCTACTGGTAAGATTGATTTGACTAACCGATTGATATTGACATATATACATTGCATATTGACATTTGATTGATTGCATTGTGTGTTCTGTATGGATTTCGACGAGTTTTGTTTTGGATTTGGTTTTCGATCGATTTGTTTTGCGTTGTTTTTTGCTTCGTACCTTTAGGGAAATGTCGGGACGACATTTTTCTAAGGTGGGGAGATTGTAATATCTCGTTTCCTTACTGTTCCTCTCTGATTTGGATTTTCCTCCCAGAATCGGCCAGGACGAAGTTTGGATCGTCCAGGCCGATCAGTGCATTGAAAACAGCTGATTTCTGGAGCTATTTCTGGACAGAATCGTCCAGGACGATATTGAGATCGTCCAGGACGATCTGCACTGTTCCTAAAATCGTCCTGATCATCGCCCTGGAGTATCGGCCAAGACGACCAGAATTGGTCTGATCGTCCAGGACGATCGAGACGATCGGCCAGGCCGATCCATGTATGATATAAGGAAATGAGCTCGTTTTGAGGAGAGAGAAAATCAAAATTAAAAATCAGATATTTTGTAGAGAGAGAAAGAGAAAGGAAGAAAAGAGAAAAGCTGGTTTTCGGAGACCGCGGAGCGCTTTTCGTCCGACGCTGCTGTTGGGAAAAGTGAAGATCTCGTGGTAAGGACTCCGAACCCTGTTTCTGTTTTCAGAGATGTTGTGTTTCGACCTAGTTGTGATCTGTTTTGTGTTTTCGTAGTCGACTTTTCGACATGATTTTGATTTGACACAACTTCCACCGCACAACTTTTAGTATGTTATAGATATGATTATTGTACACGATTTGACTGTATTCTACGAAGATTTTACCGGTCGGAATTGATTCTATGTGATTTTAATCGAATAGAATAATATCAGGACCTGATTTGATTTGGATTCTATAGATCGATAGTCTTGTATTGACGCTATAGATATTCTTTTGTAATTTGGAAAGATTTGGAAACTGTGTCTTTTTGCAGGATTTTTGTGTAAATTTGACCGACTACCGTTATGCTGCCCGATTTTCGTACGACTCCTGAATTGTATGAGATTGATAGATTGAACTGATATGCATTGATTATGGATATGATTGCTTTAATATTGACTATTGAATTGCTTATTGATTGAATTGACTATTGATACTGATCGCAAGTGGAACCTGGTTGAACATTGGTGGAGATTGATATTGATACCTGTACAGAATGGTGGGCCGACGGGCTTTCCTTTAAACATTGATTATTGATATATTGAAGGGAGACATAAGGAGTTTATTGATATGCCGACGGGCGAAAAGAGTGACGACTCTTATTGATTGAACCAATGTATTATCTACAACAGCAATATGGATTCTACAACAGCAACATAGCCAGTAGATTGTACTTGTTCAGTATATAGTATTGAATTGCATGTTTACTGTATTGTTTTATAGATTCATTGTTTTATAGATTCCTGCTTTATCGACTTTGATTGGATTTACTAGATCGTACGATTCTATTGATTTTACTGATTGATTTCTGTGCATCGACATTGAGCATTGATATAGAAATGGATGGATATAGATATTGCATTGATAGCATGGACATCGCACTACTGCTTATAGAATTATTGATACTGCTGCCTATAGACTGATAGATTCACTGTTGCTACTGTTCTACACCGTATTGACTGATTTATAGATTCCTTGCTTCGTATCGCCTTTCTCGATTGATTTCAATTGATTAGATCGTATTGATTTGATAGCATCGATTTGATTGACGACGTTGATTGATTGAATTGATTTATCGAATTGCCTGCCGCTATCATTGACTGGTTTTATTGACTATTGATTCCCACTGCATTGACTCATTGACCATTGACTGATTCAGATTGATAGATTGACATGCATATTGATTGTATTGCCGTGCTTTGATTTCAGTTATAGGTATTAGGTGACCTGCTGGGCTTTGTAAAGCTCATTATATGTGGTTGATATTTTCAGGTCAGGGCTCGGGAGCAGGAGATAGGCATTGATCCAGATCTACAGGTTTAGTGCTTTTGTTAGATTGATGATTCTTTTGTACTCAGGACAGGATAGTTTCCTTTCTTGTATGGATAGTGTAGTTCCTGAGTATTGTATATGATGTTTTGTGATATGAATCGATAGTTATATTGAAGTTTTAAAAGTTATAGATGTTTGATAGATTGCTTACTGAAGATTATAGATAACTCTGGTAAATTGTTGTGAAATTGATTGACATTCTTTCCAAGTTAGATCTCGGGGCGTGACATCACATACTCGGCTCGGCTCGGTTCGTTTGCAGCTCTACATTTAGTTGATTAAAAATATTTCTTGTTGTAGGCAGATATTAGTTTTTTTTTTTTGTAGGCCAGAGATTAGTTGACAACATTGTTTGGTCATATTTAGCTTAAACTCACTTGTTTAACACAACTATAGTAGCCAAATTTATTGTTAGGCAATAATTATTCTTAATAAATATTGTTTACTTTTAATAAATCAAACTAAACATCTCCATTACAAAATTACTGTCACCTTAAGGTTTTAAATAAGTATACTAGAGTTATTTTATTTAAACCCTTATTAATTATATTTAGTTATTGGTTATTGAAAGTAATAGACTAATTAATTAATTAATTATCCCTTCCATATTTATCATAACTTAATACTAATGCAACTTTAATGATTTTAATGGAAATTATAATCAATCTAATTAAATAACTAATTATTTTAATTTTGGCCAATTATTTGCTTATGAATTATTTTACATAATTAATTATCCCTTCAATAATTATTTTAATTTTGGCCTTTATTCTTTAATTAATTTAATGAACTCATTAATTATCTATTATTAATAAATTGAATAATAATTTTCTTACAGTACTAATCAAACTCTAATATTTCTAATTATAATTAATAACTTAATTATAAACATAAAACTTTTAAAAAAATAATAATCAGACAGAAATATCAGAACATTCTAATGTATAAAAGGCTTAGAAAGCTTCCTCACACATGATCTAATAACTTTCTGAAGGTTTCTTAATATTCTCTGATGACCTTCTAGATTTTGATCTTTGCAATTCATTCAACGAGCTCACTGCATCACAGAAGTCGCAACTGAAGAATAAGATATTTTCAAAAAAATTTGTTTTTTGAAAAAGAATTGAAAAAGTTTCATATCTACTCATTTAGACTTTAGCAGAGAAATTTTAAATAAAAATTAATTATTTCAAATGTATTTTTCTATGAAGTTGGAAAATTGAAGAGCAGTGGATTGGTAGAGTTCCAGCAAGGTTCTCATCATTCCAGATTTTTCTGATGCAATCTTTTTAGGGCATCTTCAACCGAAGAACTCATTTTTCACTTCAAAATGCAGTAATTCATCTCCAATGAAACTCCATTTCTTCTCCTCTTTCGCGCCCTTCTTCGACTTGCTGCAAAGGAACCGTCTTTTTCCTCTTTCACACACTTCTTCCGCAAATCCCATAAGCCAATTTTTTTGGCATAGATAAACAGTGCGACGTCAATATTGACTAAAAGAGGGTAAGATAAACTCTCAGAATTTTAAAATAGTGTACTCTCAAAATAAAACAAAAACTATAAAAAATTATTGCTTTTATGGATGTCTTATCCTATCATGTGTAGGGTAACGATGTAATATAAAGCTGCTTTAGAAAGCAAGAAAAAGAAGTCCCAAATGAAGCCCAAAGCTCTATGATTTGGATTTTGTTTGGGACGGCTTTCTTACTGCTTCTTAAAGCAGCTTTAGCTTTCTAGCACAACATTTTTAATTTTTGTACCTGCTTTAAGAAGCAATAAGAAAGTCGTCCCAAACAAAGCCTTGATCATCTCTTTTTGTCTTTTTTACTTTCCTTTGAATACTATTGCATCTTCTCATTGATTTTTTTGGTCCCTGACACATCAGCGCCTACCCCTTTTGTGTCTCGCTATGCATGAACACCCCATATCTTCCTCCCTTAACTTTTTTAAAATTCTTTGGATTCTCATATCTTTCAATTAGATCAATAAGATTTCATTTCTCTTTCTTGCTTTGACTATCATAGTTCATCTATAATTAAACCAATCATTACCAAGTAAGTTTACATGTATAATATTTATCATAGCTTAAGTAACATTCATATGGAACTCGGTTAAAATATTTGTATGTCTTTACAACCTACATTGTTTAGTTAGAATCTCATCCACTCTATAACATATTTTCATTACATATATGTTAGGCCTTTTTCACAATGCTTCAATTTTGTGCCTTTATCACAAGTCTTATGAGAGTCTCGCTCCGCCACAAGCGTGAAGCATGGCTCTAATCCATCTTCCTTTTCGATGTGCAAATTTAGTCTTTTTGGGAAGTCAGGGTTGATACGGAGTTCTCCCATATGAAGGAGAAATTTCAAGGGGATATAATATGTGTTTAATCGTATATTTTGTAGTTTAAAAAAGATGTTAATATAAAAAATCAAAGTTGGCCTTCACCTATAAGCTTAAATCTTTTGTGTTTAAAATGAACTTAACTATTGCTATTTTATATCCAACTTTAATATCTATTTAATTCAAACTCTCTGAAAAAGACTAAGTGTCAAGTACTATTATTTATAACCAATATATTTTTCAACTAAATCCTAATTTACTTTAAAATAAATACAATACAATTATTATTTTATCTTAAAAAAAAAATTCAAGGACTTTAAGGCTTCGTTTAGGACGACTTTTTTATTGCTTCTCAAAGCAGCTTTTTAGTTTAAAGATTAAAATTTGTATATTAGAAATCTGATTTAAGAAGCAGTAAGAAAGTCGTCCCAAATGAAGCCCAAATCTCATTTTAATAAAGATTTTCTTACAAAAAGCCAATTTTTTCGATAAATTAGAAGAACATTATAGAAAATCTAGAGTCCCTTTCTTAACTTATCTCCAAAAAAAAAAAGTTATATTTATATGGAGCATGGTAGGCTTCCCTATCCCATATGTCTCCTACTTGCATTAATTTTATCAACCAATCAAAATCATAGACAAAAAAATCAGCTGTGGAGATATGCCTTATCACAACCCTAAAAAGAAATATTAAAAATAAATAAATAAATAAATAAAATAATCATTCATTGTTCTTATTCTTTCTTCATCACACCAACAAGGAACCTTGCATTGTCTTGAAAGCTAAGATTGGGCCATGAGGAATCTAGAAAAGTACCCACAATCGGTTTAAGGGTTCACATTCATTGGCTCTCCTATCATAATTGGTTAACAAGGGACCCACCCAATTTATCTCATTTTAAAATCTTGATGATTTTTTATTCAAAGCATTTTTAGAAGGTTGGGGCAATTTAAAGAAAACAAAATGTGTATAATTGTGGTTCAAATTATATTAAGATAAATTTGCTTTAAGATTAGTGCAATATAAAACTTTTATATACAACACTAATTTCAGAGCAGATCCAATGATTTTACGACCGTCTTGATATAATTTTTGACAAAATATTCGGGCATTTCTTTTTGCAAATTAATCATTTTAAGCTATTAAAATATTCTGATTAAAATTTAATTAAAATTAATTTAATAATTATTTTTTTTAAATTAATAAAATATGTGAAAAATTAATTAATTTTTATGGTATATATAAATATATCTTAAAATAAATTTATTCTGAACAAATTTGAATTGGAATATTAAAAAAATTTCTTCTTTAATGGTTATGAGCTTGGTAAGCTGTTGCGTGCTTCCATCCAGCCCTTGTTGGCGAACAATTATTACGTCCTCTGACCGAATGGTTTTATAGGTTCGGCCACCATTAAATTTACGCCACGTAGCAGCCCGACGACCCGACCCAAACCCGCGGTGTTTTGGATATTTGACGATTATTTTTCCCTTAAATGGACGGGAAAACTTTATTTAGTGGAGAACTACGAACGAAATCCTGCAGATTTACGAAGAAAATGCTGGAGAACTCCAAAGGATTTGGTAGAAATCTGAAAAAACGAAGTAAACAGTGACAGGGATTCGAAACTCCGTAAGAAGGTGAAGCGTCACACTTCAAAGTGTTTCCGTTTTTTTGCCATTTAAAATTTAACACGTGCGAGAACCCAGAACACAGCGGGTCGGGTCGGCGACTTTTCTTCATGCTACGTGGCGTTACAACATTCGTGGCCGAACGTAGAGGAGCGTACGTTCACCGGACTAAATAATTGTTCCTTGTTGGCTTGGTGTTTCTTTTTAACTTGGCCTTGTCTAGTTTTATTTTCTTCTTTATCTATTTATTGTAGGAAAAAAAAAATAGTTTATTTATATTATTGAATAAAACTCAAAGTTATTGTAATAGATCTCCTCAAATATTAACTAGTTTAGTTGGTATATATATTATGAATTTATTTATTTTATTTTTGTCTTATTTTTAAAGTTTCTTATGTTATTTAATACATATTTAAATAATTTAAATTTTAGTAAATTATTTAAATACTTGAATATTGAACTTTCCTTCTTTCAATTCAATGTATGTTGAAGTTTCTTATTTAATACATATTAATAAATTTAAATTAGGTTGGAAAGAATATGAATGAAATAGTCTATTTGGGACAACGGTAACTTTTTATAGAGTTGGTGGTGAATTTGTGGTGGAGAAAATAACTTAACTATTTTGGTTTTTAAAAACAGCTTTCCACAATAGAAATATTTGAAAAACTATGAGAAATTAAACAACAAAAAAGTAGTAGATAAACGAAATTGTGATTGCTGTCAGAAAAGTTAAGTTGTCAGAAAGTTATTCTAAATAGACCCTAAGTATATATATATATATATATATAACATTTAGGCTTCGTTTGGTATAGCTTTCTTCTTGCTTTATGAAGCAGTTTTTTAGTATAAAATTCTTTTGAACTCAAAATTTTTGTACTAAAAAAACTACTTAGAAATCAGGAAAAAACTTCCCCAAATGAAGCCTTGTTGACTTCTTATGGAATCCGGAATCCCCATAAAATGCTTTGTTTTCAAGGACAAATAAGTCTCTAATTTAACAAATTAAAAATATGATTTTGAGGGAAGGTTATTGTAAAAAAAAAAATAAAAAAAATCCATTGAAAGTTATCAATTTTAACATTTTGCAAGTTCTTTAGCTACCCAACAAAATTTGTTCTATTTTGAAAACATCAAAGTTATCAAAGTCATGATATGTACAAGACAATCATTTTATAAATAAAAATTATGTTAGAATATTTTAATGAGTTTAATAATTATTAAATTTATTTGAAATTAATGATATATATATATCAAAATATTTTATTTTAATTTTAAACTTGAGCTATTTGGAACATGAAGAAAGCTCAACTTTATATATGATTTTGCATTCTTTAATCAATTGAGTCACAGAAGCAAAACAAGATGTTGCTTTGGAGTAGATATAATTTAACTTATAAAGGTGTAGAGGATACTTGAAAGCAATGGAAGCCTATAAAAATGTTGAAATTTCAACTTTCTCTTTATCATATGTGATGTCATTCAAAATACATATTAGACAATTTTGTAAGAAAACAAATTCAAAACAACATCTAATATTTACAAGTTCTTGATTGGAGAAATAATATTTGTGGCCTTAATTTGTATTTAAAGGTTTTAAGCACAATTTACTTTGTTGTTAAAAGAATGTGAAAATAACAATTTTTTTTTTTTTCATTGGTAAGAAAAACTTGGTGTTCTTCTCTTGGTAGGATGTTTAGTTAGAGAGTTTATTCTGTGCAGTGTTTGACGTGTCCGAATTGACCTACGGAAGCGTACTGTCACCACACAATAATTTTTTACTGTAAATATTTTTATTCTTATTTCACCTAATTGAAATCTATAACTATGCAAATAGTTTGTATTTTTCAGATGCTTGAAAATGATAGATCTTTTGCTTCTCCAAAAAGAATTAGATGAGACTAATTTGAATTCCATAAAAAAGGGAAGCTCTTGAAATGACAAGAATATACTCTTATTTGTATTGTGCACCAAAGAAGGGATGAGACATTAGAGCACCAAGAACCATGTCTTGTTCCTTACTTCTAATACTCTTCTTCGTATCAAGTTCTTATGTTCCCTATTAGGCTTTGTTTGGGACGACTTTCTTCCTGCTTCTTAAAAGCAGATTTCTAGTACAAAAAATTTAATTTTTTAACCAAAAAGCTACTTTAAGAAGCAACAAGAAAGCTGTCCCAAACGAAGCTTTAATCATTGAAAAAGACAAATCAATATGCATATCATAATCTTCAACTTTATGTTACGTCTCTTTAATAGCTTGGTAGAACATTATATTCTTACGCGATCTCGGACATAAGTGAATCTCATTGATCCTAATAGTCTTGTATGTCTTATTTTTATAATCTCAATTATATTTATTTCCTAATTGTTTTGTTCCAATTGTTAAAGCAAAAATCACGTCATTGATGAAGTAGGCTTTGGAGTTGTCACTCTCATTTTATGATAAAAAATCTCCTTTCTTATATGTTTTTTTATTTAATATGACCCTATTTTCTTCCCCCTAACTGTAGAGAGTTAGTGATTGATCACAGCCCTATTAACATATCCTTACTAGGTCAACTGTTTATAATTGAGGATAAATTATTCTGTGCGGAGACCGGACGCAGAACGTCGTCCGGAGGCCAACCAGAATACACTACATCAGCGGTACCTAGCCATGGTACCGAGCAGTACCCAGCCGTGGTACAGAGCACCGGGTGATGTGGCGCATTCTGGTTGGTCTCCGAACGGCATTCGGAGTTCGAACAGAATAATTTTTCATAATTGAGACATGAGCACATCAATCAAGTTTTTCTTCTCAAGGCCCACAGCTTTCTTTCTGCCATCCATGCATTAATGCAGAAGCAAGCTTCATTTCCTTCCAAGGTTTTTTAATTTCAAGTGGTTGTTGGTGAGTTGGTTGCAATCATTAAGCTTTTATTGATGCTGTGTTTGATTAAGAGTTAATTAGTGCTCATTATTGTTAGTTCTTGTTGGTGAATAGCTACAACTTCTAGCTAATTTTTTATGTTTCAGCTAAACAAATTGAAAATATCCAGCCAATTCCAAAGTTTAACTTGCAGGATATTCATATTTTCATCTTCTTATTCAGCCCAATGCTTCCTAAATCTTATGATGGTCACATAAAAAAAAGAAAAAAAAAAAGCTTCCTACATCTTGTATTAGATTTAGGCTTCGTTTGGAATAGCTTTAGACTATTGATTTTTCCTTGCTTTCAAGAAATTTTTTTACTAAAAAACAGTTTTACAAAACAGTTGAAAAGCTGTCCCAAATGAAGCCTTATAACTCTCTTTCTCCAACTTTTGCCTCCCATTTCGGTGAATAGCCGACAACCTCGAATTGCCAATTATCATTTATGAGCCCGAACAATTGATTATGAATCAACAACCATTATTTGAGATTTTCAACTTACTTTTTTTATCTTCTTTCTCTCAAATTTATTGAAACCAAGCAGAGCATAATTATCTTAAAAGCTAAAGATTAGAGAATTCATCATGATCATTATTATCATTAGCCTTTCCCTCTACATGGAATCAGACAAAAATAATGGTGTGAGCTTCCACATAGGTTTTAATAATGACCATTAACCTATTATAAACTTTCAAACTTCCTCATCCAGGCCAGCTTCAAGAAATCTATGAAATGCTATGAAAATTGCTCATGAGTTATACATAACTAAACTATTTCTGTTTGGGAGGCTTATTGATGATTAAATAGGCAAATGATTCAAAATTATCCAATTTCTTCAATGATTTCTAGTACTGTTAACACAAAACAAGGATGAATTTTAAGAAAGGTAATTCAATAAAACATTCAAATTTGTTCCAAGTAAAAGGAAATATCCCTCAGTAGCTCTTAATCAAAATTCTTCTATACTTTACTGGAATTGCCTTTATTCACAACTAAACTATTTTAGATTATAAGCAAAGAGAGGCAGAGTTGGAGCTTTGTAGGATAGGCAAAAGATCAGAATAGGGAAGAGATGGTAGTGGTACTTATTAACAGTTCATTGCCTTACCAAATCTCAATGAATTGAAAAAAAATAAAAATTGTTGTTTGAATTTACTGAAGCAGTAATGTAAAGATCCAAAAACTGTGCATGGAAGCAGAAAATAGTAGCTTATGACTGAGCATTGGAGCATCAGTTCCATCTTGTGCAGCTTCAGCGATAATTTTCTGCGTAACACTCAGACTTCGTTTGGCACGGCTTTTTTTCTGCTTCTTAAAGCAGCTTTCTTGTAGAAAAAAATTAATTTTTTTACTAGAAAGTTGCTTTAAGAAGCGGTAAGAAAACCGTCCCAAATGAAGCCTCAATTGTGAGAGAATTATACAGAGATTTGGGGTGTTTAAAAGCATTGTTGGTTTCTAATTACATGCTTCAAATGATGGATTTAAAAAAGTTTAATCATTTTTTTGAACTCCAAGCAACAAAATGAGTTACAGTCATCAATTCATCATGTTTATATAATAAAAACAAGTGAGAAGATTAAGTTTTGATAATGTTTGCAAAATGAATAAGATCAAGCACGAATTTTTGTACAGTTTTTTTGATTCTGAATTGAAACAAAAAATAAATTCAAGAACTTTTGTTCTACTAATCTGAATTTTCAACAAAGAGAATAGATTTTTATGTTTCATATTTGATCTCTGTTTATAACCACCAATTGGTCATCTCTTTTGTTCTACTAATCTGAATTTTTCCTCTCATTTCTTTGCCATCTGGTCTTCTTTGTTGGATTTAAAGTAAGCTACAGCACTCCCATATATAAACTTAAAGGACTGAGAATAAAACAGAGTTAGATATACATGAAACTGATGAAAGGTGAAGATTGTTGATGTCTTTTGATTGTTAAATATTTTAAGGAGCCTACAAGTTTTCTATAAAATTTTGGCTGAGAGCAGTAAGTGTGGGTAGTTTGGACGGTAGAGTTAATACCAGTTTACAATCTTTCATACCAGCTTCAGCAAGAAAGTCTGAAGCATATCAGCCTTGATTTAAATGTAATCAAGTTGCTGTTGGTATAACTTGAAGGCCCAAATAGTAAGATAAATAACTAAGATTTTTCATGGAGAAGCGTGAGTGCAATTCCTTAAGTAGAGCATAATAGTATGTTTCTCATTATCAGTAAGTAAGATATCGTCAACATAAATAAGTATATAAAGGCAAATTGGGCTATGATGATAGAATAACAGTGAAGGATGAGCAGAACTAGCAGAAAAATCATAGTTAACAAGATGAGATGAGAAAGTGGCAAATTATTGGCGGGGAGCCTGTTTAAGACTATAAATTATGTTATTGAGCAAAAAAACTGATAAGAAACAACCCAAAATAATAAAAAACAGAGCAAAAATCTGCATTAAACA
Source organism: Dendrobium huoshanense (assembly GCA_016618105.1). Taxonomy (NCBI): domain Eukaryota; kingdom Viridiplantae; phylum Streptophyta; class Magnoliopsida; order Asparagales; family Orchidaceae; genus Dendrobium; species Dendrobium huoshanense. Next base: position 38,754,585 of record CM028350.1, on the reverse strand, counting down.
GCAGTTTTTCCCCCAAAACTGTAGGAAATTTGAGAGGAAACACTAGAAATTTAGTAGTAGAAGAAGAAAAACAACAAGATACAATTGATCCTCTATTCAAGAGGAGGATCTATCTCTCCCAACTCTCTAGACGCTGCTAGAGTCCGAAGGAAAACCTAAATCTAAGAGATCTTAAATTTCAGTTAAATTCAAGATGCCCTAACCCTAGTAAAACAAACTGTTTAATGCATACAAATCAAAAGGAAATCCCTAAACAATCCCTACATTCAACTTCCCTCCTAAACTGCCTTCAAAATCCTTCCTGTTCGTCTCCCTTGAGTTGGCCGAAACTTGCGGCTCTGCCTGGAGGCGGAAGAGTTCTGCCCAATTGGCAGTAAGCCGGTCTCGTCGGACCATTTGCAATATAGAAATGTCAGGATCTTAAAAATCAGGAGGGCTACATCATGTAAGCAGTTTCTTCAAGTTTGCCATATAGAAATGCATTTGCAACATCAAGTTGAAGTATAGTTCAATTATAGGTAATTGCAACAGTGAAAGATATCCAAATGGTTGGGAATTTTGCAACTAGACTAAAGGTGTCATGATAGTCTAAACCAAACTCTTGTTAGAAGGCTTGAGCAACCAAACGGGCTTTGTGTTGAGCAATATACACATCAAAGTGATACTTAGTCTTAACTAACCATTTACAACCCAAAACATTTGATTTGATTTATAGAGAACTAAACTCCATGTGCAGTATTTTGGAGAGCTTTAAATTCTTCACTCATGGCTTTTCTTTAAACCTAGTACTTCTTAGCTTGAGACTACGTGGAAGAGGCTACGGGAATACTTATATGTTGGAGATCAAAGATAGGTTTGGGTTTAAGATTATCTATTTTAGACCAGATGACCATGGGATAGCGAGATGGTCATGACCTGCTCTATTCATCTCAAAACTGAAAGTGTTATTCTTTATTTATCATCTATTACCGGCAGAAATTTCCGACAGAATTTGGGCCTTTTCTAATGAATTTTCGATGAAAATTTTTCCGCCAGTCATAGCCGCATAGGAAAAAGAATTCGTTGGTGTCGGACCGCCGGTATCCTGTGATTTTCCTGTCATGCAAATGATATGGCCCTTTATGAAAAATATAAAGGACCTGTAGCTATAAAGAAAGCAGCTGTAACGGTAAACAAAATGCAAATTTTTTTTCTGGAAAAGCTATGATTTTAAATATTTTTAAAAATAAAATAAATAATAAAAATAATTAATAATACACAAAACAAATATTTTTTTAAAAAATAAAAAATATATATATATTAAACTGATCCCAAATAAGCCCTAACATTCTTAAATGAAAAGGGAAATATTGTTAAAAGCTATGCCATTCTTTCCAAAAAAAAATTATATAAAAATTATGTGAACTGTATTTTCATAGCTGGACCAATCAAATTTAGAGAATTTCAGCCACAAGAATTTTTATTGGTCCACCTCAGCATACATTTATGCAGGTTCCCATGCATTGTTCATTGATTCCAAACATGCATGTAACAAATCTAATAAAGCTTGTAGCATAAATTTATCATTATATTTAGCTGGTAATTGTCACCACATTCAACTGGCGAATCAAATGTCAAGATGATTAAGGCTTCGTTTGGGACGGCTTTTTTATTGTTTTCTAAAACGGTGTTTTAGTACAAAAATAAAACAATTTGCACTAAAACTCCGTTTTAAAAAGCAGTAAAAAAAACAGTCCCAAATAGAATAACTTTCTTAAAATTTGTAGTTAAAAAAGTTCATGTACTAAAAAAGACGTCTCAATTAACGAAACCTAAATATTACAATTTTATTTAAATAATAGTGTTTTTTTATAAAATTATAATTTTTTTGATTCAGTCTCATATATATTTATACAATGTCATTTAGAATAATTAATAATGATTATGATATTTTTGAAGCTATTAGATTGTTTGCCTATTAATGCTATTTAGGTCACTTTAATATGAGAGAAAGAATTGAATCAAACATCTTTAGATAACAAAACATTAGAACCTATTAAATAAAAAAATCCCTTGAAGCTAAACAAGAGTAATTAATCTGAGTGATTTAACAAAAATGATGGTATCTAAAGAATTAGACCAGCTTAGAATATTTCTTAATTATACAAATTGTAGCTTATAGTTCATTGCGTTCTCATTTTCTTGTTGATTTGTTCTTTGATCTATTGAGATAGGTTAGATTACATCTTATTTTTAATAGCTCAAATCACAGAGTTTTAGGCTTCATTTGAAATATCTTTCTTACTGCTTTCTAAAGCAGCTTTATATTACAAAACGTTTTTGAATTAGAAATTTTTGTTCTAGAAGACTGTTTTAAAAAGCAATAAAAAAAGTTGTTACAAATAAAGTCTTAGATTTCGTTTGAGACGGCTTTCTTTTTGCTTCATAAAGCAGCTTTTTAGCATAAAGATTAAAATTTTTATACAAGAAAATCGTTTTGAGAAGCAAAAAAGAAACTTGTCCCAAACAAAGCTTTAATTTGAGCAGAACCACCTTAGCTCAGACTTCAAGTTTCTTAGAATACCTCTCTATTGCTTTAGTTTTGCAGGGGGCTAAACTCTCTTAACGAGCTAGGAGAATAAACTAATCATTGAGACAAGGCTTAGGCTTTGTTTGGGATAATTTTCTTGCTGTTTCTTAAAGTAACTTTTTAATATAATAATTTTTGTACATGAAAATTGTTTTAAGAAGCAGTAAGAAAGCGGTCCCAAACGAAGCATAGTTCTTTTATTAGTTGATTTAGACCCCAAGTCTAACTATCTTCCCTATGTAGGTGATACTAAACCTGAAAAAGGACTACCATAGCTCTATAAGACCCACCTTAACAAGCCATTGTTGGCCCAAATCTCTCATTGTCATGACCTAAACAAGCCATTGTGCGTACTGAATGAAGTGTACAACACATTTCATGTAGAATTCCAACATGTTAATTTAACTTCGAAGAAACAAATCAAATAGAAAAAACTGCATATTAATTTCTTCAAAAATATAAGACATTTTTATAATATCTGCAAGAAAAATATGTTGCAGCGCAGAAGAGAATACTCAAAACTCATAATTTTTTGCATGATAAAATTATAATGTCAAATATTTTTGAATCAAACGCCTTTTAATTGTTATCCACTTCAAAAAACATCTTCACAACCTCAATAAATTTATTGCAACCTTGCACTCTTGAGAAATCACCTTTGTCGTCTTCCCTGAACTCTTCATGATCTTCAAATCACACTCCACCTCCATCTTCATCCGCCACAGTGTCACACCCCAAATCTCCACCCTCACCGGCGTTGCCACCGTCAATCTTAGCAGCACCGCCTGCTTCGATCCCTGTAGACTCTTCTCCGCTTCCTCCATGACAGACTTCTTCACCCCATGAAGCGCCATGCTGAAACTTCTCGACTCCCTGGCCTTCAAGTTTAATTGGGGCGACTCTCCATCCGCCAAATTTCTCTCTTTATAACTAAGCTTCGCCGCTCGCGCAATGCTCTTCTCGATCAAGTATCCCATACCAATACTTGGATTTGTAACATCTATTAAGATCTCGCGTTGAGTCTTCGAGTCAATTACAACGCGATCGATGTTGAAGATGGGAGAAGATGGGCGGACGACAATGTAGAAGATGAGGGTGGCGATGAGGAGAGGAAGGGCTATGGAGATGAAGATGCAGAGGAAGCGGAGCAAGAAGTTCAGACAAGGAGAGCGTTTTTTTCTGAGTGCAGCGAGATGGGCGCGATATTCCTCTGCGAGACGAGCATTCTCTTTAGGCGGGATGCGGTAGATCTGATCTTTGGGGACCTGCACAATGTAGGTGACGAGGGCGGAGGAGAAGGCCTTGTCATCGGAGCTAGGAGGGCGAGGAAGCGGGGGACGAGAAGCAGGAGATGGCGTCGTCCCCTCCTCCATCGAGAGAGATAGGGAAGAGGAGGTTGGGGTTAGGAAGTAGAAGGAGAGAGAGACGGAGAGAGATGTAAGACTAAATTTAGAAAGGGAGAAACAGATCCAGCAAGGTTTTTTTTTTCTGGCTTGCTTTCTTTGTGGAGGATGACGAAGTCATGGTGGGAACAGGCGAACCGTTGCGGTTCGGAAAAGGATAACTGTTATGAGCCGGTTCAAGGTCGTTATGTCATTTTTATGGGTTCGAAGAGATTTACGGAACTTTTATTCTATCTAGTGAACGTACGCAGAGGAATGTTCGGTTTTAGGCAAAAAAGTGCCTGTACCGAGTTTTTTCAAAAAACTCGGTACAGGCACTTTTTTGCCTAAAACCGAACCTTCTTCTGCGTATGTTTACTGGATAGAATAAAAGTTCAGATCTACGAGGGACGATGCTGAGTGGGAAGAAATCCTAACGTTCTTTATTAAAATTTGTTAAGTAATACTTTATTATTATTATCTATTTTAAGATTTTTATTATATCGATATAAATTAGAATGATTATAGGAAAATCCTTTTATAGAAAATAATATGAAAATAAGTATACTTTTGTTTTAACTAATGGTGTAAAATTATTCTTTCATTAGTAAGATAAATTTAATTAAATTACCAAAATATTTTATTTTGTTTTAAAGCTCAAGAATATATATATATATATATATATATATATATATATATATATATATATATATATTTAATCGGGCACGAATCTCGAGGCAAAATCAAATTGGTAACCTCCAAAATTAAATCTATGATTTCAGCAAGCTTACTGTTGAAATAAACGTCTCAAAAATACAAACCTAACGACACTAAATTCGACTCAATTCAAGCCCAAATGGGTCCAAATCGAAGAACGCACAAACATAAATTGGATGATCAAACAACTTTCAAACGTGCCATGCTTATAGTTGAATCAAGCGGCTCGATGAGGCGAATCCAACGAGCCGAAGATCGTCGAATTCCAATATCATCAAGACATCCAAATGCCCAATAAATGTTTCTTGATCAATGGAATCAACATCGGCCATCTATTCAAACCACTCCTAACTTACCCTTAATCTTTCTCCTATTTACTAGCCACACCACTCTAAAAAATTATAAATAGACCATTCATTTCTCATGCAGTATATACCTAAGCAACGAAGCAAAAAAGAGAAGAAAGAGAATGAAGAAAAGAAAGAGAGCTCGATTGACACCAGACTTCTCCTTGACCACCGCCAGACTTCCACCCGGCCGCCAACTAACGCAGGACTTTTGCCCGACCATTGACTAACACTGGCCTGATTTATGTCCGGCCACTGTCCAACGCCGTACATCTGCCCGTCCACCATTTGACGTCGGACTTCCGCTTGTCCACCGACTGATGCCGAACTTCCGCCCAATTTCAGTTCGTAACTAAATTCCAACCCGACGTTTGACGATTGTAATATGATCATCTTCACTTCCAAGAACAAATCAATTACATCTAATCTATTTAAACATTGATGGAATCATTTCAATTGGGCGTAGCCCCGTGATATTTCCCTTCTCCAGGGCTTTTTCATGTAAAAAATCTTGCATTTGTGAATTCTCTATTTGTCTAATGTATGTACAACGTTAAGAGGAAAAATTATAACTCTATTACCACGCATATTCTAAGCCGCAACAACATCTATAGTTATTTTAACAAATAAAAAACTATTTAAAAAACCAAAGGAAGTGTCTAGGAGCTCTTTGGTTTGAAGTGAATGAGGTGTAAACTATTATGAATAGAGGGATTATGAAAATATTAATATTTGATCTGAATTTTTTAAAAAATGTAAAGTGTTTGGAATTCATCTTGGTACATTTAACAATTAGTTAGATTAAGAAATTTTCAAATACATTATAAGTTTTCTATCATTGCAGTCGCAAACTACCAATACTGCTAATGATATCACAGCTATCACCCGCCACAATCATCGCCACCCTCTACCTTTTGTTCCACCACCACTGTAGTTTGTCAGCTGTTGGCCATTGATCATCACTATCTTCAAACTTTACATAACATTAATTTTAGCCAAACAAGAAAAAATAATCATTTAAATTTATTTTACACTCATCCAAATAAATCAAAAATATTTCAAATAAATTATATTTATTTTATATTTTATTCTATATATGTAATTGTGCATTTATTTTTCATACAACACAAACGCCCCCAAAAACATCCTTAGTTGAGATCATGTTCGACGGAAGCAATTCCTCTCTCAGTGATCTCACGCTCGAAATTACTATTCTGCCCAGAAAAAAAAAAATCCTTGTCCAACTTTTTTTTATTTTATTTTTTAATTTTGATGAAATTGAAGATATCTGACCCTTCCTCACTAGAAGGAAGCACCAGGAAATATGAACAAAATAATAAGAAAAAAATAAAAGAAAAAACACATTTCACATAATATAAATTAAATAAAATTTGGAAATTTTAAGAGCATCCCACCGAAAAGTTTTTTATTTACAAAAATGCTTCAATTTCTGAAGCTAAAAGATTGATTACCTAACAAATTAAGCCAAAAAAACAGAAAAGCACTATCAATTAATCAGTCATCCACACATCTCCAACTTCTCCGCTTAGTCCACCCTTCCCTGTCACCTTCCCCAAACCTCTTCCCCATTCCCAACGCCGCCGCCGTCGCCCTTTCTCTATCATCTTCCTCCGCCGACGTCGAAACCTTACCCAGCTTCGGCTTCTTCCTCGCCGCGGCGCCAAACGCCCTCATCACGTCAAGGAGCAGCTCCACCCCTTCAATCCTCAGCCACCAAAATCCCACCTTTCTCCCCCGTGAAGGTGCCACCGCAGCCATTGTGCTTCCACTCGACTCTATGGCGTCGAGCAGGCTGGATAGGGCCCAAACGCTCGGAAGAGCCACCGCCGGTGCCGGAGGAAATGTCACGTAGAGGTGGTCGTGGGGAACGAGGGTGCCGCTGAGAAGGGCGCAGGAGGCGAGCTTCACGGCCGCCGACATCCTCACCGCTCGCTGGATTTTGTACGATGCGATGTCATAGAAGGCACAGCCACCTCCGGCGCCGCCGCCACGGGAATTCGGGGCCTTCACGGCTGAAGCGGTGGCTCCTGCGATCTTGGTGCTACTTTGGGCGGCGAGGTTCTTTAACTTCTCGTAGGCGACAGTCCAGATTTGGGATTCGGGTTGATACCAAGCGTCGGAGCCTGGAAGAAAGTGAACAATCTTGATGACGACCACATCATAAAAAACTAGAAAACAAACTCCATTGGAAAAGAAGATATTTATTTATTATTAGGAATTCAACATCTTTGATAAATTCAACAACTTTTTTATTCATGTATGAAATCTAGAAGCTAAATATTATTTTGTAATCACCATCAAGATTCTAAAAATCGTGCAAATCGAAATTAAAATCAGATGATATAATAATTAATAATATTATTTAAAATTGATAAAATTAATATAATATGTTATAAATATATGAGTATTTAATAATATTTATAAATTTTTTTAATTTATAATAAAAATTAGTATATATATATATATATATATATATATATATATATATATATATATATATATATATATATATATATATATATATATATATATATCATTTAAAATAATATATTTATAATTAAATGTATTTATAAGAATAATATTTAATATACTATATATTTATAAAGTTAAAAATTTATATTATTAATTCTTATAATATACATAATATACATTATAACAAATTTATAATACATATTGTTCAAATTTGAAGTCCAAATCCAATTAAAAAGCCCAAATTCACATTCTAAAATTTAAATAATTCATGCAACTTTTTTAATCTCAAATAACATGAGGAGTTCGAAGTAGTTGTCTTTAACTCTTTATATAGTGTGAAGTATACACTTTTTACTATTTTTTTAATTAATTAAACAATTAATAACACACACATTTTACTAAATATTATGTGCGATATTTAAGATAACATGCATATATTATGATGTAATTAATCATCATGCATAGTTAATACAAATATTTTAAAAAGTTAAAAGAAATTAATAAACTAAAATATATTATTTAAAATTTAATTAAAACAAAAATATTTTTTTAATAGAATATGCGGCTTCTTTCTAACCATAACCGGCTTAGTGGTTTATTTGTTGAGCCCTCGGTTTGATCCGGTTTGAAGCAAGCCGATTTTGTAAGCTGGAAGATATTGTACACTTGACCGGTTTACGGTAGAACTGGCCGGTCTGATTCGGTTCAGTTTTCAAAACATTGATCATTATTAAACATTTCTCATATATGTTCAAAATGAATGCATAATTAAGTACAATGATGAAGCTTTTAATATTTTTAGTAAATAAAAAATAACAATAACAACAATAATAACAAGCCTTTTATCTCTTTACTTGGGGTCAGTTGTATGAATTTTTTTTTGTCTATTGTGTTCGAGTCAAATTCTCGTTTGAATTTAATAAATAAAAATGTCATTTATAATATTTTCTAACGAGCCTTTTTATATCTATTTTAGTCTTCTACCTCTCTTAACATAGGCCAAATCTAATACTCTCCTAACCAAGCCATCAAAAGGCCGATTGAGGAGTAAATGTAAGTTACTAAAAATCCACATAAATAGTAAAACTATGAGACTCATATCTGATTATTAGGGGAATCTATTAGATCAAATTTTGAATATTAGTTATAATGAAAGAATAGAGAAGCATTTTACTAAAATGACATGGACAAATGAATAAATTATACTTTATAAGTTGATAATATTTGATTCATATTATCCCAATCTAAATCGAGCAAGACGCTTTGTGGAAGCATTATCATTTATTTCTTATATTACCACTAAAATTCTTTAATTAGCACTAAATAGAATTTTAATTCTAAAAGTGGAACAATCTAAAAAATTATATTTCTAACTATATTTGCTTATGTTTATAATCACACTAAAAACCTACTATACATTCCAAAGACAAAATAAAAACACAAACAAAAGCAAAAATTTCTTCCTTACCATTCCTTACAACCAGATCCTCATAAGCGCAATAGCTAACGAAAATCTCTTCCAGCTGCCGAATCACATTATCAGAGCACTCCCACGGCACAGAAAGTCCATACAGAACTCCAGGCAACGCAAAAACAAACGCCCGCTCTCCAACTCTCACCGCCATCGAATCCTTGGCCAGCATCCACTGATGATCCCCCACCTTACACGTAGCCATCGCCACTGATCTCCGGCCACCGACCCGAATGATTCGGGCCGAGAATTCCCCGGTCCTAAAAACCTTTGACGACTCAAAACCATCCCCGCAGAGAACAAAGAGCTTCGACTGTTGATGATCAGCTCGGGCGATTCTGAGTAGCTCCGTCTCGCTGCCTTCCTGCTGTTCATGTGGCTCCCACCATGCCATGATTTTTCTTCCTGCAGATCAGTTCTGTAGCTATGAATATATTTTAATCTCTTTCTGATTATATAAAAATTCAATGATAATCAAAATCTGATGAACTATCTCTCAACGTCCTAAAATATTTCCTCACTGAATTGAGAGAGGGAGAGAAAGAGCTGACCTCGAGCTAAGGATCGAGAAGCTTTGGAATGCTAAAAATGGAGGACAAAAAAGGAGAATAAGTGAAGAGAGAGGCAGAGAGAAGGGTTTAAGTGGTTTATATAGAGAGGGGAAAGGAGCATAAAAGAGGTAAAGGGGAAGCTCCCCGTGGCAAGACGGGGCGCTGCGTGGTTCGCATGCGGAGGGGGACCATCTTATTCTGCCACAAAGCCGCGCGAAAGAATGAGAAGAGAGGGACAGAGCGAGAATGTGCGTAGTTATGTTTTATATAGGGAGAAGGGTATTTTGGGAAGAGACGCGCGGCGGAGGGAGAACTGAAGTGGGGAGGGCGATGGACATACGTGGCATGCACTGAGACGGCGTTGTTGGTGCGCTGTCCTACGTGGCTGAACACGCATGCGCCATTAGATATTAAAGTTAATCTAGATATATGGATTAAGTTTTTAATTGTTATTATCGTAAAGTTAAGGAAATTTGACTAATCCACCTTATGATACTATGTGGCAGAATATCCCTCCCCTTTTTTTTTAAATGTCTCACAAATATTTTGGGAGGAAATTATCCGCAAAGATATTTGTTGCGGGCAAGAATACACGCGACGATAGAGTTAGAATACTACGTTTTCGCTTTGCACGAATATCCAGCTCACACACAGAAAACATAAGATTTTTACGTGGAAAGCCCTGGAAAAAGGGAAAAACCACAGGATCTGGTCCAGTTGAAAATGATTACACTAGAACTTGAGTTGGTTACAATGAGCTGACTTGCCTCCAAAGGCGATCAGATTACAAGTAACAACTGCACGACAGAAATCTGGGTGTCAGGTGATGGTCCGGCAGAACTTTAGGCTTAAGGTGGTGGTCTGACAGAACTCCAAGTCTTAGGTGGTGGTCTGATAGAACTCCAGGTCTTAGGTGGTGGTTCGGTGAAGGCGAGGGCGCCCTCAGGTGGTGGTCAGGCAAAGGCGAGGGCCTCAAGTGGTGGTCCGACGAAGGCGATGGCCTCAGGTGGTGGTCCAGCGAAGGCATAAACCGTAAATAGTTGAGAGATCAAGGATAAATGGGGAGTTGTTGGATCGACGAGTGATGTTGAATCCCTTGATCATGGACCGTTTGATGGACATTTGAACTTCTTATTTATGTTGGAATTCAGTGATCTTGAACTCGTTGGATTCGTCTCGTCGAGTCGCTCGATTCGACAATAAGCACGTTATGTTTAGAAACTGTTTGGCAATCCAAATTGTGGTTCAATCCTTCCAACATTTGTTTCAACCCTTGATTTGGACCCGGTTGGGCTCGGATTGGGTTGAATTTGATGTTGTTGGTTTTGTATTATCGAGACGCTCAGTTCGACTATAAGTTTGCTGAAATCGAATTTTGGATAATTCCAATTTTAATTTCAGAAGTTTCCAACTTGATTTTGCATTGAGATTCATGCCCGATCAAGTTAAATTTTTGATGACATATCAATATTTATGAATAATTTGAATCCAATGTTGTTACAATTGGACCGGATAATGAACCGATCTAATCGGATGACATAATTAATAAAAATATTATTAAAAATTAATAAAATTAATATAATATAATATAAATATATGAGCATTCAATAATATTTATAAAAATTTAAAAATTTTAATAAGAATTTATTAATAAATATCATTTAAGAATAATATATTTATAAGAATAATATTTAATATAATATATAAATGTATAATATTAAAAAATTATTATCATTAATATAATATAAATATATGAGTATTTGATAATATTTATAAAATTAAAAAAAATATATAATAAATATTTATAAATATAAATATCATTTAAGAATAATATATTTATATATTTATAATTAATTATATTTATAAGAATAATATTTAATATAATATATAAATTTATAATATTATAATTTTATATTATTAATTCTTATAATATATATTATAACAAATTTATAATAAACATTATCCAAATTTGCAACCCAACTAAATTCAAATTCACATTCTAAATTATTCATGTAACTTTTTTAGTTTGGTAGAGTTTTAAGTAGCTGTTTTGAAAGAACTAAATGTTTTTACAAGAAATTAAAAAAAAATAAAAAATAAAAAAGAAAGGTTTTTACAAGAAATGTTGATAAACGTAGACAGTGAAAATAAAAAAAGAAATAATCTTCTTTATTATTTTTTCTTCTTTCCTTGTTGAGTTGTTGGATCCGCTTTTCTCTTTAGATTGGTTGTCTCTCTTTGGGTTGGTTGTGACAGTTCGGCTTTTGGCACTTGGAGCCTGGCTGGGCTGTTGGTTGTGTCTCATGACTTGTTTGGTGATTCTACTTGTCGTTGGCTATTTGGAGGTTCGGTTGATTAATGGAACGAAATAAGAAGAAGAATGAGAAGAAGAGGGAGAAGAAGATGAAGAAGAAGAATGAGAAGAAGAAGAGAAAGAAGGGAAAGAGACTCACACTGAAGAATACCGACCAAGATGCGAGCGATGTGCGAGCGGAAGGTCGTTTCCGACAGTAATGACCGAAAGTGTGCTCCTCCGGCAGTGTTTTGCAACGGTCGGCAGTGGATTGTTCAGCTTGAGAGCACTGGGCGAAAGACGGGTAGCCGACCACTTTGCGCGTGTAAAAGAAAAATTAGGGATTGTCGATATGTTTAGCGGTGTGCGGGGCATTTTGTGGGTTAAAATCGCTCTTATTTGCACCAGTTCAAACCGGTGCAAATTAATAGCACCGGTTTTAAAACCGGTGCAGTTTGTAGCGGGCTAAACCGATGCAAAAAATGTGTGTGGGCAGCGGTTTTAAATCCGCTACTAACATGTGTTGCGAAAAATTCATTTTTTTAGTGTATATATATATATATATATATATATATATATATATATATATATATATATATTATTCTTTTAAGACAAATGATTTTAAGAAAAAAAATATTTTGTGGTAAAAATAAGACAGGAGTTGATAAATAATGAATTTTAATTAGTATCATTTTGTGGTAAAAATATTTTGGTTATTATATAAATATATTGCATTTTTTATCAAATATTTATCAGTTTTTCTTAGTTGGCTTAGTTTACTCTCTCTTGAGAATATAAATAATTTGTTAGCCGCTCCTAATAAGTTTTTTAAAGGCTAATATAATGTTGATTAATTGTGTATTCCATGTTAATTATTGATGCAGCAAATGTAGAATGTCTTTGATAAAAATACTTTCATTAGAGAGGATGATCATTACTGATAAGTGAAGATTTCTTTCATTTTACAACCACAAAACTATTAGTATATCATCATATTTTATTAATCTATCTTAATATTTCACTTTCTTTTATTAATATTAATCTGAAGAAAATAATCCATTAACCTAAGTAAATATTTCATATATGTATGCATAGTCTAGTTATGATTGTTTTATTCATTGAGACAAAAATTAGGTCAGCATATTTTTTAAAAAAAGTAATTTAATTTATTTTTAGATAAATCTAAAAATATTATTCATATATAATACTAATTTTAATTATGTTAGGATATCAGTATAGCCTAGAGCTGTCAAAAACGGGTCACGGGTCGGGTTCGGGTCCAACCCGAAATTTACCCGACACTGTTCAACACGACCCGTTTTTGCAAACGGGTCGGTTTTCCGAACCCGAACCCAACCCGCTTCGGGTCCGGGTCAACCCGAACCCGATCCGCTTCGGGTATATTTTATTAAATTTTTTTATTTAATTCAATTTATTTAAATCTAAATTAAATTAAGATAAAATTTACTTCAATTAATTTAAAATAAATCAAGATTAATTTAATTTGGGCAACAATGTTTATAATTTTTTGAAATATCATTTATTTATTTCATAAAAATCCTTTAAAATCCTGTTAAATTAATTAAAAACGAGTCAAACCGGGTCAATTTCGGGTTTCCGGGTCAACCCGAACCCGACCCGGTTTTACAAACGGGTCGAAATCTCTAACCCGAACCCAAACCCGACCCAGTTCGGGTTCGGGTTGACCCAAACCCAAAATTTTTGGGTCGGGTTCGGATCGGGTTTTCGAGTCGGGTCAAATGTTGACAGCTCTTTAAATAGGTAATACACTAATACTTTTAAATAATTTAATAATAAAATAAGTACTACATTTACAATGATTTATTCAAAAATATTTCCCCCACAAGCTTGTTTCTCTCCATATATCCTTCTTTTACTTTTTAATATATTCGTGTTTAAAAAAAATACTCAGGCTTCATTTGTTCAACTTTTTTGCAGTTTTTTACGACGACTTTTTAGTACAAAAAATTTTAGTACTAGAAAGCCGCTTTAAAAAATTATAAGAAAAGTTGGGGCGGCTTTCTTACTGCTTCTTAAAGCAGCTTTCTAGTATAAAATTTATAATTTTGTGTTAAAAAGCTACTTTAAGAAACAATAAGAAGGCTATCCAAAATGAAGCCTTAGTTTTAAAGCCAACTTTTTTGTTCAAAAGATCATTCTTATTCTTTTGTTTAGAATTTAAGCTACCCAACAAGTATATAATAACAGGCTGCTGAGAAATTATTACTAATGATGGATTAGAGGCCTAATCAAATCAGAATCCCATCATAACCTCCTAAAGAAATTAAGAAAAAAGCTTGATTAGAGTCGCCCCACAGGCCTCAAGCCCACAGCAAACTCATGTTGGTTGGCAATCTACATCCTCAGCTATATGGTTTTGTGGCTCAAAACAAATAATTCTATTAAAAACTAATAAAGAAATGGTAACTAATAATATATAGAAGAATATTTAATTTAAAATATAAGATAATATAGTTATTATTAGTACAAACAATGAGCTTGATTATTATTATTATATTATATAATAAAAATATTTATCTTGTATTTATGATCAAATATCTTTTTATTTTATTCATTTATGTTATGAATTTAATTTGAAATATAACAAGTGCTCCCACCATCACCAATTACACCGACAAAAAAAAAAAAAAAAAAAAAAAAAAAAAAAAAAAAAAACCAATGTAGTTTTATAAATCTACAATGAATAATATTTGAGACCAGTCAAGTGCTATATATATTGTGGTATAGGTATTATGGATGCAAGATGATAGACATCAATGATTTTGGCAATGATAGGTGTTGAATTTTTTCCGATGACAAACATTGACCTTATTAGCTATGATGGATGTATGTCTTCCTGGTAATTGTGAGTGCCAATATTATTGGTGATACTAGGCAGAAGCATTGTTGGCAACATCGAGCATTGTCCTTGTTATTGATGGCGAACAATGGGGTTGCAAGTAGTATAAGGATCTGATTGACTAGTAGAGTTTCAAAATCTATTCTCTTAAAACCTTCTTGAAGTTTCTAATATTGCTTCTAAGCGCTTGAATTGAAACTATAATTTGGACTAGAATCAAGACACTCCCAACATCTTGGTTTCTTCTCATTGATGCCATCATTTCAACTATAAATTTGTTTGAAATCAAATTAGGGTTACCCCGAAGTAAATTATAAAAGTTTTTTATTTAAAAATTTGAATACTTTAAATCTAAAAATTGCATTAAAATTAGCACCCGATTAGAAAAATTTTTTAAGAGGCACATCTCATGCATGTAAAGTTTTGTATACCAATCACTTTTTATCCTTTGGAGTCTAAAATTGGCCTTTGAGAAGCTTCTCAATCAAAGTTAGGCTTAAACCACCACTAAAAACTATTAGTGAAGAGGGCCATTCTCTCACAATGCTCTCAATTGCTTGCATTAAGTTCTTCATAATTGCATCACTTTAATCAAGTTCATAGCATCATTCTCATTTAAAAAAAAAAATTATGTGACTTTGCTTTGATGCTAATCAACATTATTTTACTAAATTCATTCCACATGGGATCATCATTGGCTAGTTGTCCTTACTAGAGAGTAAGCACTTGGTCTTCTACATTATAAATTACTTCTATCTTGTGAATATTATATATCTCTAAGGAGAATTTTACTTTGTTGATTCCACATACATGCATCATCAAGTGGCCAAGATATGATGCTCCTTCCTCATAATCATCTCTTTCTTTTGACATAAGCCTAAACTTACTTATTAGACAAGTAAGTTGATTAGAATAAGGGCTTATTTAGGCCTGCTGCAACATTTTTTAAAATTGCTACTGAAGTTGTTTTGGCAAAGTAGCTTTTTGAAAAACTGTTCTGGATTTTATAAATATCTTATATTTTCAACAATTGAACAATTGCTTTCTTACCTACCATACATTAGCAACATTGATTATAAGAATCAGCTTCACACCGAGAAGAATTTAAATAACAACAAGAAAATAACAAGATATTAAAGCAACGTGCAAATAATATTAATGTAGTTGCTGCATGAAAAACAAAGCAGTGAGAAATTTGTCCTAAATAGACCCTAGATCTCATTAATGGCATAATGTCTCCTTTTAAATAAACTTGGAAAGATTAATTATCAAACGAATTTAGTCCAAATATTTAAATTCAATTTGTTAAAGCATATACTATGTGAAAATGAATTAATGTTTTTTTTATGTGACTTATTATATATTAGAAGAGTGTAATGTATGAGAAGATGATGGTCTACTAATATTATTTTCTTACCATTTCTTAGATAGAGATAATATTAAAAATGTTGATTTGATATTCCAAGAATAAATTTTATAATAAGCCAACCTCTGAGCATTATTGTATGAATCATTTAATTTTATTGATCTATACTTTTATAACTATGAAATCTACATTTTTTTTCTCTTAAAAAATTGTTAGGTTAGGCACAAGCCTTTCACTTTTGAATAGGGCAACCTTTGAATATTGTTGGAAATCATTAGGCTTATGACGACTCTCTCTAAATTTAATTTGAATCAATTATATATATATATATAGCAACCATTATATTAATAGACAAAAATGCTTGAATATATATATATATATATATATATAATTTGAAACCCACAACGGGGCCTACGCTTTAATAACAAAAAAAAGGTTACATAGTCCTTAGAAGGTTCCTCCAGCTCTCTATCGCTCGAAAGAGCTACAAAAGAAAATAAAACAAAAAAACCTACGAGCCGGTGGATCCTTTTCCTACTGATACAAAAATAACTTAAAATAAACGTCGGGCTGTGAGTCAACAACACCCAAAAAAGGAGAAGCCAACTAGTCTTTAAACCTTTAAGCACAGCTTTCCTGCAAAATTTGACAAAATATGGAAAAAAAGAAAGCCAAAAAACACAAAAACATACCTTGCAAACAAGACTGTTCCACTTGTTGAAATACCTGCAAGACATCCTCAACAAAAATATCAGCATCACATAATTACTAAATACAGAAATCTGATATTTCACACCCTTCAGCCAACACGACTTCCCTTGCATAGAAAATAATAGATTATGACAAAACATCCACTGGCAATAAATCCAAAGCCTCAAAACGCCAAAAATAGCCACACCATCACCACCAGCACGAAGCAAAACCAAAACAGAAAGAAGGAAAATCCCCCCGAACCACCCAGACAGACCCAACATCATCTCCCAGTGATAATAACCCCAGCCCCACAAACCCCCAACCATCCAGCACCGAAGATACAACCTAAAACAAAACCTAAAAACAAGCGGGTCTGCAGCAAAAGAAAACCACCACATAACAGAACCAGAAAACGCAAAAGAACACAAATCACCCATATCTAATATATATATATATATATATATATATATATATATATATATATATATATATATATATATATATATATATATATATATATATATATATATATATTATGTGTTATGTTATATTAAAAATATATGATGCATAAGGAGATAATGAATCATGAACATTTTTAATGATATCTAAGATAAAGATAATATTAAATATATTCTAATTTAATAGTATTAAAAACAATATTTATATAGGCCAATTCATGAGCATTATTATAGATATATTATTAATTTGATGAGCAATATTTCAAGCAACTAAGAAAGAACTCCTTTTCTAAAATAAAATACCATGTTATAATTTGAAGTGTCAAAGAGAGGAAGTAGCTAATGGAAAAAAGTAATATAATTTTTTTTTCTCACACTATTTGAAAAGATCATATTACATTGGATGAACTTTAATGGGCAAAAATAGTCTTCAAAAGATAAAATAATGTGCTATGAGTAAAGAGTAGAGATAAAGTTACTTCTGTATTAGATTTCGTTTGAGATTACTTTCATTATAGGAAATTCATCGATTACTGGCGGTTTTTGCCAGCGGTTAGAACATGTTTTCCGGCGGTTTTGTAGAAAACCGGCGGCTTGTCGGCAGAAATCATTACCGGCGGTCTTTTGCCAGCAGTTTTTTTCATAGACGGTTTTCCGGCTGTTAGTACCGGCGGCTGGACAATCGCCGCCGGTCTAGGCCTCCAGTAATCGATGAATTTTCTGCAGTGTTTTTTATTGTTTTTTAAAATATAATTTTAGTATAAAAAGTATACTTTTTGTACTAAAATTCTATTTTAAGAAGCAATAAAAAAGCGATCCCAAACAAAGCCTTAGTTGGATCTATCCATTTTCTTAGAATAGTTCATGTTGTATTTTTAGTAGCACTTTTCATTGTACAATGAGAGACCAAGAGATCATCTTAAGTTTAAAGCTTGCGTTTGTGATGTTTGTGAGTTTGCCACCAAGCTAAAGATCCCAAAGAGAATTCTGATGAAAAACTGAGAAGCTGAAGGCCTACACTTCACAACTTAATAAATAGGTGGTGAAAAAGATTTTGCTTCTTGGGGCAATATTTTGAGATGGTTTGGAGCTCTATTTTACAGTAAATTGGATGATATTTTGATGGCTTTTTAAATAGTTCAGGTACAGCTATCTCTCATTATGTCTGTCTTTCTTATTAGTGCACTGAAGTATTTATCCAACAAACATGTCTGTCATTGCTCAGCACAAAGTTCTTCTTCTTCACCATGATCAAATGCTTAGATGAATGTTTGTTCAATGACAAATTATTAGGTGCGGACACCAGATAGAGAAAACCGGACAAAACCGTCCGGTTTTCTCTCTGTCTACAATAAAAACACAGTCAAAGCGCAGTTGCTATAGTGACTGCTCTTTGACCGCGCTTTTATTTAAGACAGAGAAAACAGGACAGTTTTCTCCGTCTAGTGTCCGCACCTAATAATTTATCTTCTTCAACACCTGTACTTTATAAATCAAAATATTTCATAATTAATTATTTTATTCACATATATCTTATGGATTTCTGATAAGATTTGAACAGGATTGTGGTTGGTACCATCAAAAACAAAGTTTGTCCTGTAACTTGGTCGATATGGCTGTCCAACTTTAGCCACCCTTGCCCTGTAGCCCTTCAAAAACCCCCGTGAACTCCAGCCGAAAGCAGAGTAATGAGAAGGAAAAAATAAGAAATGAGAGAGAGAGAGAGAGAGAGAGAGAGAGAGAGAGAGAGAGAGAGAGAGGTAGACTTAGTAAATATAAAATAGAGAAAAGCTAAAGCAAAGCTGGCAATTTCGTTCCTTTTTAAACCTTCCCCACTCTCTACCCACTTCTTCCATAGAATGCTCATTAGCTCCATCATCTCCACTCTTCCATTCTCAAAAGAAGCAAAGCAGGAATTACAGGAGAGCGAGAATTCATTGAAGAAGAAGAAGGAAGCTAGAGAGAGAAAGAAAGCATGAAAGGAAGAGCAGGAATTTCTGCTACCAATACAGGAGGAATTCCCACTGATCTTCTTGTCTGCTTCCCTTCGAGAGCCCACCTCACTCTAATGCCAAAGCCCATCAGCAGCCCATCAAGGCCCGCCGGTCACACCAAGCGCTATCTAAATCGGCCCACTCACCGTAGCCAGTCCAGCCCTTTATTCCGCTCAAAGACCGGCAAGTACTCCGGCGCTGGCGCCGCCGCAGAAGAAATCACCGACGAGCCAACCTCTCCAACGGTCACCTGCGCCGGTCAGATCAAAGTCCGTCCACGGTCCAGGCCCGGCCCGAAACCCGCCACCAGCTCCTCGAGAGACGGCAAAGGCTGGCTTTCAGTAATGGAAGAGGTGGAGAAACTCCAAAGGTGAGGCTGTAGATTAGCCGATCAAGCTTGTTAAATATTGAGTGAATCAAAATATGGCCTTTTGTCTGTATTCAATTTGTTCTTGATTAAATCGAATTTAAACTGAACATTGATTATCAAACACCTCAATATTTTTTTTAAAATAATATTTTCAATTATAGATACAAATTTGTAATATTTATGATATAATATTTCGTGCATGATAGTAATTCTACACAATCTAGCTCCGTGTGGCATGATTTATATTCAAATTTTTATGCCAATTCAACTATCAATACATTAAGATTATTTTGAAGTGGGGAAACATTTCTGTTGGAAGAAAATTGGATGAGTATATCTCATCAAATTTTACTAGAAATAGATTTTTTTTTTTTTTTTTTTTTTTTTGACACTGCAATCTACTGGCACAGCAAAAAGCCCCTCATGCAGTTCTTAGGCGCTCTTCGCAGCCTGAAATTTGATCTCCATTGCTTCGGTTCTTTCCATGGTGCTGTTGATTGCTCTACAGACGAAGAAGAGGGAGCTGAAGCAGAGGAGGAAGTGGAGGAGGATAAAGATTTGGAAGGCAGTACATCAAGAACTATATTCTCGAAGTGGTTCATGTTATTAGAGGAGAACCAGAACCATGAACTAAAGAAGGAGATGAAGAAGGAAGATGATAGAAAAGAGAGAGAAGAGGAAGAGCTCGAGCTCGCCCCACCTTCCAATGCTCTGTTACTGATGAGGTGCCGCTCTGCTCCAGCTGAAGGAAGAGCTGTTACAGGAAAAGCAGAAGAAGATTTGGTTTCTGAAACGCCTAAAGAGGATAATAAGGAGAAGAAAGAAAGGCTTTTGTTGATGAGTTATGATCCAGATTTCACCAAGTTGTCGACTGAGATCTCAAAGGAAACATGGATTGTAGGGAATTTTGATCCGTTGAACAGAAGCAGGAGTTGGAAGAGATGAAGAGTGGGTTTACAGTAAGGTTTATTGGCTTCTTTTCTCTTCTTCTGTTTTGTTCTTCTGAAGGTTAATGAAAGCATGCTTTGAGTTTATTCGGATATTTGTTATATTATTAGATTTTTGTATGCAATTATTGATTGATAGAGACAGATAGAAGAGACCTATCTTGTATTTGTCTGTATCTTATTACACAGTCAATAACACCTACTAAATATTATTTCGTGATATCAAGATCAAATTTTATTCTTTATCGAGCGTAAGATATTTTTATACAAAATATAAGATATTTTGAATAAAATATCTTTTATTTTGTTTAAAAAAATAAATTTGATCATGATATCTTGAAAGACCTGCTTCCTTTTTCTTCTTCTTCTTCTTCTTCTTCTTCTTTTTTTCAGATTTTGAATTTTTATTTCTTCATTTTGTTTTGGATTTGGATTTGTTTTCCCTTTTCTTTTGGCAGGGAAGAAAGTGTGATTTGATTTGAGATTCTCTTCTGCTGTACAGCTTCTTCCTTTGTTGATGTCTTCTATGAGAAGGATTTGACAAAATTATGGACAGAATCTTTGTTTCAATTATGTGATGAGAAATAACATAATAAAGCAATAAAATTTATTTATAATTTTTATTTTTCCGCAATAAAAATATGCTCTAAATAAGTTTTTTATAGTATTTTCCTTCCCTCATGTTGGATTAGTACTACTATTCATGGTATACATGTGAGGCCTCTTCTTATCAAAGATTCACGTGAGGGGGGGCTCTGTTGCTTTTGAGAAAAGATGGAACATGAAAGGCTGTGGAGGACAATTTGTTTTTTTATTATATGTTCAGAAACTCTTAGGCAAAATAAATAATGATCTTAGGAGCTAGGAGCCCTAAGTTACAGCAAGTTGCTTCGAATAAATCTGAGTTCAAAAGCAGTGCAGAGACTATTTGTATGTTTTAGGCTTCATTTGGGAGAGCTTTCTTACGGTTTTGTAATACTATTTTTTGGTACAAAAATTATTTGAAAGCAGAGAAAAAAAAAATGATCTAAAACTGTTCCAAACGAAGCCTTAATCCCATCAGTAATAGTTAGTGTCTTCTCTTTCACTTCAAAATCACCTGTGTTTCAGGGAGTCGATCATATTATCTAATCTTTTCCAGACTGATTCACATTTGAATTTTTCAAACTCACTCAGCATTAGAAAAATCTCACTTAGGCTTCATTTGGGATCTAAAACTTCTTTCTGCTTCTTAAAGCAGCTTTTTAGTATAACATTTTTTTTTTGTATTAAAAAACTGCTTTATGAAACAGTAAGAAAGCTGTCACAAACAAAGCCTTAGTCACAGTGATAGATTTGAGAAGTTTTTGCGCAAAAAATAGCTGAGCTAATAGTATTTTCATTTCTTAAACTGCACTGTATACATTCATCACTTCTAAAAGAACTTTCAGGACATGCTGCTTAAAAAAAAAAGATTAATCAAGAACAAAATAATCATCAATTCAATATAAAATCTTCTGGAATAAAAAATAAAAGAAGAAAGTGCCGCCATTGATTCTTCTGCAACTTTTGTTAAAATCATTACTTGTCTACTGCCTGCATTTCATTCTTTCTTAAGTTTCTTTACCTTTGCCATCACCTATCGAGCATTCAAGCAACTATAGGTGAAGGAAATGCATTCATATTTACATTATTATGTAAGGTGATATATTTCTGTAGTAGTTTTCTGCTCCTGAAGAAATTTAGAGATAATAGCTGTTCACTGTTACTTTTTTCCTGGAAAGTATTTACCTCCTCTTTACAGCAATCATGCTTGGTAGATGCTTCAACAGGTTCATTTTGTTGAGGTAGAACAGCTCTCCGTTCTGTGAAGAAACAAATTCCAATGATCAAAATATTAGTTAATAATTCATCAAAATGCAAGCAATTTTAGATAAAAAATGCTTTTTTTATTGATTGTTCTAAAAATGTGATCTTTGTAAGTTGATCGGACTAGCAAGCTAAACTTACAGAAAAGTTGAACATTGATCATTTCACAAGATTCTTCATGAACAACAGCCCATTTATTAAGCAGATCATTCTATTTCCTTTTTGCAAAAGAACCATAGACAGTTCAACAAACTTACTGGCACCAAATTAAGGGTTAGTTTGGGACGACTTTCTTACTACTTCTTAAATCAGTTTTCTAGTAAAAAATTAAATTTTTAACTAAAAAACTACTTTAAGAAACAGTAAGAAAGCCATCCCAAACGAAGTCTAAGATTTATTTGAAGCAAACAAACAGGCTGTTGAGCATTATTAAATCGTTCACAGCGTATAAAAAACATACTGTCTCATAAAGGTTTCTCCTTCTATACAACATGAAACTATGACTTTCTCTGAAGATGTGATTTAGCTTTTAAGAGAGCTTTTGCCACTTCCTCATCTGCTGGAAATTCCCTCGTCAAAATCTGATAATCTTGTGCTGATGCCTCCCACTTCTCAAGCTTTAATAAGCAAAACAAATAATTCAATAAATAAGCATTCTTTCTTGTATGAAATGCTAAGTAGTAAAGATCACTCACCTTAGCAAAGCAATCAGCTCTTCGAAGTCTAGCCTTAGCATAGGAAGGTTTCAAATTAAGAACAGTATTGCAATCTTCAATTGCTTTCTCCCATTGTCCAAGTTTGGAATGACAGGCAGCTCGGTTGCAGAGAAGAATGGCATTCAAGGGATCATGATGAAGCCCTTCTCCATAAGCAGTGCATGCTTCTGAATACTTTGAAAACTTGAAGAACTCATTGCCTTTGTTTCGAGCTGATGCGATGGCTTTTACTCTCCTAACTACAGCACTGATTTCTCTGTTGTTCTGGTGTTTATCAGCCCTTTCCACTAATGCAACCGCTTCATTGAACCTATAAAAAAACCATTTTACTGAGCCTTGAACTGGTTACCATTGAATGCTATTTAAGAACTGACCTTCCTGAAGCTAAATTAACCTCTGCTTGGATCATGAGGATGTATCCATTCACTGCTGAACCAAAGAAATTTATGATTGCATCAGTGTCAAACTTGGGTGCATTCTTAAGAACTGAGTCAGCCTCTTCATGCCTGCCAAGTCTTAGAAGCGCTTCTTCTTGTAATGCAAATACCTTAGAAAGCAAATCAAAGTAATAGAGTTGGATGATTTCATGTTTATATCATGAAATAAATCAATTCAATGAAAATTAGAGCAAATGAAAGTTTCATATAAATCATAACAAAGAAAAATATATACTTTTGGAGCTGAATCTGCACCACTAGAAATGGCAGATTGGGATTCTTTAAGCATGCTCTGCCACTCCTTCAATTTTCGAGCCTCGCTGCATCTTAGAATATGCATTTGGAGATTTGTTGCTCTAGTGATATCATCAGTATCAGCCACTTTTCGAGATTGGTTGTAGTGATGAACTGCCTTTTCGGCTTCCCCTAACCTGAAAGTTGAATTGAAGTCTAGGAATTAAGGCTAAAAAGTTGATTTTTTATAAAAGGCTTTTGAATTGAAGTTAGATACTCAGAGTTATGCTAGTTTAGAATATGATTTCAGATTAATATTATTGTGGAGACTAAACAAAAAGACCCTTAGAAAAGGAGATGCCACTCTTTCTATCTCAGCAGGCTAATCAACCTGTATAGGTTGCATTCTTTAAAGTTAAACAATTAGTAGCTCAAATCAGCTTAGAAAGAGTAATGAAAAAGCATTTCATCATTAAAAAAAAAATCAACAAACACTTAATTTTCACAAAAGTAGGTGCACGAAGAACCTCATCATTTTTTATATAAAAGTTTAATTACCTGAGATATAAAGTCGCTAACCGATAATGAGCTCTCGAATATGAAGGATCAATCCTTACTGCCTCCTTACACTCTTTGATAGCTTCAATGAGCCTACCCATTCCAGCAAGTGCTGCCGCCTTATTGTTCCAATAAGAAGCCTTCTCAGGATCAAGCATGATCGCCTTGTTATAGAGAGTTAATGCCTCACTGAGCCTCCCAGCATTGAACTCCTCATTGCCCATCTCCTTCAACTTCTCAGGATCCGTTCTCTTTGACAAAGCCCTGCACAACACCGGTGGTTTTGAGGCCTTCTGTTCTGCTTTGCTCCTCACAATGTTGCCCATTCCCCCATTGATGCCACTATTCTTTCCCCAGATGTTGCCTAATTGGCCATACACCATTACATTGCTAGAAGAAGCTCGCACCAATTTGCTGTTACCCTTCGCCTTCTGATAGTCATAGATCATCATGTCAAGCTCCCCTGAGAGGCCATTACCAGGCGTGGTAACCTGCTTTCGCTTCTCCGGAGCTGCCGCTGGCTTCGACTTGTGTACCACAAATTGGGAGGCGTTTAGATGACTCCTTCGTTGAGGATGGCTGGAGCTCGGTGGACGAGTCTTTGCTGGGGACGATGGTGTCGCAGGCTTGCGGTTGGGAATTGATTTCTTGGATGAAGACCGATTATGGCGGCCAAAGAGCAAGCTTAGCAAGTTGCAGCCTTTGATCTTCTTCTGGTCACTGCTAACCTCGGTCTTCATCTCCTCCTTCAGTGGTTCTAAGGAGATAGATGGATCCAGAAGGAATTGGCTGCAAAGCTTGGAGCTTTATTGAAGATTTGGAATGCCTCGGCAAAAAGGAGGCGAGAAGAAAGGATTACATTGATCGGGATGGGAAAAATAAGAGAACGTCGTGCGTTCATGAAAAAGGGAAAAAGAAAAAAACCTAAACAAAAAAACCAAAAAAAAGATCGTTGAAAGAGTAAAACAGCCGATGTATCTTACCAGAAATACCATTGTGAGGGGGAAGTCTCAAACAAGCCTCCTTTCTGCCAGCTTGCATAAACTTTATTTTCCAAAATAAAAAATAAAATGCAGGTGGAAGAGATGAGAATATTCGTATAAGCACAGCAAAGGATCACAACTGGTTTTAGTTGTTTTACATAGCTTGGAAAAATGGGGGAGCAAAATACGGAGAGCCGAAGGAGGATGGAGTCCAGAGCTTTTCCCGTCAAGATATTTAAAATTTCGACCGTTGGTTGGCAACCACTTCAACAAGTGAAATAAGACAAAAAATTGGCTCAGGTTTATCCCAATTTGGTTTTGTTTAATTATTCAATTCATTTTAAAATTTTAAAATAAAATAAATTTAATTACTTTTTAATATATTATATTAATTTCAAAATAAATTCAATAGTCATAAAATTTATTATAATTAAATTTGAATTTTTTTAATAATTAAATTAAATCTTGAAATTCATAATTGTAAGAAAAAGACAAATAAATCTACTTAAAATGATTTTAGTTGTTGTTTTAATTAAATTTAATACAAAAAATAGGACTAATTCTGATTAACACATTTAAAATCATTTTAAAATCATTAAAATAATCTAAGTAAATTTAATATAATGTTTTTAAATTACTCTCACCGTAAATTAAGACCTGTGAACCTTCATCTGGAGAGATTATTATGTGCAAATATCAGATCGTCCAAAAACAAATCATAGAACGCCATGTCACCTGGATACAGTGTTACACAACAAAAGGATAATGTGGTGCTATATCACCTGGTACAATGTCGTATACAACTACCGTGCACAACAAAAGGGTAACATGACACGCTCTGATTCAACTCCGAATTGTGTCTAGTATCCCCACAGAATAATTTTTCTCATCTTGCAGCTGAAACGAGGTGCTCCGCCTAGAATGAATAAAAAATAAAAATATTTAAAAAAAAAAAACAGCCAGATTTTTTTTTTTTAATTATTTGGAAATAAAAAAAAAAATCCAGCCAAACAGATTTGATATTGGTAACGCATAACGCGTCCGCAGACGAAGTCAATTTTGACTAATTTTTTTCATTAAAAAATAAATAAACAAAAAATTTAATAATTTATTTAGGTTGGCCAGCTTTTCTTTTCTCTCTTCTAAGCCATCCGCGTCTCCCATTCTTTGTGCAAGCTCATCAGGAAAAGCTAATTTTAGTAGAAAATTATTTATTTTTGCAATATTCTTTATTCAATAGGACCTATCATATAATGATTTGATTATCAAATAAATAATTATATATCATATGATCTGTGAGATTCGTCTTGTCAATGGGTGATTATTCTATCTTTTCTATAAAAAAAATTGATTTTATTTTGATTTCAATACACATTACAATGCTCCCCTACACTTACCAACCAATGCAAAGTACAAGACAACAACATCCCCATAATCAGGTGCTTACCGCAAGCGGTTTCTAAAAAAAAATAACTCGAATGAAATTTATAAATATATCTTCATAGAGTATGTTGATTTTTCATAATACAAATAAAAAATAAAGTGATTAATTGAATCTGAATATAAAAATCAACTGAATCAAGGTTTAAAGTTGAGGCCCCCTTTAAAAATTTATGGCTTTGCCACTCATTTCAAATCAAATTATTAGTATAAACCATTTCTTCAAGAATATGGAGCCAAGCAAGGGCATCTTCATGTGTAATGTTATGACCCGCAAACTTAACTCGATTGCGCTAGTATATCATGTCGATGGCATCATCATTCTCATTGCCACTTGAATGTTTCATAATCTCCTTCAACACTATCAAAATCAACCTCTAATGTTAACAAACATTTAATGAGGTTTGCAATTATACTCATGTAACATTGAGGTTGTGGTTGACATATGAAGATACCAATGAAAGTAAGAATCATATAAGAAATTTTTGTGCTTAGCAAGTGTATCAATTATAAAAGGTGTAGATTAGTTGAAGAAGAACAATATATACTTTGAATAGTCTATAAAGAATTAAAAACAATTATATTATAGACTCATCAAATGATAAATTTGTGTGTTACATATCATCAATGTTGATGGGCTTCATGTTATGCCAACCACAGTATCAACACTTTGTGTGTGTGATTTAAGAGAATTCATTTTATGTTACAATCATAAGAAATGTTGATATCCCCAACATAGATCAGTGATATCCCCTCTAAAAATCTATTTCAGACATCTTTTTTATTACTTTACTTGTTAGACCACAAACAAAATTTCTATTTAGCTGTTAAATTTTTTTACTAGAAAGTTACTTTTTCTAGCATTTTTTAAAAAAGTTACTTTTCTAGCAATATACTTAAAATAATCTTTACAAAAAGCTACGGTCGTCTCAAACAGACTAATATTTTCAACTTCCATAAAATAAGTATTGTTGCGTCCTGGATTATTTGCGGAAATAGAGAAATATAAAGTTGAACATCTTAGATTTGTACGAAGATCCAACACACATATCAGATAAAAAAGATGGTGTAGTGTTTATAAGAGACCATAATTTTTACATGAAAACTTCTAAAAAGAGGGAAAAACCACAAGGCTTGGCCCAGTTTGTATGAATTCATTAGTGTATGCATTTGATTACAAATAAGGCCCTTCTTTTGAGGGAAGGCCTTGGCTTGATGTAGCAAATATACATCATATAGAGTGCATTTGTGGGAACTGAAATAATCAATATTCACATGTTTGTTTGGTAGGGAGGACCATAGTCGACGGGCGACGAGGTTAGAAAGATCGTATTCGAGTGAGGGTGGTCGGAAGGACAATAGTTGGCAGGCGACAGAGATCGAAAAAACCATTGTCAAGCGATGGATGTCGAAAGGATCATAATCGGCATTCGACAAAGGTTAGAAAAACCGTTATCAGGCGACGGAGGTCGGAACAACCGTATTGAACAACCGTATTCGACGGGCGACAGAGATCGGAAGGATCGTAATTGGCGGGCGACAGTGGTCAGAAAGACCATTATCTGGCGATGGAGATCGAAAGGACCACAGTTCGTGGGCGACGGAGGTCAGAAAAACTGTTATTTGATGACGGAGGTTGGAAGTACCGTAATCGGTGGACGACGGAGGTCGGAAGGACCATAGTCGGATGGCGACAGATGTCGGAAAAATCATAGTCTGGCAACGGAGGTCGAAAGGACCCTAGTCAGCGGCCGATAGTGGTCAGAAAGACCGATGTCTAGTGACGGAGATTGGAAGGACCGACGTTGGCGGGCGACGGAGGTCAGAAGGACTATAGTCGGTAGGCAATAATAGTGAGAAAGATCATAGTCAGACGACAGAGGTTGGAAAGACCATAATCAGACGAAGGTAGTCGGAAGGACCATAGTTGGCGAGCGATAGTAGTCAGAGGGAAGTTTGACAACAATTGGTGGCCAAGAATAAGTCCGGCGATAGTCGGTGGTCGGACAAAAGTCCAACGTCAGTTGGTGGCTGGGCAGAAGTCCGACGTTGGTAGGGCCAATGTCCGGCATCAATCGGTGGTCTGACGGTGATCGAGAAGTATGATGGCAAGAGAACTCTAGTTTCTCTCTCTTTCTTCTCTTCCTTGCATGAGTCTACTTTCCACGAGAAATGAAGGATCTATTTATAATTTTTTAAAGTGACATGACTAGTAATAGGAGGGAGATTAAGGGAAAGTTAGGAGTGGTTTGAATGGACGATTAAATTGATCCCTTTGATTGTGAATTGTTTGTTGGGCATTTGAATGTCTTAAATGATATAAGAATTTGGCGATCTTGGGCTCGTTGGATTTTTCTCGTCGAGCCGCTCGATTCAACTATAAACATATCACGTTTGAAAATCGTTTGGTCATTCAAACCAAATTATGGTTTGAACTTTCCAAATGTGCTTCAGATCTTCTATTTAGATCCATTTGAGCTCGAATTGAGTCAAATTTATTGCCGTTGGGTTCGTATTTTCAAGTCGTTCAGTTTAACTATAAGTTTGCTAAAATCAGAGTTCGGATGGTCCCATGTTTAATTTTGAAAGTTTCTAACTTGATTTTGCTCGAGTTTCATGCCCGATAAAGAGAATTTTTTGATGATATATCAAGTATCAAATGTGCTTCTTGTCTACTCATTCCAAGAAAATTATTCAATTGAGCAAATACTCTGTTCTAAAGAAATTTGACATTTTATTGCCTTGTAAAAGGAATTTACAATTCTATAAGGAAGAAAGTTACTTCAAAGTTTCATCAAACTTGACTTGGCCTTACTGGTGCAAATCACTCATGCTCAGGTAGGCGAAACAAAACTCTCTCAAGTCAAAACCAAACAATCTCTTGGTAGAATTTAAAATATTTGATGCTAAACTTAGCTTCAAGCTTGATAATGAAACCAATAATGATAATAATAATAAATGTCTATGCCACACATGCAAAGCATGCAGTATTATTAACAATGAATTAGTTGGATCAAACTAAGGCAACGAAGAACGCGTGTAATAGACAAATATGCGAGTTTGTAGAAGAAAAAAATAAAGTACAGAAGAATAACAACCGTCAATAGCAGATATGAACACGCAAATGTAATAATATTTAATAAGTAATATAAGTAATGCATCATCAAAAAATGAGTTGATCCATATTTAAATGGGAAACAATCAAAATTTTATATAGGATTGTCTAAACTCTCATTTCAATAAACTTATAGTTGAATTAAACATTTAGATGAGACGAACTCATCGATATTAAAGTTGTCTGATTTAAGTTTGAATGAGCTCAAATCAAACCCCGGAAGTATAAATTGAAAACTTCATAACATTAATTGAAAGAGCAACCAACCATGGTCATCTGACTACAAACCTTTGATCATCATTCTGACAAAAGTCCTCCAACTATTGTCATTGTCGCCCAACTACAGTCATCCAACCACTAGTCCCTGACTACAATACTCCGACCACTGTTGTCCCACTAAAAGATCATACGACCACCATCATCTAACCATTATCCATAGACCACCACCATCCGACCACTATCCTCGAACAAGTATCCCCTTACACGGTTCTCTAAACACCATCGCTCTACTAAGGACCTCTAACTGTCGTCACCCGACCATGATCATCTGGTCATTATCACTCAATTATGATTCTTCAACAACCATCATCGGATTACGATCCTCCAACCTTCGTTGCACACCCAATTATGATCCTTCAATCATCGCTACCTGACTACAGTCTTTCGACCACCATCGTCTGACTATAATTCTTTGATCATTGCCATATGCTAAGCCGAAGCCCGTGAAGTTCGTCGCCTGCAATCTCCAATAACATCCATGCATGCTATTTGCCATAAGATCAACACATGCTATCAATACCAAGTCTAACTCCCGACGTCGGCATTAAGATTTATGTTAAATTTTTTGGTATCTATCTCCCCTCCTCCAAAGAGTGATAAACAAACAACATATAACCAATAATCACTTGAAAATCTCTCTAAAACTCTTCCAACTTCAACCATTGCATATATTCCAACACAAAACAAAAAGATATATAAGCAATAAATTAACAATATAATGTCGAATAAATAGAAAGTGATTATATAGGCACTCGTTTATATATCTTAAGATTAAAGCAACTCGAATACGAAATGTCATAAAAGTTAAATAGTTTAGAAATGAAAAAAAATAAGTATTATACACCAAAGACTCAAAAGTTCACAATCAAATGATGAAATTCCATTTAGTCTCTCTGAAAAATGAGAAAATTTTCTTTGCGGACACCAGAAGGTTCGGAGACCAATCAGAACGCGCAACGTCACCCAGTATATAGCGATACCGAGCACCTATATCGAGCAAATAATTTTTCCTAAAAAATAGTCAATAGCATAACGTGCAGATTCAAATACGAAATGTAGGAACCTTTAAAACCAATTAAATATTCCTAGCAACACAGGCTTTGGTCCAGCGAACATCAGAAACACATCAAGACTTGTAATAGGCATTACAAGCGA
>CM028350.1:37867922-38112788 GCA_016618105.1 Dendrobium huoshanense | reverse complement strand
CCAACCACCCACTTCCGTTCGCAATAGCCACCTCGCTGCTTGCCTCCCAGCACCCCCTATTGCAAGATCAAGCCCAGCCATCTAATCCCACTCTGCAAAGATTTGAACTAAGATCCGCCAGATCTCGCACCTCCGTACTAGATCCGCCTAATCTAGCGATGTCCGAATCGGACTGCTTGGATCCGGCATTGAAATCATCTCACCAACACCGACCAAGATCTAGTCACTCCGATGTTCGAGTTGTCGGTTCGACAGTTGCTAGATCTGCCATCATACGCATCCGACTGGCTCCGCCAAGCCCAAGCTTGCAGGCGCCGAAGACCCCCCTCTCTTCTCCGATCTTGCCGTGATCTGCTCGATAAGGTTAAGGAGTAGTGAGAAATATTCGGAATAAACGTATCAAGTGTTTTAATCATTGTTAAGTTGTTATTAAGCTTACTTGTAGGTATAATATGCTCCGTAGTAAGAGTTAGAACATGATAAAACTTCCTGTAATTTGCCCACGGCTTTTCTCCCACATTGCGACCTTAGAAATTGTGTAGTTTTCAATGCATTTTATTATTTTTCTATGTGATTTATTATGTTTCTATTGTTAAAGGTTCGTATCAAATCGATATCTAGTTAAGTTTTAGCCAGGACATCGAAGATTTTGATCAAATGATTATCCCCAGATCTATTATAGATTGCTGTAGCGTGTCCTAATCTTCTAACTATCGTGGAGGGCGATCTTAGGCCATTGAAATAAGAATGTTTATGATTACAATAAATTTAATATTTACTTTGAAAATAATTTCTATTTTCAATCAATCACATAGACCATTTATTGTGAAAAGAACCCTTATTGATTGACAATGTTGAAATCATCTCCTTATGGTCTAAAAGTCAATAATTTTGCATGTTTGACCTCTTATTGAGGAAGAGTGTAGGAACGGATTAAAGTCGAGCTTGGTAGGGCCAGGTTGGCTTTGGACCAAGTAAAAAAAATTTGGATTTGCCAACACTCCTCTTGGTTTGTTAGTTGGGAAATTAGTTTGGGGTCAACCTTAAGCATTTTCCAGGTCTAATTGAGTTGATTACACCATGCAAAATTAATTTCATTGGGTATGCTTAGTTGAAATATTATTTTTCATGTCTAACTCGATCAAATGTTATCAGGTCCTGTTATCTGCCTTTTGAAAATTTCAGAATCTCTCTTAAGACAGCTAAATGTTAGGTTCTTGAGCTCATTTCCAATCATCTATGCTACTGTAATTCGTTTTATAGTTTTTAATTTTTGCCTCTACATTATAAGTCACGGAAACTTCAGTCCATTTTCTCCGCAAGCCTAAAAATTCATTCTAGGTTGTCACCTTTTATGAGCTTTCAATTTCCTTATTTGATCAAATAAGCTCATGGTATCAGCCACAGTTTTTCTTAATGGAGCTACAATTTTCTTCTAGTTTTAGCGTATGTTATTTCTGCCGATTACCATAAATCTTATGAGATGTGTTGTTTGGGGAAAATTTTAATAAAATTTTAGGATAGATTTTCCTTCAAATTTTTGTCTCTCTGTCTCTCCTCTCCCTCCCTCTTACAAGAAGAGCTCAAGAATTCCTCCAAAAATTCTAACAAATGGCATCAGAGCCTTATTGAGGTGATCGGGAAAGAAAGAAGGAAGGTTCTTGCAGTCATGAAAGAGAGGAGCCGAGCTAGCTTCCGTTGAGACACGCCGGGGCAAGAAGGTCGCCATTCCGTTTGCGTGAGGCGGACAGGAGGGGAGGTCGGGCGTCGGGTTGGGTTCGGAAGTTCGCTATCGGATGCGATCGACAGGTGTGGCAGGCGTTGGAGCGGCGGCTGGATGGGCTGCAGAGGATGTCGTTGGTGGCTGCGGCGGTGCAAAGGCTATGAACGCCGATGTTCTTATCCAGCCTGTATCTACCAGACCCCCCGGCAAAGCCTTCTACCAAGGGCATCTAGGTGAGGCCAAGGGCTCAAGAAGCTCTTTAGATATGTTTCAGTGGCTTTAGCAACAGCTAGAGCTGCCGGCAAGAACCCTGAGGTACGAGATAGCATGCAATTTGTTGAAGTAGTTCTTTTGGAACCATAGAAAAGTGTTGTGCCCCTTGCCGATGCCTACTATTTATTGTCATTCCAGCCATCACTGCTCCCAAGGACAAAAGGTGGTCCTGTCATACCCTGTAAGCTTCCGCCTAGGAGGGCTGGCTATTCTTTCATTTCTTGATTAAAGATCCGTTCAGATCTGAACTTTGAGGTGGAGCTTTCGAGTCAGATTGCGGGTTTATCGGCGAGGAGGGTCTTTTGGTTGTTGTGTGTCAAAGCAATGGATCAAATCAAGAACATGTGATGTAGATCAAAAACCTGCAATGAAAGGATTACAAAACATAGGAGATAGAACAGTGAATTCTGTATTAGAAATCAAAAACTGCTATACCCTTCTCTACTCTTCACTCATATACCCCTCTCCTTCCTCTCTAGAAGTTCCCCAAACGGGACTAAAAGTAAAATGGCAAAACAGTACGGTTTAACTAACTAAAGTAACTAAGATAGTGGCCATGTGCTAAATGGCTAAACGAAATAAGTGAAAATGAGATAAAATGCTCCTCAGGATCACTGTAGCAGAGATGCACCGCATCAACATGGGCGACAGGTTTGTTGCAGACTCAGAATCGGATAGGTGTAGTGCGAGGTCGCAGGTTGGAGCCCGCACTTGTGTTCGAGAAAGGCTGGTGAGTCGTGCTGGAGCATGAGATGGAGCCGTGGTTTTGAATGCACGGCGAAGGTCGTTCGCGAGCGGGATTGAGCTCAGTTCGACGGGATTGCTCGTGGAGTTAGTACATGAAGCCAGTTAGATTGCAGTAGGTGCATAGGTGTTTCTTGGATTGTAAAACCTACACCAATGTGAAGATTGTGAGGTATTGATCTAATTTATTATATGTTATTCTTGCTGGTTATCGGAATAATGTGAATCTCTATAAATAGAGATCTTATGAGATATATTGTTTGGGAAAATTTTTAATAAAACTTTTTCCTCTCTCTCTCTTTCTCTCTCTCTGGCAGGAAGAGCTCAAGAAAGCTCAAAAACTTTCCTAAGAATCTTGACACTCTTTAACTTGATTGTTGTTGGTTTTGTTTTTTCCTGCCATGCGATGACTGACTAAAATGGAGAGGCATCTCCGAAGAATTATACATAGGAGTAAAGTACAATACCTTTAAATTTACAAGAAGCTTAGAGATCAGCTCTATGAATCTGAGATTTGCAGATAAATTTCCCTTATATAGCTA
Organism: Dendrobium huoshanense; assembly: GCA_016618105.1. NCBI lineage: Eukaryota > Viridiplantae > Streptophyta > Magnoliopsida > Asparagales > Orchidaceae > Dendrobium > Dendrobium huoshanense. Next base: position 38,109,506 of record CM028350.1, on the reverse strand, counting down.
ACCGTTGTTGTCGAAATCAGATTGTAAAACTAGATTGTGGTAAATTTAAGAATGCTTGAATGAGAGATGGTAGATGTAATTATATTATGGCGTCGTTTGGGATAGCTTTTTTATTATTTTTTAAAGCAATTTTCTATTACAAAGTTTTCTTTTAAAAAAAAATTGTGCTAAAAAACTGTTTTATAAAGTAATACAAATGCTATCTCAAATGAAGCCTATAGTGAAAAATATACTGATGGATTGAGCATGTACAACAGAGAACGAAACATGCACAAATAACATATAGTATCCACCATAGTTTGATTCACATTCGGAAGATGAAAATAAGGTTAAGATAATCAACTCTTCAAGAGTCAGAGGGTTGGGATGTCAACTTACAATAGCCAAGTCATTTTACAATTCCAGGGTTTTGCTTTTCCAAATATGGGCCAATTCTAATAAACAAGGATCCAATTCTTGAAAATTACCCATACAACCTATTGTTAAGTCGTGGATTTTATATAAAACTCTCCCGGCTCCTTCTAGATTTGGGCAAGCACACTATGTGAAGTTTTCTAACCATTAATGGCACCGTACAGATCAATCTATTAATGCACGATGCATACGATCTTTATCAGTTCCTTTCTCAATACTGCATTTACTTCTCACCTTGTTTGCTTGCCATTTCTCAACCCCATGGAAACCTTTCTTGTACAATCACCAGCAAAGCTGACCATGACCAAGAAGCTTAGTACAGAAACTAAGAACATTCTTTTCAGTGTTTCTATTCAGGAGTGCTCACAGAATACAAGTTGAATTGAACACCGAAGATCATGATGAAGATGATGAGCTTGGCATCTCCATGTCTCAGTGTTGCCTGTCAATGTTTCGTACGTGGCTCCCTCTGTTATGCCGCGCCAGCAATGGCATTGACACGCCCATCCTTAGCAGCGGCGAGCGAACTGAGATGGTGAGAGTGCTGGAAGAAATGATACAGAAGCTAAGCTTGGAGCAGCAGGAAGAGGTTCTGTCCCTCTGGCTACACCATTTCACTGCATGCCCAGATTCTGACTGGCCCAACCTTGAATCCTCCTACACTAGATGGTACGCCCAGTCTCGAACGCTATTGCTGCAATGATCTTCTTCAGGCTTACTTTAGTTTTCAGTCTTGCTAGTTGTTCCTGCATAATTATAGATAGTTGTATTTTATGAACGAACAATAAATGCTCTCAATATTCTTCACTGTGTAAAGTAGTATCCACCCATATGGAGAATGGAATTAGTAGTTTGTTAATTTGTATCTTATTTTGTTAAAAGGACGCATTGTAGTTCCAGTGTAAGTCATTTATCTTTGAATGATATTTGTAGATTATTATTTTTATTCAGTATGCATGAATGATCCTTTATTTGCGTTGGATTTGTGTTTTATCTGTTATTGGGCTTGTTAGATATTTGTTCCTAGATTTATGTTTGTTTTTGTATAGGTTTCTTGTATGGCATAGTATAGCCATTTGTATAGCTATTTGTATAGCTTGTAGGAGCCTATTAATAGGCTTTAGTTTGTTTTAGGCTTTGAGGCCAAGAGAGAAATAAAATTACAGAATTATTTTGGCTCTCCTCCCTCCCCTCTCCCTCTCTATCTCTTGCAAGAAGAAGATCTCTCAAGATCTTCCTCCTTGGTTTCAACAAATTGGTATCAGAGCCCTGGTGGCGATCTTGAAGGAGGAAGGTGTTCTTGAGGTGACTTCGGTGGCAGGTGTGAACGACATTCAGGTTCGGCGATCGGCAAGGCAGGGTCGTGCAAGTAGTCAGATTGGAAGACTTGTTCGCATGAAGAAATTAGAGCAGGCGGTGAAGCCGGACTCAGCACAGGAGATCCGGTGAAACCGTGAAGGCGAAGGCCGGAGTTTTTGCTTGAAGGAAAATCTAGAATCAAGTTTCGAACGGAGCCGGACTTGGGCGTGGTTTGCTGGATTTTGGCGTGGATTTGACAGATCTGTTTGATCGGAGAAGCCGGAGGTGATGTCTTGGCAAGAATAGATAAAGAATGGCCAGATCTTGATTGTCTTGCCGGACTTGGACTTCTGTGAAAATCCAGACAAAAGAACTATTGATCAACGAAGACCTTTGATCTTAAAGCATGCAAGTGCTGGGATATTAAATTTATAAATGGAGTATGGATCGGAGTTGTCTGGTGTGGACCTCCGAAAGAGCATCGCTCGTGGGGTACGAACGCAGAGGGTACGGTCGCACTATTTAGTAGGACAAAACGATCGTATGCCTTTACACTCGACAAGAACAGGTCGATGGAAGGGCAGATTGGATCGTGCATACGACTAACCATTGAGGATAGAGGCTGTCGCCAACACACCTTGATGGGTAGTAATATACACGACCTAGTCACGAGTTTTACCCGCCCGATACGAGAGCTCGAGAGGGGTTTAATAGATGTGGGGCCAAGTTTCCCACGGGCACAAGCCCCCGTGGTTAATTACATCCAAGGCCGGAGCCCGAGAAAACTCTCGATTAAGGATCATACATTATCCCTTCATAAAGTGTGATTGACACAGAGGTATAGACTAAGAAGTCCTACTCAAAAGGAAGAAATGTCCCAAAAGGGTGAATCAGACATGCGTGGCTCATTCCAGCATTCAGAAGCTCTAGGGCACTAGAGCGAAACTGAAAAAAGAAAATCAGGCAATCAATCACATGTGTGAGAGAAGAGATGGAGGTAGCGTCAGGATTTATAGTCCCTGAAAGGAAGGGACCTACCTACTATTTAAGGCATACTACGAGACCGAATGTAGTAGCCTCGAATCCTAAATCTAGGTTGAGCTTAGTGTTCTACGAAACACTAAGACCCGTGTCCTAGCTAATGCAGTGCAAAACCTGGACTTACCTGGCCTGGATTGGGGAGCCAGCTAACCACCTAATCGCTTTAAAATCATGCTATCAAGTCAGTTATGAAAGATGGGTGGGTGGTACAGTTCTTTGGAAATATGACCGACATCTAGAGAATTTCCTAAGTGGTCCTAGACTTATGTGGGTTAGATTCTCCTAGCTAATGCAATTAAATTTTATTTAGTTGGTTACTAATGCAATGCATACTAGTTGAAATGTCAGCTCATGAATATTATAGAATTTTAAAAATAGGCTTATAGAAAATAAATTTTTATAAAAGATTGAGTCTCCCTAGGTCCGGCACTTCATCCTCATAGGCCAGATTATCCGGACTCTACCCGCAGGCAGGGAGATGTCTTATAGCAAGGAAAGAAGAATGCAGTAATATGCATGCGACCCTGGACAGTTCCGGCAATTCCCTATGTTCGTTAAGTTTCTAAATTATTTAAAACTTAAATATTAAATTTTGGTTATGAATAGAAAAAATTTTATAGTCCTTAGAGAGCCTAACGAAATCCAGGCGAAAACAAAAGCGGCATGCAAAAAAAGAAACCTAAGAAAAAAAAAACAGGCAATTTCTACTGCGCAATCAGGTAAACACATCAATATAAATCCAAAAATAATCAACTAAATGGCCATAGGCAAATTGCCCTTATTACAACCCAGATATACAGAAAGTAAAGTGGCCGGGCACCACTGCGAACAACCTGGATTTCTAAGCCTATGACAGACGCAAATGACTTTGAGTGGGATATTGGTCTTCAGTCTTCTGGGTGTCCTCTTCTCCTTGGAACTCTCCTCCTTGGACTCCTTGGATCTCTCCTCCTTGGACTCATTGGATCCGTCGTGGCTTGAATATCCAAACAAAGAGACAATTCTCCCCTTTGGGGATGATTGCCTTTTCTCTTTGGATGTCTAAAGCCATCCATCTCGATCTTCTAAATGGAAGAAGGCTCCGCTTTAGGGATGCCTTCTTCTTTTGGAATTCGAGTTGGATAAGAATATCTCACTCAGAGTGCATTTTCACAACTTTTAACTATTATTATAAATTTTACATCCATTTGAAAAAAAAGAAAATTCTAGACTCCCAGCATGGTTATCCTAATAAAAATCACAAATAGTTTATATATGAAAGTAAAGCTCAATCCATTGAAGCTGTGCCAAGTCATGCTCTTAATTATGAGGGCTAAGCAGTTCATCTGTAGCAGTTATAATTATTTTTAGCCCTCATTTATTTAGGGGGGGCTGAGCAAGCACCTGCATAAAACAATATTAAAAAATATAACGATGCCCCCGTTTATTAGCTTCAGTATGGCCACCTGCACGGAAGAACAGTATATATATATATATATATATGGCGCTCCTAACCTAGGGGTAGATCTAGCGCTCATCACATCATCCACAGGATACAGTAAAAGTAAGCAAACACACAAATCATTTTCAAACAACATGCAATGAAAATCAAGGAAAGCTCCGACACACAGCAGAAAATAAAACCTAGCGGCCTAGCCTAGATCTAGAAGTAGTGCCCTAGCAAATAATTCTATGTGTGTGTAAAGCTTGTGTGGTTTGTATATGTCATAAGCAGGATAGTTAGTTAAAGTTATCTAGAGTTCAGGTTTGTTGGAATATTAAAAGGATATTTTTAATTAAAATTCATATATTAGTGGATTATGATCCATTTTAGTGAATTTAGTTTGTTGATCACTTTTAAACACTTGGGGTAGTCATATTTGAAGTTTAAATTGCATTAGCCGATTTTGGAGAGTCCCGGGTCCTCCTAGGTGCTAGGTTGAGGGGGTCCAAAAAGTCATTATGGGAAATAGGCTAAATCTAGGTCTCCTAATATTTTAGGAAAATACTAGACCCTAAGATGAGTAGTTAGCCAGGTAGTACACTGAAATTGGAGTTTTCTAGGCAAAGTTATGAATTTTCTAAGTTTCGGGCCCTAAATGAACTACGGTTGATCAAAAAGTTGACTTTCTAATATAGGACAGTTTCTGGAAACCTAATATTTTTAATAAATACTAGATCCTAATAGGAGTCTAATGCAAGTGAGTTTGCCTAATTTGAAATTTTCTACAATTAGTTATGAATTTTTTAAGTCCAGGCATTAAACGAATTTTCTAAATTTCCTAATAAATGGCTGATTTTAAGGTTTTGATCCAAACCAGATCCAAACTGATCGGAATCACTCCCAAAACTCAAGAATGACCTGAGAAAGTGTTCCCAAGTGTTTGGGAAAAATTTAGGATTTTTAATGAATTATTAGGGGCAAAATGGTAATTTCTACCTAAGGTCAAATTAAGAGTCAACTTAGAGTCAAACTGAGGAGCCTATTTATCTAAGGTCAAGGATTAGATTCTGAGCAAATCAAGGTATTGTGGGTAATTTTCTGACCTAAAATGTATTTATTGTAATTTTTATATGGTCTCGGGGCCTTATTTAACAAGTTAATTAGGGTTGGTTAATTAAGGGGTCTAACAAGCCCTAAAAATTCCTAGAAAATTCTTGGAGGTTTATGATGTCTGTAAGTTCAAATGTTTAGGTTTTCATGTCAATCGGTGATCTATCCTAGCTCCTAGAAAATTTCTAAGTTTGCTAGACGGGTCCTTAATTATTGTCTTTAGGGTGTCACTACGTTATATGGGTTTAAATTGAAGTTTACACTAACCCTCGAGGTAATAATGCATGGGAGACATATTAAAGCAGTAAACACACCATGTCCTTAAATCTAGGAGAGCCTAAATTAAGTGCTCGTGGTGCGACCTACACATGCAAGCTACGACGAACAAAAAGTAAGTACGACTGATGAAGGGACTAGTGAATAGTTGGGACTCAACCATTCACTAGTCCAACTCCCCCAAGATTGCTCTTCATATATAGAATCCATGTCTAAAATTTCATTGGAGTGAATCCCCCAAAAGTTAGGATTTAAAATATAGGTAATTTCAAAGTAGTTTTAAAATATTTATAAATATACATATAGATAGATTTTGGAAATAAGATAATTTAAAATAGATCAAGTTTGTATCTATTTAGATATAAGGGAGATTCACTAACCACCCGATCGAGGTATCAAAATAGTTTGAAAATAATTTGTAGTTTAAAAATAATTAGTATAATAGTTAATTTAAATAATATTAAAATAATCAAACCATAGAGTAAAACAGAAATCTGCCAAGAACAGAAAAATTGCTGTATGAAACTATTTTTATATGAAAGTACACATTTTTCTGAAAAATTCAAGGGGTTATACGTCAAAATCCGATTTAAAACGATGAAGTTATGATTTTTCGACGTTTTAAAGCCAATAAAAGGATTTAAAAGTAATTTAGGATAAATAATATTTAAAAATAATAATAATAAATAAATAAAATAAAATAATGCTTTGATATTTCTGGAATTTAAAATGATATATATATATATATATATATATATATATATATATATATATATATATATATATATATATATATATATATATATAAGAGTAATAATATTTTAAGTAATTAAACTAATTAAAATAATTAAAATAATATTTAATTATTTAAAATACATTTTTATATATTTAAATAAATATGATAACAATAATAATAATAATAGGATGAACAGTAAACTAATAATTTCAAATAATAATTATATTAATATAATAATAATTATATTAAAATAATAACTTAAATAATAATAATAATAATAATAAATAGTTATTTTTACTTTTTTTTTTAAATATTTTAAAATCTACGGCTCATTTTTATAAAAAATAAAATTTAACATGTAGAGAATAAAAATACGATCAAAACGAGGTATTGTGCGTAAAAAACGGAGCAAAAACAAATTTTTCTATGATTTTTTAAAGGTTTATGGGTTTAAAAATAATTTAAAACAAATTTTATTTTAATAAAACCGGCGGCAAGCATCCATTTGGGCCACGTGGCGGCGGCGGTCAGGCAGCAGGACACGCGGCGGTCCGGGATTGAATCCCGGGACTGCGGGCAATGATTGCGTCGTCACCGCAATCATTGCCGCGTGATTACGGCGGCAGTCACGCTTTAACCACGTCAACGCGGACAGAGGGCCGTCCGATCCCGCTCGGTATGAGATCGACGGTCCAGATGGGGCCACGTGGCGGCTCGATCCGGCGGACGGTCTCCGCGTGTCAGGAGACCGCGCGGTCACGCGTAATCGTTACTGTTGATCCCGTGATCAACGGCTCCGATCGCCAGAGATACGATCCGAAGCCCTAAGGAGATTTTCGTCTCGTTTTCCCAAACGACTAGACCAAATCGCATAAAATTTTAGATCTAGGCTTTATACGTGAAGAGCAACAGTGTGGAAGTAAAATCGCGTTCTAAAACGTGCTAAATGAAAAGTTGTTTATCCCTAAGTGTTGTAAACTAGAGTTTACGATATACCTCAATCCACACGGTGGATTCGAACGATCTTGAGCTCGCTGGACTCGTGGGATCTTCAAGCACAATTCTCCTGTTAAGCTCAAGTCTTGAAACGCCTTGGATCGATCGGGATTCGTCCTGGAAGGGAAATAGCCTCGGTTCGCCGGAGTTCTCGCCGCCGGCGAGCTTTGGACCTTGGGTCTAGGTCGGGAAAGGTCAAGGAAGGTGGTGGGAGTGCTCTCACAAAGTTTCAGAGCCTGAGGAGGTCTGAGGCTAGAGCAAGAGCAAAAAGATCCTAAATCTAACCTAATTTTTTCTATTTAAGGAGCCTAGCCCTATCATGAACGGTGGGGATCCAATCTCTAGCTCATTAGGAGGGAAATCAATTTGATTCCACGGGAATTTGAATTCCAAAACGTCTACGGGCATTAAAAACCATTAAAGGGGCTTTAATTTCAATTAAATAGGTCATTTTGACCTATTTAAGACTTGGGTTGACCAAGTCAATGGCTGACCCAATCAACCCAGTCAAAATAGGTCAAAGAGCGAAGTGGAATCGGGCCATGAAAGATTTGAATGGATTTGGGCTCTTAAGGGGCTTAATGATTTAATTTTTGACCCATTAGGGCTTGGGTTGACCAAGTCAAAGGTTGACTTGGTCAACTCATGCCATCACGCCCAAGTCTGGGCAAAATCGAGGTCAACATCTGGACGACGAAAGAAGATCACGCAGAAAGGGATGTCATGCAGGAGGCTGTGCGGGTTCCGGAAGTAAGATTTGTTCTTGAATTGAAGATCGGTTCAGATCTTTAAAGAAGAGATTAGATCTTCTTTGTCGGCTGTTCTTAAGGAGCAGTGTTGAAAGTGTGGGGCGCTTGGAGGTGCGAGGTCATGCGGTGCACGAGGAGGCCGCATAGGAGCGCAGGGCACTGGTGACAAGCGGAGCGCAGGTGAAGGCGCAGGGCTCGTTGCACGGGTGGATACGTGCAGGATGTGGTTGATGACAGACCACATGGGTGCAAGGCGCGGGCGCGGGGCTGAAAGCGTTGGACGCTGGCTGGAGGCGCAGGGTGCAGGTGGATGCACAGGGCGCGGAAGTCGGGCTAGGGGTGCTCGGGATTGGCTGCGTTGAACGCAGTGCGACAGGTGAAGATCTGTCGGGAGGTGGAGCTAGAAACTCAAGAAGTTGATTGATCGGTTCTTAATAAATCTTTTAAATGTCGGTGGACGTTGTTGGCGGAGGAGACCGACAGGGTTGTTGTTCTTTGGTTGTTCTTTATGAACATTGGTTATCTTTTGTTTTGTAAAATCTAGGATCAATGTGGAGATTGTTAGATATTTGTTCCTAGATTTAGGTTTATTTTTGTATAGGTTTCTTGTATGGCATAGTATAGCCATTTGTGTAGCTATTTGTATAGCTTGTAGGAGCCTATTAATAGGCTTTAGTTTGTTTTAGGCTTTGAGGCCAAGAGAGAAATAAAGTTATAGAATTATTTTGGCTCTCCTCCCTCCCCTCTCCCTCTCTATCTATTGCAAGAAGAAGATCTCTCAAGATCTTCCTCCTTGGTTTCAACAGGGCTTTATATAACTTGAACATGTACCATGTATTTGGAATTTATCAAGATTCCAGCACTCCAAATGCTTTATAGCTATCAAAGGCTGAGATTCTTAAAGAATTTGCCAATTTCTTGATCCATATTGGAAATAACTGTTGAAATTTAGTCATTTTTATCATAGAATCCAACTATTGTGCCCCAAACAGCTCATGGCATCCCTCATTGTATGTATATATATATATATATATATATATATATATATATATATATATATATATATATATATATATATATATATATATATATATATATATATATATATATATATATATATATATATATATATATATATATATATACATACATATACATACATACACATACATACACGCGCGCACGAAGAATTTGACCATTGAATATTCAAAAGCTAAGAAAACCATTGATGAATAGGACCATTGGATAATTCCAAGTAATAGATGGGTTCTTGGGAGGAATCTCTTAGGAAATACTTGAGTTCGCAAGTAACCCTAAGGGAAATACTTGAGTTCGTAAGCAAATATAACCACAATTCGTGAAAACAATGAGTAAAACGGTTGTTTACAGCAGAAAATAGCAATGGTACAGTAGGTTTCATGGAAAAAATAGAGGAAAATTGATAGAAAATGAAGTATATCAAAAAACAACAAATGATACAAGTTTCTTCAATTCGAGAGGAAGAAACAGCTCTCCAAATCTCTAGTCAAGCCTAAAACTCAAAAACAACCCTAGATCCTAAATCTGATTTCAAATTCAAGATAACCCCAAACCCTAACAAGAAAGACTAATTAAAGCAAAAGAAAAATTAATTAATCCCTAAACTGCCTGTCATTCAAAATTTTCCTCCCAAACCCTATTTAATTTAGACCATGGGGCCTACAAATGTTGCCGCCCTCCTCTCTTGTTCGCCTCCCCCTTTGGACTAGCGGGCATAGACATGAACCGGTCCAGGATGGACCGGTTCAAGTCTAACAGAATCAGTCAAGGCTGAAGACTATAAGTGCAGGGTCTGTTCGTCATATGAACATAATCATCTTCAAAGCCTTCCCTGGCGGAATCTAGTTAACCGTAGATATTTATATGCCCATTGATTTTTTTGAAGTGGAATGCGATGCATCTAATGTGGGTATTTACGCCATCTTGAGTCAAGGTTGACATCCTATCATTTTTTTCAATGAAAAACTAAATGATGGTCGTCGAAAACACTCCACCTATAATAACGAATTTTATGCAATTGTTCAAGCGCTGCATCATTGGAACTATTACTTATTAGCCAACAAGTTCAACTTATTTTCTGGTCACAAAGCTCTTCGTTTTCTCAGCAACTAGAAGAAATTAAAGAGTAGGCATGTTACTTGGGCTGAATCCTTTGCAGTATTCCATTTTGTTCTCAAGCATAAAGCAGGACAATGCAACCAAATTGTAGATGCTCTCAGCCAGCGGCAACTCCTATTCAGGTTTTGAAATCAAAGTAATTGGTTTTGATTTAATAAAGGAATTGTATCCTAAATCCTAATGATACATATTTTAAGAATATTCGGAGAAAATGCCAATCTGGCCCATCACATTTATTCTTTTATAGTAGACTTTGTATTCCTCAGTGTTCAACTTGATTAGCTTTAATAGTTGAATGCCATGAAGGTGGGTTTGTGGGCCACTTTGGTGGAGACAAAACGTTTAGCTTTACTTAAAGAAAATTTTCATTGGACATTGCTCAAAATAGAAGTTGATAGGTACATTAAGATATGTCGCATTTGTAGAATGGCAAAAACACAGAACAAATGCAGGACTATACCTTCCTCTGCTAGTGCCCGGCGCCCCATGGATTTATGTCAACCTTGATTTTTTTCTCCGAGTGCTGAACCCAGCAGAATAAAGATTAGATCATGGTAGTGGTTAATCAAGTTTCTATGATGACACACTTTTTGTCATGTACCAAAACTCTTGATGCTACTCATGTTGACGAGCTTCATTTTTCAAGAAATCATTCACCTGCATGGTATTCCAAAAAACTATTACTTCTGATCGGGATGGCAAGTTTTTAAGTCATTTTTGAAGAACTCTGTGGGAAAAAATAGGTACTCAACCTCAATATAGTTCAGTAGCTCACTCCCAAAATGATAGGCAGACCGAAGCTGCTAACTGGAGCTTAGGAAATTTACTGCGTTGTTTTGGGGGGTAAGAACATTCGCCAATGGAATTTAATTTTAGTTCAAATTGAATTTGCTTTCAATCGATTACCTAACCAGTCTACATGATGAAGTCCATTCTAAGTAGTCTATGGCAGTAATCCCATTACTCTTCTTGATGTGGTGCCCCATCATACAACCAACAACATTCAGTTTTGAGGGCGAACATCGTATTGCAAAAATTTAACATTTACATGAGGAAGTTTGAGAGACTATCATCAAACAAGAAAACATATATCAACAATGGGCCAACAAATCGAGGAGGCAAGTACTATTCAAAGAAGGTGATCTTGTGTGGATTCGACTAAGGAGCGAGCAATTTGCCCTGGGGCCTTGGGGGAAACTCAAACCTTGGGCGGATGGACCTTTTAAAGTCATCAGAAAAATCAATGACAATGTCTATCAAATTGATCCTCCTCGTGATTAAAATGTATTTGCTATCTTCAATGTTGTTGATTTAACTCCTCATTATAACCCTAAAGCTTCTCCTGCCTTCAGAGAATGATGCTGGAGTAATTGTCCAGTTGAATTATAGAGTTCCAATATATCAAAGAGAAAAATATGATAGATCTCTTGTGCTTTCAAGAAGATTAAGGTTTCGTTTGGGATGATTTTTTATATTATTTTTTAAAATAACTTTTAAGTATTAAAATTTATTAAACTAAAAATTTTTGTATTAAAAATTTACTTCAAAAATAATAATAAAAAATTCTTCCAAATGAAACTTAAAAGAGAACATCCTCACGTAGCCCCTCAAACTCCAACCACAAACACATAATTAGGAATACTAAAAAAAAATTAAGATCAGTACTTAGCACATTTTCCTAATATGTGATTCTTGAGAATAATTTGTACAACATGTTCAAGGAATAATGTTCACTCAAATGTGTAAACTTATAACATATTTGTTGAACCACTTTTAATGAAAAATTTGGCTATCTATATCTCATAATACATGTAATTTTCCAAAGATTTCGTTGTTTATTTTCTTGGAGAAATATACTGATGAAGTTCTTTTACGATGAAAGCAAATTCAGCTCTTAAATTCACAGACTACTTGTTGAACTTGCGCTTCTTTCAAAATTACTTCAAATTTAAGAATCATTGTTTTTTCAAAACCACCCAATGAAAAATCTCAAATAAGTACTCAAAACATTCATAATCTTAATATCTATAACATTTAAAAAGTTATGCGGTAAAAATTTTATCAATACAAAATTATCCTCATTTTCAGTAACAGAAATACAAATTTAATCGAAAAAAAAAATCAAAACATCAAATTATTAAAATAAGAAATATGATCATGATTTTTTGCGATGAGATGAGTAAATCTCCAACATAATCGATGGACTAAAATCTCTTGAAGGCCTTCAAATTATAATTTTTTTTTCTCCCATCTATTTTCTCTCTAATTCATTTCCAAAAGTTCTCTGTTAGCCGAATTTAGAAAGATAACGGCTTATTTAATGATACAGTAAGTGGTTATGATATTTTGAATATAATAATAATATAATTAAATAATTGAATCAAATTTTTTGTATAAAATTCATATAACTTCTTTTGGGACTTAAAAAGTTATAGAAAAATATTCATAAAATAGCTTATTTTATTGAAAAAATTATGATAAAATCGGTTTGCAAAACGGATATCTAACAGTTCCAAAACCCTCAATTGTAACGACATGTGTTAATTTCTTAAGAATTTTCATCAATGTCCAAAAAATATAAAAAGAATTTGTGTATTAATTAAAGCACTACAATATTTAAGTTATGAAGAAAACGGTTTACGATTTGGACTTATAATGACTTTAAAAAAATTTATTTTACTGGGTCAAAATACGAGTTATTACATGTGTGCATCGTGAGACTAAGGCACCTAAAGGAGTAGGTTTCATTCATGAGTGAGTTTGCTCAAGGATGGCATCTATGCCTGGTGCATGCGAAGGAGAAGGGTTCAAAATCGAGCTCCTTGAGAAAGGCTTAGACAAGATTGGTATGTGTGTGGGGTTAAGAATGATATGAATGTTTGAACCATATTTTTTAATTAGTTTGAACTTATTCTAGTTTGAATTTGAATTAGTTCAAACTCAAATAAGTTGGATCAATTTTGAAGGGCTCCAACTTCAATAATTAGTTTACAAATAAATGAAATTATTACTCATTTAATGTAATTTCATTAGCAAGAAACTTTCAAGTATATTTCTCCACACATAACAATAAAAAAACATGAATATTTGCCCAATTATACATATTGTAAGGCATAGATAGTAAAATCACTCTTTTTAAAAGTAACAATAAAATTTGAATATATATATATATATATATATATATATATATATATATATATATATATATATTCAACCGAACGGCAAACACTTGTTTGCCGTTCTTGCTTTGCTCCAACCGATCGCCATTTTTGACGTCATTTGATCGCGGATGAACAGTGCGACACCAATATTGGCATTGCACTGTTCATCTGCGCCATTTTTTTCTCTATCGAACAGGTTGGTAAGAAAGGCGCAAAAGAAAACGGCTGTTTTAGCGGCAAAATGGCGTTGGATTGGAGATGAAACATGACATTTTTTTATTTCCCTGCATTTTGGAGTGAAAAATGACATTTTCGGTTGGAGATGGTCTAAGTGCAAGCTTGTTTTAGGGCTTATCGGGTGCTAGAAGATAGGGCAAAGTTGCCCGTTTAACGTATTCCTGTGTCCATGAAGTTCTTAAAATTATAACCTTGGTGTTGAAGGACTTCAAGTTTGATGAGTAGCTTTTATCACAGTATCTAGTTTTTCATTCTTTCAAATCCCAATCATCAAGATTGAGACAAAGTCTAAATTTAAGCACCTGCTGCTTAAATTACTACACAACATAATAAACAAAATTCTGCATTCAAAAGTAAGATCATGACCATAGAAACCACAGCCATTAAACTTAATAATAGAAGAAGAGTATTACAAACAAATTTTACATGTTTGAGCAAATGCGAATAAGAAATAAATCTTTAAGAAAAACAATCAGGCCTTATTCATTCTATATTCTTGATCTTTAATATTTCATTTGGTCCATTGTATTGTTGTACTCGCATGGGTGTGGGAAGAAAAACTAAAGGCCTACTCTATATACTCTTTTGACCTCTGCATTTACAAATTACATGTTCCTATGAAGACCTTGTGGCTCCACAGGAGAAAGAGGCCATTACTGCCTAAGGAGAATACTTCTCTTATTCCAAATTTTATGATTTCTTGCATTTTTTAAGCAAGAACTGCGATTTTTTCTATGGAATATTGAATTTACTTACTGTATCTGTTTCCTGAAGAAGGGCTTCTGACAAAGAAGAAGTCTCTCGTCTTTGTTAGCTTCCATCTCTATCATACGTGCTTCCCATTTCAACTGTGTGCTTATTGATCTCAGTGCTTCAACAAGTGGCGTTTTATCATGAATTATAACCCAACCCTGCATAAGAAAAAAAGGAGTCATATTATTATACAGACATAACATAAAAAATTCTTACTTTGATGAATTATTTTTTTGATTAGGATTTTATTTGAGACGGTTTTCTTACTGCTTCTTAAAACAGTTTTTTAGTAAAAAATTAAATTTTGTATATTAAAAAGCTGCTTTAAGAAGCAGTAAAAAAGCCGTCCCAAACAAAGCTTAAATCTATTTTACATATTTAGTTATTGACTAGCTTGTGTTCCCAACTTTGCTCAAATTAGCATAACTCGAATCCTTATTGTGAAGAATAAATTGAAACTGCTCGTTGACTTGGAATAGTTTGAACATGTTATTGGTTTCTTTAGATTTATTCAACTATTTCAATATCATTTGAGTCTTTTATTTACTGTTTTGCATTTAAAGAAAGTAATTTGCTGATATATTTAGTGATTTGTACTCTACAAATTCTAAGTTGCCTTATATGATTTGTATATATCTTATCATTCTAATTGTTATATGATTTATATATATCATATCATTCTAATTGCATGAGAAAAATTGTAATACTAAACAATCCTGCATCACTTTATAACAAAATGAAACAATCCAGTTAATTCAACATCTTTCAAAACATATTTTCTAGCTTCAAGCAATCAAATGAACCATAATAAAGAAATGGAAAACTGTTAGGCCAGCCCAAGAGGGGCCGGTTGTTCCTATTGAACCGGTCCCTAGTGGACCGGTTTTCTACTATAGCCGCCGGCCCAGGGAAGGGAGAGAGAAGGGGCCGGGTGCTCCTATGGAGCCCATGCCTTGATTAAAAATTACTTTGGAGGGAAATATTTGAATTATGGGCTGTTTAGGAATTTCGTATTTCTCCTTTAACTTTAATTAGTTGTTAAGGCTAGAATTAGGGTTTCATCTTGAATTTGAATCTGAAATTTGAGATCTTCATTGTGCTTGGGCTCTAGTCGCTTGGCTAGGTATTTGAAGAGTCGTTTCTTCTTCTCGAATTGAAGAAACTTGTATCGTTTGCTGTTTTCTTCGTTTGCTAGTGGAATGCATCGTTTCTCTCAGATTTCTACAGTTTTTCTCAAGTTGCTGCTTCCCTTCTGCTGTTTTCTGCTGTTTGCCTTCAGAAAACAGCAGATTTTCTGTTGCACGTGACTATTTCCTATCAAAAAACTTCACCAATGAACTGGAATATGGAAACTATTAACTCTAATTGGCTGCTTATTCCATCGTAAATATATATATAGTTGGAAGCTTGAACCGTGAAACTAACTTTTGAAGCAGATACACCGGCATGGTTCTCCAAAAATTAAATTTAAGAAGCATTTAAAGAAATAACGGTGAATGATATTTTAGTTAATGATGGCTCACAGAAGCATAAATATCGTTAATCTAACAACAAGAGTCTAGTCAAAATGTCAGTTCAGAATCACATAAGTATTTTTCTCGTGGGTAAATTTCTGAATAATGTGAAATGGCAATATGGTAATAATTTGATCAATAGTATGCACTAGAATCCAAAACAAAAGAATGAAATATTAAATGGGAAAATCAATTTACCTCTGGCCTTAGGATGCGATCTATCTCTGTGAATATGTCAAGGATGGAACACCTGTGCTGCTGATGATTTGATAGCAATCCTTCAGCATGAACCATATCATAAGTTCTTGGATAGGTTGGAAATGCTTCGCACCTAGTCAAAGTAGATGAGAAGTGCATTAATTATTTCAGTATTGATTTTTATAGCTTTATTAACAGGTTTTAAGTGATCATGAAAGTCTCCAGAAGGAATTTGAAATAGAATCATTATTGCTGAGTAAAATTTGTAGTCTTCCCAATAAATAATACATCATAGAGACATGAATACCTTAAATTACATGATTTGATCAAGATGGATCTACATCCACGGATGAGGATGCACATAGCAAAGGAAAATGGCAGAATGCAATTTGAGAAGAGTTATTAAATGTATTTCTTCGAACAAAATTAGGTGGTGTAGAGAATATCTCATCAAACTTGAAGTTGTCTTTCGCAAGAGAAATTAAAAGAGAAGCAAACTCCTCTCTCACCAATCTCAAAGAATGAGAAAAGAAGAAATCATTTTCTTAGAGATATCCTCAAAATGAGAAAAATCAAAAAAAGCCGTCGAACCTCTAATTTGATGGCTCCCATGGATCTTTGCTTGATCGCAAATGAAAAAGTTTAGATATTTTTTGTTGATATCGACAGAAACCCATTGATTTATATATATTTTTGGTTCAATTATGTAAATTAGACTAGGGCTCAGGATATATAATTATAAGTTTTCCCATATGTTATTTGAAATAACTTAACGAGTCCTGCTTATATCAAGTTTGTTATATCAATGAAGAATAAAGTGCAAAATCAAATCAGATCAAATCACCAAAGCTTCCTCAACCAAAACCCCTAAAAACATCAACACCGACATCAATCAAATTTATGCGTTGCCTGAAGTCGAGAATTGAGCTACCTTGTTAAGCATGTCATTAAGATTGTCCATTATACAGATATTCTAAACTAAAACCGCATCATCTTCAACTTTCTCTATGATAAGTAGTATTAAATATTAATATACTTTGATCTCTCTTGATGCTTATGGTCTCTGGCAAAGTGAACAGTACTCTAACTATCATTGTAAACCACAAAGTTATTCCGATGCAAACACAAACTTCAATTAGGCCTCTCAATCAAATAAATTCTTTGATAGATTCAAACAGTATCATATACATGGCATTTGTAGTAGACAAAGCAACTGTAGGCAAAAGATAAGACTGAACAAGCTTATTTGTGCAAGCTTGTATTTATCTCTATGAGGATAGCTGGATAGGCTCATTTAGGCCCAAACAATTGTAGAGTAATCAGGTTCACTAGGAAGGAAAAAAATAAAAACCAATGTCATATGTTGACAATTGAACAAAGGTTTAAGTTGAAATACTTATCAAAAAATAATCGAGAATGCTAAGGGAAGATTAGATAGGGGCGTCGGACGATATTGGGCTCGAACATTATTGAACAAAATAAAGGTATACCTTTAAGAGTAGATATTTGATTAAATAATGTTGATGTAATAAATATATGGAAGAAAAATATATGAAGCATAAAAAGTTTTACAATTCTTTCTATTTCAAACGGTTTATGTACAACAACATCAAACCTTTATCCCACTGTGGGGTCGGCTACATGAATCTTTTTTTTTTCATTGTGTCATATTAAGAGTCAAATTCTCATTTAAATATAATAAAAAAAAATATCATTTCTAAAATTTTGTAACCAAGTATTTTTATATCTACCTCTACCTATCTTAATATAGGCCAAATCTAATACATCTACTCTCCTAATTGGGTCATCGGAAGACCGATGTTCTATGTGACCAAACCATCTAAGGGGACTCTATCTAAGCTTATCTTCCACTGGAGCTCTCCAACCTTTTCACGTATATGCTTGTTTCGCATTTTGTCTCTAAGAGTAAAGTCATTCATCCACCTGAGCATCTTCATCCCTGCAACACTTAATTTTATGCTTCTCTTTTAATGACCAACATTCTGTACCATAAAGCATTGCAGGCCTCAACACCATCTTATAGAATTTTCCTTAACTTTGAGAGATATTTTTCTATCACACAACAAGCCCAATGCATTCTTACACTTTAACCATCCAACTTGAATTCCACTAATAATATCCCCATCTATTTCACCATCACTTTGGACAATAGACCCAAGATATCTAAAACGTGTACTCTTATTAATGACTTAATCGTCCAAAGTCACAATCCCCCCACTAGATCTATTATTACTAAAAGTCAAATGGTTTATGTATTCAAGGTAAATAATATATTTGAATAAAAGGATTCATAAAAATCAAAGATAAACAAGTTAACTGACAAAAACACAAAAAATGCTCAAACAGACGGCTTTGAAGAGCATAAAATGCTTTACAATTATTTCTGTTTCAAAAGATGTATGCATTCCAGGTAAAAAACATATTCGAATAAAATGAATCCCAAAAAAATCAAGGATAAAAAATTATAACAACAACAATAAAAAAAAGCTCAAAAATATGCCTTTGACAACGACGGTGCATACCAATCATGTTGGACACCAATAAATCCTCGATCAAAGATAAGAGGAAGGTAGTTCTGGCTAGTAACCGGTACTACATTCATCACCCACACAGATTTTCCAGTTTCCAGTAGAGCAGCATTGAAGCCACCGAATCGAGCATTCATGTCCAATACATTCCTAAGCATATTAAAAGGTGGAGTGGGATCCTCATCTCCGGGCCTCTTAGGATGATCTGAAAATATAAGAGGTGAAAGAAGAGACCAATAATTACGAACTACAGAATTCCAGTTTAAGGAATCCTCTGTAAAGTCCTCCAAATGCACACCTGAGGACCAAAAAAAATCATAAATAGTTGTAATACAAGATGAGTTTCAAATGTGGAATATTAGTTCAATTAGTGGATCATTAAGTATACCATGAATGTTAAGTTCAGCTGAGTTTAGTTTAGCTTGCATGGGCCATGGTGTTCGGTTTTCAATTGGGATCCACCTCTGGCTTCTTAATCCTCCAATGCAAGGATTAAGTGGTTGATAATAGGGAGATTCAATATCATGACTCTTGCCACAGAATGGAGGACCAGCTTTCCTACAACAGAAACCAAAACTGCATCAACAGGATATTATGATTGCTCAAAAAATTAGTGAAAAAAGCATACCATAATCCAAAAAGTTAAAGTTTTAGGCTTCATACCGAGAACTGTAACATTTCTTTTTGCTGGTCTTTTTCCAAATGATTGTTTCATCTTGCTGTGAAAGCATTTCCCAACAGAGATTCTCAGCGAAATTACGGATATGCGTCCATTTTTTCAGATAATTCTTATCACGAAGAGATCTATGTGTGTTTGTTAGTGATGTCCAAACGAAATATCCTCCAGGCCTCAAGAGTCTGTCAACTTCCACCAGGGGGATACCATCTGCATGAAGATTTCATTATTGGTTCAGACTCTAATCAATTGAGCATAAAGGAAACCCCTTCTGATAAGAAAAGATCAAATTGAAAGTGAGGATATGAATTTTTCATGTACCATTTGATTTCCAACATAAAAGATGAAATTTTAGCGAGTAACAAATTGAGAGGAACCATATCTTACAGGTTCAAATTAATTGAAACTATCTGCTGATACTAAATAGGCTTGAACCTACAATCACTAGTTTCCATGCCAACTTACCAAAATCATCCATAACAAAATAGGATTCACTAATTCCAATGCATTCTAAAATATTACATTAATAAAAACATCAACACTTCTTTCTGAATTATGTATATCCAAGAAATGATTTCCAGTTAGAAGTCAATGAAGGTGACTCATATCTATCGATAGAATTTGATCTTCTTTTGGTGCAATTTAAATTAAAATCTAACAAAGATAAAAGGATGATAGAAAAGTGCATTATCAGGCAACTATGATACACCAACACTCCGCTTAAAGAGGGTATGCAG
This sequence comes from Dendrobium huoshanense, assembly GCA_016618105.1. NCBI lineage: Eukaryota > Viridiplantae > Streptophyta > Magnoliopsida > Asparagales > Orchidaceae > Dendrobium > Dendrobium huoshanense. Next base: position 38,089,480 of record CM028350.1, on the reverse strand, counting down.
TGTCGGACACGGACACGCGTCCGACACTACATGAACAAGTGTCCGACACAGCATTGGAATGTCGTAATTTAAAAAATTAAAATTAAAACCGAACACGCGTGCCCGGTTATTAAATAATAAAATCATTCGATTTGTTCTATTTAGCCTTTTCCGCGAACGAGAAGCCCTATTTTTTCAATTCACGAAAGAAATCTTCTTCTATTAAGGAAAACCCCACTTTATATGACAGGTGATAACAAGATATGAGATGTTGCTGGAGATGGGTTCGATGATGATGATATTGAATGCCAAAGATCAACCTCTGAATCTAATTCTATCATTCCCTTTATTGAGTAGTTGGACATTCATGTTCTACTAAATGGTTTTTTGTTTATATTTTTGTGATTGTACTAGACATTTTATACTAAACATCTTTATGTTATAAACTAAACAAGTTATCATGAAATTGATTTATTATTATTTGTCATTTTTAATATAATGTCACATTAATTTCTATATATTATATTAAAAAATTATTATGCCATGTCCACGCCGCACCCGTGTCCTATATTTTTTAAAAATGTCGTGTCCCATGTCCATGTCGTGTCGTGTCTGTGTTGCCGTATCCGTGTCGGTGCATCATAGTAAGACAATAAATAAAAGTATAAATGTAAATCATATGGTAGATAGTATTGACTAAACATAAAAGTGATATAATTTGAGTTTACTGTTAGGAGTTTAGAATGTAAGAGGCTTGAATTCACCCCAATAAGCTACTAAATAAGATGGAAAAACATGACCTCATGTTGAGCCTACATTAGTAGATCAACACCCATCAATCCAAAATCTTAAGTCGCTAGTTAAGGGCCGCTAGTATTTTATGAATTTAACCCTTAATTCACTCATATCGTGGAGCTATTCTCAACTCTCATATGCATCACAACAATTCTAGCATAGAATTGCACAACCTTTATCTAGGAGAATGTGTTTCATAATATTTATAACTTGCAAGAAGCTTGAGTTTTTTCTTAGAACAAAATGTGGACGACACTAACATGTTAACCATCCCATATACTGACCAAAGTTCTTTCTCTCAATATTGAAGATCACCAACGCTACAACATAAAATAACATAGCTACAATTGTTGGCATGGCTGTTTGGATCTACAAAATATATAATAAACAATAACATAGAAAATAGTAAGATAAAATAATACAAACCATTCTTTTCCCAGTCAATCCCACATCTTGCACAATGTACCATATCAAAGGAAAGACATGGATATGGCAATTGTTTTGAGAAAAATGAACCAATCATAGCAGGCAAGCCTCTTTCAAGTGTAAGTTGAACTTGACTTCCAGAGGCTTCATAGTTTGCAATGCACATGGTAAGAAGGTTTTTCGAAAAAAGATGCGCCCCAAAGCTACCAAAGCCGCAGCCTATATCTAAAACAGTTCTGATCTGCAATACAACATAGAAAGTTAATATTTTCATTAGAGTAGATGATGCCATTATAGCAATGTTGAAATGCCATTACATTAAAATAAAAACATAAAAAACACCCATAAGTTCAAATCAACACAAAATAAAAGAATTGGAAAATTTTAGAAACTGTTAGAAGTGAAAACCACTCATAAGCAAAAAACATAAATCACAAAATTTACATGTTTTGACAAAAAAAATAATGTTCATGACCGCATAATAAACAAATTTCCACTAGTTCAAAGATAAGTACAATGAATACAAAGTTTCCTATAGATATTTACTTTATCTTTCTTCCTTTCCTTACCTAGAATTCTCTTTCTTCTCTTACTATCATCTTGATAGGAAATACTTGAGTTCGCAAGTAACCCTAAGGTAATACTTGAGTTCGCAAGCAAACCTAACCAAAATCGGCACACCAACAGCACAAAAACAGCGAAACTTGGGAGAAAAACGTTGGAAAACAATAGCAAACGATTGTATTCCACTTATAGACGATCACAACCAAAGCAAGATACAATGTTCTTCGATTCGAAAGGAAGAAAAACTCTACTACAATCTCCGGCAACGCCTAGAGCCCAAGCAAGAAAACCTAGAACACCACTCTTTTCAAAAATGCAAGGTAGTTCCCTTTTCTCCCCAAATCCCCTAAATAAAGAAAAAGGACTAATTGGAATTACTAAAACAGCCCTAAGATTCAAAATTTCCCTCCTAAACTTCCTTCCCACGCTCGCTCGGGCCGCTGGCGCGACTTCCGCCCGTCGGTTGCTGGTTTCGCCCGCCTGGAGTAGAGCTGGACCGGTCTGGACCGGACCGGTCCAGTCGGTCTATCACATCTCTCCTTAACAAACTCCAAAAAGATTTAAATATTGATGCAACCAAATTAAAGATTGCAAAGAATCAGATCTTCCTTTCTTAAAACATAAATATAAACGCAAGATTACAATTTAAAAGACACTTTTTATAGATAAACATTAAACATGACACATCGAGCAACTACTTCCTTCAACTTACAAATTTTTTGAAAAAAAAAAGATACAAATGAGGGGAAGGGAAAAGGAGGCTAGCTCGCAAGCTAGAACAAACCCGCAGGTTTTACATTCCAAAAAACATCACATACTCATGCTTCTAATACTACCACAAACAGCCCCATTTATAGGGGGAAAAAAGGAAAAATAATAATAATTAATACATGTAGTTAATGCAAATCCCAAACAGCTAACAGGAACACCTAGGAAACTGCAGCAAATAGGGACCAAAGGGGCAGCCGCCAAGGGGAAACCAAAGCATCATTTCAGCTATCAAGGGTGGGAAAAACGAAGCATCTCATGACTGTCAAGGGGGAAATCGAAAGGGCAACTACCAGGAGGAGAAAACTGAAGCATCAAGGGGAAAAACGAATCATCAAAATAGCATTTAATAAGCAGGAAATGGAAATCTGTTAGGGAAACCAACAGCCCACCTTTTGGAAATTAAAATCAGCATGGGAAATACCAATAGGCCGGCTCTGCCTATATCAATTCTCCCTTGGTGGAGAAATCTCATCTCTTGATAAGATAGTTTCTTAATTCTACCATGAGCAGATTGCGTCTTATCTAAATCCTATATTAAAGTTGTGTACTTACTTTGGATCTTCTCTTTTTCACACTTAAACTCGGCTTGAAGTTGACGCTTCCTATTTTCATATTTTTCTGCACATAAATACATTTTCTCTTGAATTTTGTAAAGCTTGTTCTGAAGTGGATCGGTAGAACATCCTTGTGGCGAACCCCAACTGGTTGTTAGAATTTTCTCTTCTGGAATAGTTGGTTGACTTTCATCAACTACAGATTTTATTTCATCTTGAGATTTCTTGACATCATGACTTGAAACTTTGGCTTGTAGATGATTGCCCTTTTTTTTTAAAGAAAAAGAAGGGAAGACTCACAAAAACAATCTAATGCTCTAATGTCAAATTGATACAACCAAAATTAAAGATTGCAAAGAATTAGATCTTCCTTTCTTAAAACATAAATATAAACGCAATATCACAACTTAAAAGACACTTTTTATAGATAAACACTAAACATGACACATCAACACGACTACAACCTTTAACTTACAAAATTTTTTAGAAGAAAGATACAGATGAGGCGGGAACCATGGATAGAGAATAAGATATAGAAGACCAAGATGAAAATATAGAGGGGAAAAGAAAAGAAGGCTAGCTCGAAAGCTATAACAAACCCGTAGGTTTTACATTCCAAAAATCATCACATACTCATGCTTCTAAAACTGTCACAAACAGCCTTATTTATAGGGAAAGAAAAGAAAAAAAAATAATTAATACATGTAGTTAATGCACCTCTCAAATAGCCAATAGGAACACCTAAAAAACTACAGCAAATAGGGACCAAAGAGACAGCTGCCAAGGGGAAACCGAAGCATCATTGCAGCTACGAAGGGTGGGAAAAACAAAGCATCTCATGGCTGTCAAGGGGAAAATCGAAATGGCAGCTACCAGGAGGGGAAAATCGAAGCATCAAGGGAAAACATAAAGCATCAATATAGCATTTAATAATCAAGAAAACCGAAATCAGTTAGAGAAACTAATAGCCCACCTTTTGAGAATTAAAATCGGCAAGGGGAACACCAATAGGTCGGCACTGCCTACATCAAATATTATATTTATATATAATAGATATAATACTCATTAATGCTCTATGATTTTCATTTAATACATGCAATAAACAATAAACTACCACAAGTCCATGGCATAAGATTCTTTGACTATCTCATTGGCCAATTTTCGTGCCTCCTTACTAGAAACCACCCTCATAATTGCCTCTAATGAACACCTATTACAAATCTTTCTCACCAATCTTAGCACACCATTGTTGGCAAACAAAAAACTTCATCGTCGATCTCTAGCCAACCTCATTTTTGGAGTTGTTCCTAGTGGCCCATAGGGCTAGAGTCAATCTACCTCTCGAATAGTAGATTAACTTGTATCTTGGTTTGTTGTGATGATATCAATAAAATTAGCCCATAATCATTCTTTCTCGCTGATTTATGTTGCTTTCTCTTCATTATTGTTGTTTTTTGGCTATTTAGAGATCAGATTGCTATCATTAAAATATTATTTGCCAAAAAAATTAGGCTCCACATCACAATACTCACATTATTATAAATAAAAAAATAAATCCAAATTCTAAAAATAATAACAAACAACAATATAAATTTCTTACCAGTAAGATAGTTTCATGGAACAGATTACATAGCATCACTTAAGTAGCCCTATTGCCACCCAATGTGAACACTTCTTTTTTCCAAATATCATAGTATAGAATGTTGGCCAAAGAAACGAGATGAGATATAGATCACTAAGATAAATAACCATAGAAATAAGTATCCAGAGATTGATAAGAAAGGGGATGTTTTGAAAACAATGACTTGCAGGAGGGGATCATGATTTATAATTTCACCAAATCAGAAGGATCTAGTAAATTATTCATACTACCCTAATCTTTTTACCATCAAGTTTTCACTAGAATCACTGTGACGAAACCTTTATGGAAATTCAAGTGAACAAGAATTTCTCCAATAATGTCATTTCATGTTATTTTAGCATTACAATCAAACCAAACAATAAAAACTAATTATTAGTGTAGCTTGAATTTATTTTCCTCACTTTCACTCAAACCAAACATAGATTAATGGTTAGGCCATATGTTCCTCATAGAAGATAAAATTAGCATAGCATATCATCGACACAAGCTAGCTTTATATTTTATATCATTGCCCGTCTTTGAAGTAAATTTTCAGGCATTGACTTTTAAGTTACAATTTTCAAAAAAGTTAGTCATCGAGAGAATACGAATAAAAGCATTTAAAAAAAAAGAGACAAAAAGAAACACCTTTGAATAAACTAAAAGACACAAATCCACAACCTATGTTAAAAAAAAAAAAAAAAAAAAACAGCTACTTATTAGTTCAGCAATAAGCAGGCTCTACATCAAACAGTGCTATCCCCCATCTTTTTATATTCTAAACCTCTTTACAGTCAAGCATGATAGAGTCACTTATAAAAAATTTTTTAAAGTGATATATTCACCTGAAGTTCTAATATGACATACCAATCCCCCACCCCACCCCCTTTACTTTTCAGTGTCAAATTTCCCTTTCACCCACCCGATTGGAATCATATCAAAGATGAAAATTAAATAATTTATTAGTTCAAAAGGAAGAAGCCTACCCTAGCCTCATTGAAATTTGACTCATTTCTCAGCCCAATCATCTCAGCTATCTGATGTGAATAGTCTTCCACTCCATCAACCATTAAAGAGTCAGAGTGAAAAGATATATGATCTTCCTCCACCATCATCCTACAAAAAAACAAATTAAATAAAGTAAAATTTAAACAAAATCAGAAGCTTAATTTCTGATGCATAAATCTTTATGAAATTAGAAAAGCTAATCAAACCTCTTTGTCAAACTCCCTGATGAGAACTCCTGCCCTGTAATCTTCACGTTCTCCTTCCATATGAAGTCTCTTCCTGTCGGCCATCTTAATGGAATCCTATAATTTCTTGGTGGCAAAACCAAACAACTTTGCCCCTTTTCAAATCCATGAAGACACTTCCTCTCATACTCAATCTGACCATCTGCTTCTGCTGAATCTGAACTCCCTGAAAAATTATAATAACATGGCACATAATTCTCATACTCAGGAGGGCAGAATTCAATCTCTCTTAGCTTGCCAACTCCATTGGCGAGCTCTTCCACAAGGGAGAGATCTGCAACGAGCTGCTCCTGTAGTCGCCTGTAACCTCTATAGATGTTAACTTGCGAGGCACTGGAGATATATGCTATCCAGTAGAGTGAGCCCGAAATCGCAACGAAAACAATTAGGGCAAGACCAAGCTTGAGCAAGCTAAGCGTCAAGCTTTGCCGATTTCTACTTGCTCCAAAAGAGCTTGGAAGCTCATGCCCTAATCCATTCTTAGAGAAATTTTTCTGTTGGGAGAGCTTATCAAATGAGTCTCCACCGTCGGAGAGCCTTCCATTGCCGCCGGAGAGCCCCCGGTAAAGTGGCCTTGACATTGTTAGCCAAAAAACCCCCAATGTGAAATCAGCAAAGATCTAATTCAAGAAGTCCTAAAGGGAAAAAAATATATAAAAGTTAGAAAACCCGACGCAGTTCCTTTACAAATTGCTCGACCGAGGGAACGAAGAAAAGGGGTTAGGATAAGAGAAAAAGTAGATTGAAGAAGACCGTGTTTGCCAGCCATAAAAGCTCATAAAAACGAAGCTAGAGAAGTAAATAAAAAAGGAACTTTTCAAAAGGAGAATTTTGCCACTTCAGAAACAGTTCAGAAAGTGGCAGAATATTGCATCTAGCATCGTACCGCTTATAATTCGATAATTTATGATTCAATGGAGCCCATTCTTACCAGCGGAGAACTCGGACAGAAGAAGAGAATGCAGAAAACAAAAGAGAAATTTAAAATAATTCTGATGATAAGAACTGTGCTCAAAGAAGGAAGGGCTGAAGAACCAAAAAAATTCCAACTTTACCAGATCAAATGAAAGAAGCTCTCTCCATTAAAATCCTGTTCTCATTTTCGATTTGTAGATAGATTAGAAAAGATCCAATGCCTTTAGTTCTTTCTTGCTCCTTCCTCTCTCCAGCAAAGAACAGAGAAGAATTAACAGTATTTGACCACGTCACGACTCACGAGTCTCTCCTCCTGTTCTAAATTCCTATGGAATCTGCGGAGCTGTAATATACTATATATACGGGAAAATTGTTTCAGAGCATTTTTTTTTTAGTGTGGGGAGCCTGGGCGCCGCGGGGGGAGGTACGGCAGAACAAATTATGAAATTACTAATAATGTAAATTAGGATATTTAAACTGATAGCGCACAAAATATTTAAATTTATATATTTAACAACTAAATTTTATTATTTATATATAACACTCAAAATATTGAAATTAACACCTCCGATTAAATTCCCATCAACACATAGGCCAATCCCATTGATCTTTATCCTCCTTCACATCCCATAAACCTATTGCCTCTGTCACTTATCACATCACCGATCTCATTGCATCCCATTAGGAGCATCAAAATTGGTTGAAGGATTGCGTTCTGGTCCAATCAAAATTCATTTGATCTGAATCTAGTTAATCTTAAGCCAACCCATTTAATAAACGGTTCAAAAATATCAACACGAATCCAACACAAATGATCAAAACCTGACTTGTTAACTCGTTTTGTTTAAAAATAATAATAGCTTATTAATTATAAAGTTTAAGATATGTTATCAAAAATAAGAAAATTAAACCAACAATAAAATATTAAGGAAAAATAAATTAATAAACATAATATAAAACTTAACCATAATCATAACAGTTTATTAAGCGGGTTAGTTCGAACCCAATTTTTTTTATCGGATTCAAGTCATTTATTGACACCCTTACATCCTACACATCTATATCTCTTATCATCTCCCTCTACCATCATTGGATCCCCCAGATATGTCACAGATTTTTTTGATGCTAGTTTGGTTATAAAAATTTTGAAAATTAAAGAATATAGATCAAATCTTATTTACATTAATTAAACTATATATATACGGGCTAGAATATATGCGGCAATAGAGTTAAAATACTTTCGTCTTAGCGTTGTACGAATATTCAGCGCACAAACAAGAAAGGAAAATAAACACCAGGATTTTTACGTGGAAAACCCGAAAGAGGGAAAAAACCATGGGGCCACGCCCAATTGAAGTAATTCCACTAGTGTTTGTTTGAAGTACAGAGGCTGATTCGTCCCACAAGTTATGACGATCAGATTACAAAGAGTTTATTCTGAATTGAAATTCATTTACAAATTTATGCAGAATTCTGGCGTCTCCCGAATATCCGGTAGAATTCCGACGTATTTAGGCGGCGGAAAGAACTCCGGCGGTGGTCGAGGACGAGATGATTCTCCTCCTTCTTCTCTTCTCTTTTCTTGAGTCCCCCTTATGAGAAATGAGGGGTCTATTTATAGTTTTTATGGATTGGCATAGCTCGTAAAATAGGTGTGAGATCAGGGTCAAATAGGGAGTGGTCAAATGGACGGCTGATATTGAATCCCTTGATCGTGCACCGTTCATCAGACATTTGAAGACCTTAGTGATGTCGGATTTCAATGATCTTGCTTTCGTTGGATTTGTCTCGTCGAGCCGTTCAATTCGACTATAAGATCGTTAAAATCGGAGACCGTTTGGTAACTCAAATTATGGTATGAGCTTTCCAATAGCACTTCGGGTGCTTGATTTGGGCTCGGATCGAGTTGAATTTGGTGTCATTGGGTTCATATTTCCGAGACGCTCAGTTTGACTATAAGCTCGCTGAAATCGGAGTTTGGGAGCCCCAAGATTTAAATTTTAAAGTTTCTGGTTTAGTTTCGCCTCGAGATTCGTGCTTGATCAAGATAATCTTTTGATAATATATCAGTTGCCCCACTATTTTCTGTTGCGGATCAATAGTTTATGATTTTGATGATATCAAACATTCCTTATTTCTCTACGATTGCCTTTTGTGCTAACGTTTTAGGTCCACACGATCAGACTGCAATTTGGAACCAGCTCAAGATTGGGTAGACTAGGTCTGTGTCAGTTTGTAATCTTTTTCCTTTCTTGAGTCTGTTATATTTGGTGTGGCATCTGATGATTTGTAACTTGAAAGATTTTCTGTTGTGCCCTAAAAGATTTTTATTTTTGGTAGCATCGTCCGGGACGATCTGACAAAAGTAGAAACCCTAATTAGGGCATCCTCATTAAAGCAGCCATCTTTATGCCATTATAGAAACCCGGTGGATCGTCCTGGACTATAAAATATCGTCCCGGACGATTCAGAGCAATTTTTCCAAAATTTCTCAGGCAGTTTTGGAAAGCAATTAATGGGGATTTCGTCCGGGCCGATCGCAAGATAGTCCGGGATGATTAGACATCGTCCAGCTTCATTTTAGGGCGATATTGTCACGACCCGACCCGACGGGGACGGATCCCGCCCGAGCCGGATCGCGACACAACCTTCTTATCCAGGATCTGGCTTTGGAATTTGGTTACTGAACTGATCTTCCAAATACTCAAACTCAACAGGCACAAAAACACAGAACAACAGAGCTACTATAAATCATCAAACACAGCGGAACAAAACATCTATCTTTTCATTTCCTCAAAATAATCATCTACAAATACAGTACATGGCTTTCAACAGAAAGAAAGACAACAGAAAAGCCATGACTGTACAAAAATCAAAAGTACAAAAGTACCTATACGAATCAGAACTCTGAACTCTATTCCTGGACTTCCTTCCCTTTCCCAGAACCTGAAAACCACCAGAAAGCAAGGGTGAGCTCAACAGCTCAGCAAAGCAACAAACCACCAATCTAAATTCTCAAAAACCAAAACCAAACTCATCAGACAGAAATCAGATCAGAAATTGGAACAGAATCGGATCTCGATTCAGAATAGAATAAAAAATCAGAACTTATACGGACAGATATCAAATCAGAATCAGAGTCGTACAGAACAGATCACAGAACAGAATAAATCAACAGAGTCAGAATTATACAGAAATCAAAAATCAAAATTTGCAGATCATATCATATCAGAATCACAATTGCATACAGAGCAGATACAGAAAACAGAACAGATACATATGTCATTCATAGCTAAATGCCCTGACACTAACGGAATCGCTACGGATTCCGGCCTCTTATGCCTCCCTTTCCAGACACTGACTGAATCTCATAGGATCCAGGCCCCTTATGCATCCCTTTGTGCTTATAGCACCAGAACAGAATTCATCGGATCCGGAACAGAACAGATATCAGATTTCAGATTTGAGCTCATTTCAGATTTCCCATTTCGCTAACTGAATCTCATAGGATCCAGACCCCTTATAACTCCCTTTTTATAGCTTATACACATAGCATATCAATTCAGAGAAAATCCGGACAAATCAGAAATTACCCAAAAATCGGGCAGCACAACGGCAGTATACAGAATTTACACAAAATCTCCTGCAAAGAAAATTTACCGAATTCGCACAGAATATAGATAATCATATTCCAGAACATTTATTCTACTGCACAGAGAATTTACAATTTCACAGAAAATTGTAGTCTACGAAAAACATCGCCGAATCAAAAATACCCGGACAAAAATCTTCGGAAAATAACCAAAATGTGCACACTCGGCACGTCAACAATATACGGAAAGTTACGCGGTAAAAACTGAACCAATCAAAAGATACGGACGAAAAACCGTAACGGAAATGAAATCCGGACAGAAATTACCGCCAAACGCGACGGAACTGAAAATTGAGAAAGGCGGAATGTGCCTTACCTCGAGCACAGCAATTTCCTGAACAGTCTCGTCGGACGAAAACGGCTCCGCGTCGTCTGAAAATCAACTTTTCCAAAATCTTCTTTTTCTCTCTCCTCAGAATAGTAAATCAGATATTTTTAAAAGATTTTTCTCTCTCTTCAAAACGACTGAATTCCCTTAAATCATACTCAGATCGGCCCGGCCGATCGCGACATCGTCCCGGGACGATCCGACCAAAAGGATCGTCCTGGAATCTTCCCAGGGCTGTTGTCTGGCCGATATTTTCTACAGTGCCAATCGGCCTGGCCGATGTCTCCAATCGGCCTGGACGATGCCTACAGAAAATCACCTGGAACACTTCTGGGCAAAATCTGGAGCTCTTCTTCACTGATCGTCCCAGGACGATCCCAGATCGTCCTGGACGATACTGGAGCAGATTATTGATATTACAGATATTCAGGACAATTTTCCTCATATTTGAACTAATCGGCCAGGACGATTTGGCTATCGTCCTGGACGATAATGGCGGCAACTTGCATTAATGAGCTCATTTTGAGAGCTTCTTTTTAAGCTATGGCAAGACACTTTGTAAGTGTCTTTGGTAGCCATTGTAGCTTCGTTCTTGTGGGGGAAACTTGAAGAGAGAGCTTGAAAGGGAGAGAGAAAAGGGTGGAGTTTGAGAGGTAGAAGATCCTGTGAGGGGGAGGAACTCATGGGAGTGTGGTGGGGGATCCACACGGTTGCTCCGGCGAACTCGCACCTTAGTACCATCGGATTCAAGGCTTGTCTCGAGGTAAGTTTACCAAAGAAGAAGATCTCTTTGGTGTCAAAGGAACCGGCGACTCCGCCGCACCAGGGAAGGTGGAAGTGATTTTGTAAGGGCTTCTCCGCCTAGCTGTGGGGGCTAAAGGAGAGTCATGATTTTAGTGCAATACTTGGAGGGTGCCTCCAAGGAGTGGACGTAGGTCAAGGTTTGACCGAACCACTATAAATCCGATGTGTTCTTTCTTTATTACTTCCGCACTTTAATTTCTGCATCGTTGGTTTTCTATGTGGTAATATTGGTTTTAGTTTTATCTTTGGTTTTAAAGTTTTCCAATTCACCTCTCTCTTTTAAATTAGCTTGGGCCAGTTCTATAGGGCTTAACATCCCTAACGAACTTTCAAGTGCCATCCAAGCACTTTCATTTTCAGACGTCGAAGCTCTAGAAGTCCGAAAATATATGCGTCGACAATTTGCATTAGCCAAAACGTAAAAATTGCATTTCAAAAATTAAATGCTTGCTCAAACTTGATCGTAGAGGCCCCGTTTAGCTACAAAAATTTTAAAATTGAGTCCGAAAAATCGAAAACTTGTCCGGGGACCCAAAAAAACATCGGATTTGGACCGTCTGGGCCGAAAATCGGCCCCAGACAAGATTGGGTGGCCGAACCGGAGATCCCAATTTCTCCTTCTATTCTTCGAGAGTTCCAGTGGAGTTCCGATGTTTTTCAGTTGGCGATGGAGGTCGGAGAGATCGTTGTAAGGAGGGATGTTGAAAGGATGGTTGATGAGAAATCTGGCGTCAGGCAGAAATGCAGCGTCTAGTAGGAGTCTGATGAATGGTGGAAATTTGGCATCAAGTAGAATTCTGACGTCGGAGATTACGATGACGGGTAGAAATTCAACGTCGGGTAAAATCCAAATGAATGTCTGTCGATAGGCAGGATTTCGACACTGGGTAGAAGTACGGTAACATGTAGAAGTCTGATATTTAGTAGAAGTACGACTTCTGGTAGAAGTACGACGTCGAGTAGAAGATCGACGAAAGCCCATCGACAGGCAGAAGTCCGACGACAGGTAGTAGTCTGACGGCATGTAGAAGTCCGACGTTGGTTAGAAGTACAACGTCGGGTAGAAGACCGATAAAAGTCCATCAACGGGCAGAAGTACAATAATGGGTAGTAGTCCGACGGCAGGCAGAAGTCAGACGTCGGGTAGAAGTAATGCATGGGGTCGAAGAACGACAAACCATCGACGGGCAGAATTCCGACGAAGGGTAGTAGTCTTACGATAAGTAAAAGTCTGACGTCGGGTAGAAGTACTACATCGGGAAGAAGACCGACGAAAGTTAATCGACGGACAGAAGTCCAATGACGGGTAGTAGTCTGATGACAGACATAAGTCCAACGTCTGGTAGAAGTACTAGACCGACTAAAGTTCATCGATGTGTAGAAGTCCGATGACGGGCAGAAGTACGGCCTCTGGCAGAAGACCGATGAAAGTTCATCGACGAGCATAAGTCTGACGACGAGTAGAAGTGCGCTGACGAGTAGAAGTCCGACGATGGGTAGTAGTCCAATGAAAGGCAAAAATCTGACGTCGGGTAGAAGTACTGTGTCGGGTAGAAGACCGATGAAAGCCCATCGACGGGTAGAAGTACTATGACAGGTAGAAGACCGACGGCAGACAGAAGTCTGACTCTAGGTAGAATTCCGACGAAAGTCCTGCAAGGCAAAAGTTCAGCAATATGAGGAAATTCAACATCGGGTAGAAATTTAACTTTGTGGAGAAGTCTGATGGAAGTCCATTGACGGCATTCTGGCGACGTTAACCAAGGATCTAAGACCTATCTGAGGTTGTATGTAAGAGTAGGGGTGTCAATTTCGGATCTCGGGTCGAACCCGAAACTGATCCGATACTATTCAGGTCAACCCAAACCTGACCCGTTTCTACAAATGGGTTAGTTTTTCGGACCCGAACCCGACCCACTTTGGGTCCGGCGAGGCTCCGCGGTGGTACGGTGAGGCTCCGGCGGTGGTTCGACGAGACTCCGTCGGTGGTCCAACGAGGCTCCGGCGAGGGTGAGGGCCTCAAGTGGTGGTCTGGCAAGGCTCTAACGGTGGTCCGTCGAGGCTCCGGCGGTGGTCCGGTGAGGCTCCGGCGAGGGTGAGGGCCTCAGGTGATGGTCCGGCGAGGCTCCGGCGGTGGTCGAGGAGGAGCTTCTTCCTTCTCTTCTTGCTTGGCTCCCTTTTCAAGAGGAATGAGGGGTTTATTTATAGATTTTCTGGAGTAAATAGGCAAGACATTAGGGGTAAATGTGGAGTGGTTGGATGGACGGCCGATATTGAATCCCTTGATCATGTACCGTTCGTTAGACATTTGAAGGCCTTAATGATGTTGAAATTTAGCGATCTTAAGCCCGTTTGATTTTTCTCGTCGAGTCGCTCGATTATATTATAAGCTTGTTAAGTTTGGAAACCGTTTGGTAATCCAAATTGTGGTTCGAACCTTCCAACAATGCTTTTAATCCTTGATTTGGACTCATCTGGGCTCGGATTGAGCTGAATTTGGTGTCGTTGGGTTCGTATTTCTGAGACACTCAGTTCGACTATAAGTTTGCTAAAATCGGAGTTGAGATGGTTTTTGAATTAATTTTTGATGTTTCCAACTTTATTTTGCATCGAGATTCGTGCCCAATCAAGATAATTTTTTGAAGACGTATCAACATTCATTTTCTAGCAAACCAAAAAACTCCTATTATTTTCTCATCAAAGTATAAATATGTATTTAAATTTTTTAAATATAATATAATAAAATTATATATACATATATATAAGAAAATTTGCGGTGGTAGAGAGATAAAGAAGTTAGCATCCTAATTTTGTACAGAGATCCAGCACATATATGGATAAGAGATAGGGGTGCAAAATTCAGAAAAGATACTCGAATTTTTACATGAAAACCCTAGAAAGGGAGAAAAACACTCCCCATTTAAAATGATTCTTTTAATGTTGGTGGTTGGTTACAAATAATGCCTTTCATTGGAGGAGGGTGTTGGCTCGATGAAACAAATACACATTGCATAGAGCACATTACATAGTTGGAGAATGACATGATAATTATTTTCAAGATAGTGTTGTCTTGTTTGTTTGGTTGGTAAGGTCATAGTCGGATGATGATGGTCAAGAGAATTGTAATTGGCAGTCGATAAATGTTGGAAAGATCGTAGTTAGGCGACAATGGTTGGAGGGATCGTAGTGAGGGAAATGTGTTAAAATAGTTGCTATTTGCATGCTTTACATTTTTGCAACCTGTATAGTTTTGATGATTCCAAACATTATTGTTCAAATGTGTAGTTATCTCCTAATAATTTTAGAAGATTTGTATTTGCTCTTGTGTGTACTAACATTTCAAGAAAATCAGACTCCAGACTACGAAGACTTCAAATCAAATTCAACATGAGATATTTTGTGAATTTGAAGCTTGTATTTTTCTTTGAATTAAATTTGAAAGGGAGTGATTGTAATTGAGTGAATAAAAACATACACACACACATAAGGAGATCATATATAAGTTATATTGATCGTACGGGACGACCAGACAGTTATCTCCTATTGAGCACATAGAACGAATAGGAACTGGCTTGAAAAATTTTCTAAGTCCTATTCGTCCGGGACGAAATTAATTATCGTCCAGGATGATCTGGTCTCTGTAAAATTTTCGTCCAGACGAAATTAATTATCGTCAGAAAATGAGGTTCTCTCTGTAAAATATTCGTCCGAGATGAAATTAATTATCGTCCAGGACGATATGGTCTCTGTAAAATTTTCGTCCAGACGAAATTAATTATCGTTAGAAAACGAGTTACTCTCTGTAAAATTTTCGTCCAGACGAAATTAATTATCGTCCAGGACGATCTGGTCTCTGTAAAATTTTCGTCTAGACAAAATTAATTATCGTCAGAAAACGATATGCTCTCTGTAAAAATTTCATCCAGACGAACCAATTTTTGTCCAGACGATTAACCGACTTAGTAGGGTTTTAAGCAGTTTTTTAGAACGACCTAGTAATAACCGTTCGTACCGGACTAACTTAGTTCGTACGGGACGATCAGTGTGTACGAAGATATTTCGTACACATATACAAATAGGGTCGTTTCAAAGCGTTTAAGTTAAATCGTCCAGGACGATCCACGATCATACGGGACGATCCACTGCGTACAGAATTGAAAATTTGTAGTTTTTGGGCGGTTTTTCTTGTCTTTTGTATATATAGTCCAAATTAGACTGCCACCCAATCTTTTTGTCATTTGATCTTCGTGCCTCTTGAGAGAATAGCTAAGGAGAGAGTGTGAGAGTGCATTCAAAGGAGGATTCCTACCACTGGAGCGTGAAGGCTTCACTTGGAGTTCAAAGGTAAGAATCTATACTTGTGAATTGGGATTACTTCACTCTTTTCTTTCTTCATTCTAGATTTCTTATGAGAAAATCTTTCAAGAAGATCCGGTTCGCTGGCGACACTTGGAAAGTGTTAATAGCCGAAAGGGTTGCTTTCTACACTTGGAGAGTGTGAACAGCTGTAGGGTTCTCTGCCCACACTAGGAGAGTGTGTAAGGACAGAAGGGTTCTCTGCCCACACTAGGAGAGTGTGAAAGGACGGACGGTTCTCTGCCAACACTGGGGATTATGTAAAAGGACGACGGTTCTCTGCCGCACCGGGTAGTGGTGAAAAGAGTGTGTTGTAAAGGCTTCTCCGCCTTGCTGTGGGTGCAAAAGGAGAGTCACTATTGATATTAGTGCAATACTCAGAGGGTGCCTCTGGGGAGTGGATATAGGTCTGGTTATAGACCGAACCACTATAAATTTGGTGTCATTTACTTTACAGTTTTTACGTTTCCGAATTTTTTTTTTTTTTTAAGTCTTAAAAACTCTGTGGTTGAAAAATGTTTTCTACAAAACTTAAAAGAAATAATTTTTATTTCGGTTCAACATAATTTTAAAAGAGGGATTAAAATTTTTAAACTACCAATTCACCCCCCTCTTGGTAGCCTTTGGGACATTAACTTAGGCTTAACAACCTAATTACTAGACTCAACAAGTGGTATCAGAGCTTCGTTTCAAAATCATAAGTTTGAACTACTTTTTGATTAACGTAGATGGCTACATTTGGAAACTGAAACACACCTGAGGGTTACTCTATCACTAGACCTCCACTATTTGACAATATTCCTTTTGACTTTTAGAAAACACGCATGTCTACTTTCTTACAGTCACTTGATTATCGCATGTGGATGCTAGTCCAAGAAGGTTACACAAAACCAACTAGATTAGTTGATGGAGTTAGGGTAGAAACACCTTATGTAGATTGGACTATAGAAGAACGTGACTTAGCACAATTAAATGCCAAATGTTTAAATAGTTTCTTTTGTGCTTTAAAATCTGAAGACTACATGCGAGTTTCCACTTGCAAAAGCAGAAAGGACATATGTGATAGACTTTGTATAACTTATGAAGGGACAAATGAGGTTAAGCAATCAAGACTCAATATCTTGTTACATGACTATGAATTGTTTTGATTGAAACCTAATGAATCTATTTCAGACATGTACACAAGATTCACACAAATTGTCACTTCTTTGCATGCGCTTGGTAGGGAATTAATTAATGCTGAAATGGTCAATAAAATTCTTCGATGTTTACCTACTGCTTATGATGCTAAAATTACTACAAATAAAGAGTCTAAAGATCTTAACATTTACTCCATTGACAATCTTCTTGGTTCACTCATTACTTATGAGCAAAGAGTAAGTCAAAGAAAGATTTATGTAGGTGAACCACAAAAGGAGAAGAATATTGCACTAATGGTGGAAGAGTCAGATAGTGAACACTCTCAACCTGAGGATGAAGATGATATTGCACTGATGACTAGACAATTCAGAAGCTTTTTAAAGAGAAAGCAGAAGAGACGCCAGCAATGGAATAGAAGTAAGTTTAACAGAAATGACAAGATTTCTAATGAAGTAATTTGTTATGAATGCAGGAAACCAGGTCATATCAAGACTGATTGCCCAATACTCAAAGCCACTCCTAGCAAGGAGAAAGTAGAGGAGAAATCAATGGTAAAGAAGGGCAAAAAGAAGTTTCAAAGAGCTTTCTGGGCAGATTCAGCTTTAGACTCATCTAAGATTGAAAAAGAAGAAGAAGTTACAAATCTTTGCTTGATGTCAGACAATGTAGATCACTCAGATCAAGAAGAGGTATGTGACTTAACCTATGATGAATTATTTGAAGTTTCTGAACACATGCATGATACATATAAGAAAATGAAAAAGATGCATGCTAGTGTAAGCTTAGAACTGGAAGAGCTCAAGAAGGAACATGAAATCCTTAGGAAAGATCATGCTTTAATAGATGACAACCACATGAAACTACTTGATGAATATGATGACTTGAATAACATTTTTGAAAATTTAAAAACATCCTATGCTGAACTTGAAAAAGAATTTAAGAATTTTAAGGATGACTGTGAGAGCAAGACATATAGAATTAATTATACCAATCGAATCTTGGAAGAATCTTGGAAGATATGAATTCATTTTACAAACTCACAATAAGAGCTCTCGAGGATAATAGGAACCCCCCTAAACTTGAAGATTTAACAAAATGGATGTGCGAAAAATCGTAGTTGGCTGGCGGTCGTTCGACAAATCATAGTCGGGCGATGGTGGTCGGCAGAACCATAGTTGATGGGTGACAATGGAGGAAGGCTCCTCAATTGCTGCCAAATGGAGGTCCGACGGTGATGGTCAAATGATGATTGTTAGAAGGACCATAGTCGGAAAGCAATAGAGGCCGGAAGGATCGTAGGCGAGCAATAATGATTAAAGGGATTATAGTTGGCAAGCGGCGAAGGATGGGAGAACCATAGTTGGGTGATGGTGGTTGGAGGGATCGTAGTCAGGAGATGATGACGGTGGTTAGAAGGAACATAGTTGATGGGTGACAATGGAGGAAGGCTCGTTGATGATTGTCATATTGAGGTTTGACGACGATGGTAGGGGGAGATTTAACAGCAATAAGCTACTGGTGCATATTCGTGGGAGGTGATGCCGAGGTAGAGCTCCCAAAAAATCGTAGTCGGCAATCGATAGAGGTTGGAAAGATCATAGTTAGGCTACAATGGTTGGAGGGATCGTAGTCGGAAGGAAATGGATGTCCAAAAAATCGTAGTTGGTTGACGGTGGTTCAACAAATCATAGTCGGGCGATGGTGGTCGGCAGAACCATAGTTGATGGGTGACAATGGAGGAAGGCTCCTCAATTGCTGTCAGATGGAGGTCCGACGGTGATGGTCAAATGAAGATTGTTAGAATGACCATAGTCGGAAAGCGACAGAGGCCGGAAGGATCGTAGGCGGGCAACAATGATTAAAGGGATTATAGTTGGCAAGCGGCGAAGGATGGAAGAACCATAGTTGGGTGATGGTGGTTGGAGGGATCGTAGTCAGGAGACGATGACGGTGGTTAGAAGGAACATAGTTGATGGGTGACAATGGAGGAAGGCTCGTTGATGGTTGTCATATTGAGATTTGACGATGATGGTAGGGGGAGATTTAATAGCAATAAGCTACTTGTGTGTATTCGTGGGCGGTGATGCCGAGGTAGAGCTCTAGGATTCTTCAAGCTTTATAGCTTTTCTTTTATTCCCCCCTCCCATGTGAAGAATGAGAGGCTATTTGTAGTGTCATTCTTAATAAATATGAAAAAGATCTATGATAAATTTGACATTTTCTATCGAACAACCCATACTTATTTCATTGATTATGGAGAGTTTATTATAAAGTTGCATCCATTAAAATTATAATCAGTTTTCAACTCCTATATTATGTCATGATTGGTTACTCCACTCCTCCAACTAACCTTTTACATTGTCATGATCGGCAGGGCATTTAGCAGAAATGGTGAATGGGGCCTACCATATCATCTTCAAACTTCAATGCCATTAACCAAAAGCCGAGGCTTGATTGGAGTGTCGTTGTCCCTATAGCCGGAATTTAATGCGCCATATAAGGGGTGACGTGCACTTACTTTGTTTAGGTTAGCTCATCTAAGCTCAATATATATATATATATATATATATATATATATATATTAATTTAATTTAAATAAATGAATGATTTAGAATTGATATTACAGTAAATTTAATTTAATTTTTTCCATATGTTAAGTTTAGATAATAATAAGTAATAACATAAAACATTTTAAAAAATATTTTAACCTAAATAAACTCAATAAATTATTGAATTTATTTTAAGAGGATTAATATAGATAATTTTAATATAAAGAATTAATTTTAATTTTAAATTTGTTTTGATAGAAATTATATGATAATGCTTTGATAATCTTTTTTTTGTTATAAATGATTATAAATTTAAAAATAATACAACTACAAATCTAATAAAATTGAAATTCAACTCATAATTTATTAGTCATTATTAACCACGTGACATCTTCTACTAAAAATAAAAGATATTTAGCGTGATATAATTTATAATTATAATTTTGAAATATACAAATTTATTATTTTCTTTTTTGATGTTTTTTGGGGAATTATTTTTTAATATCAACTTAAGAAAATAATTTAGACTTTTGAGTCAATTAAAATCAAACTCACACGCACATTACATAGATAAGTTTGATAAGAAAAAACTTTATAAATTATATATTAATATGTCGTTAAAAAATTATCTTGTTCGGGCACGAATCTCGATGCAAAATCAAATTGGAAACTTCCAAAATTAAAATTGGGATCATCTGAACTCCAATTTCAGCAAACTTATAGTCAAACTGAGTGTCTCGGAAATACAAATCCAACGACGCCAAATTCAACCTAATCTGAGCCCAAACAAGTCCAAATCAAGGGTTAGAAGCATTGTTGAAAGGTTCAAACCACAATTTGAATTGCCAAACGGTTTCCAAACATAATGAGCTTATAGTCGTATCGAATGGCTTGACGAGACAAATCTAACGAGCCCAAGATCACTTAATTCTGATGCCAATAAAACGTTCAAATGTCAATCAAATGATCCATAATCAAGAGATTCAATATCAGCCGTCCATCCAACCACTCCTCATTTACTCTTGATCTCTCAACTATTTACGGATCAGGCCACTTCAGAAATCTATAAATAGACCCCTCATTTCTGTTGAAGTGGGATCCAAATCAAGAAGAGAAGAAGAGAAGAAGAGAAGAGAAGAGAAGGAAGAAGCTCCTCCTCGACCACCGCCGGAGTTTCGCCAGACCAACGCCGGAGTTTTACCGGGCCACCGATAGAATTTCGATGGACCACGCTGTAATTTCATCGGACCACCGCCGGAGCCTTCGCCAAACTACCACCTGAGGCCATCTCATTTGTCGGATCACCACCTGAGGACCTCGCCTTCACCAGACCACCACTTGAGGACCTCGCCTTCGCTGGACCACCACCTGAGGCCCTTGCCTTCGTCGGACCATCACCTGAGGCCCTCTCCTTCGTTAGACCATCACTTGAGGTCCTCGCCTTCATTGGACCACCACCCGAGGCCCTTGCCTTCATCGGATCACCACCTCAAGGCCTTGAGTTCTGCCATACCACTAACTCAAGCCCGAAGTTCTGCCTGACCATCACCTGACACCCGGACTTTTGTTGTATAGTTATTACTTGTAATCTGATCGACCATGGAGGTGAGTCAGCCCATTATAACCAACTCAAGTTCTAGTGGAATCATTTTCAACTAGGCCAGACCCCGTAATTTTTTCCCTTTTTCAGCGGTTTCCACGTAAAAATCTTGTATTTTTTTGTGTGTGAACTGGATATCAGTGCAACGCTAAAATGTAGTATTCTAACTCTATCATCACGTATATTCTAGCCTGCTATATATATATATTATTGCGTCCTCGAGTATTCATGATGGTAGAGAAATATAAAATTTGTCGTCTTAACTTTGTACGAAAATCTGGCACGCAATTAGATGAGAGAGAGGGTGTAACATTCATATGAGACACCAAGATTTTTAAGTAGAAAACCCCTGAAAAGGGAGAAAAATCACGGGGCCTAGCCCAGTTTGAATGAATCTACTATTATTTGCAGTTGATTACAAATGAGGCCTTTCCTTAAGGGGAAGGCCTTAGCTAGATGTACATTTTATATTAAATACATGATGGGAGTACAAAGTCATTATTGACATGTTCGTTTGGTCGAAAGAACTGTAGTCGATGAGCGACGTAAGTCAAAAGGAACGTAGTCTGCGGGCGATGGAGGTCGGTAGGATCATAGTTAGTGGGTGACGTAAGTTAGAAGGAACATAGTCGGTGGGCGACGGAGGTCATAAAGATCGTTGTCTGGTGACGGAGGTAGGAAGGACTATGTCAGGTAGAAATCTAACAATGGACAGAAATCCATCATCTGATAGATGTCCGGCAAAAACCCGACAACGAGCATAAATCTAGTGTCGGGTAGAAATCTGGCGATGAGCGGAGTTTAGGCGTCAGGTAGAAGTATGGCGCTGGTCGATGTCCGGGGAGAACTCCGACGTTAGATGGTATTCGGGCAAAACTCTAGAGTCACTTATAGATCAGATAGAATTTTTGCATCACTTGGAGATCAGGCAGAGTTTCGGCGTCACTTGAAAGTTGGGAGGAACTCTGATGTCCCATGGAAGTCGGGCAGAATTCCAGAGTCCCGTGGAAGTCGGGCGAAATTTCGACGTCACTTCGAAGTCAGGCAGAATTTCGGCATCCCGTGGAAGTCGTGCGGAATTTCGGCGTCCCGTGTAAGTCGGGCGAAATTCTGGCGTCACTTGGAAGTCGAGCGGAATTCCGGCGTCACTTGGAATTCGGGCAGAATTTCGGCGTCCCATGTAAGTTGGGCAGAATCCCGGTGGTGGTCGAGGAGTAGTTTCTTCCTTCCTACTCTTCTCTTCTTCTTCTTCTTCTCTATTTATTCTTACTTGGGTCCACTCTAAAGAGAAATGAGGGGTTGTTTATAGTTTTTTGAGGATGACATGACTTGTAAATAGGAGGAGGATCAAGGACAAATGTGGAGTGGTTCGGATGTACGACCGATATTGAATCCCTTGATTGTGGACCATTTGTTAGACATTTGAAGGTCTTAACGATACCAAAATTTGGTGATCTTGGACTCGTTGGATTCATCTCATCACGTCGCTCGATTCGACTAGAAGCATGTCATGTTTGGAAATCATTTGGTAACCCAAATTGTGGTTCAAACTTTCCAATAACGCTTTGGGTCCTTGATTTTGACCCATTTGAGCTCAGATTGAGTCGAATTTGGTGTCGTAGGGTTTGTATTTCCGAGATGATCAATTCGACTGTAAGTTTGTTGAAATTAGAGTTCAGATAATCATATATTTAATTTTTAAAGTTTCTAACTTGATTTTTACCTTGAGATTCGTGCCCGATCAAGATAATTTTTTGATGATATATATAACGGACTAGAATTTTTTCAGCACTAAAATAAAAGAGTTTTTCATCTTAGTTTTGCACCAGCACACAAATAGAAAAATTCATGTATTTTATTTTTTTAATATGCTTTAATATATTGCCCCCAGATAAAGCAACTATATTAAAGGAATTATATTCCTTATATAATAGCCTTCTAAGCTTTTTTAGATAAGAACTTCTAAAGTTTTTGCTTTTTGAGATTTTTATTATAATTGTACGTTTTTTTTTTAATTTTTCACCTTCTAAGATTTTTTGTCTTCTTGTGCCTTTTGAGAATTTTAACCTTTTAAGATCATTAGATGTTCATACGCCTTTTGAGGTTTTTAACCTTTTAAGGTCTTTGGTGTTCATGCGCCTTTTGAGATTTTTAACATTCTAAGGTTTTTGATGTCTACGTTCCTTTTGAGGTTTTTAACATTCTAAGGTCTTTGATGCCCTTGTGAATTTTGAGGTTTTTTACCTTCTAAGATATTTGAATGAGTGGTGACCCTCTTAACCACTTGCTTTTATTGAGTCTTTCTAGTGAGGATCATGTCCACCACTAGCTTCCCTTTGAGGTTACCTCATGGTCAAGGTTTCTTGGGGTTATGAGCAGAGACCTTGTCTGCCACCTACCCTCATGGGTTTTTTTAGTGAGGACATTATCCACTACTAATTTTCCTACAAGGCTACATCATGGCCAAATTTCATGGGGTTGTTATTATATACAACCTTATTTATATAAAGTAACATTAATAAAACTTGCCTAAAAGATACATAATTTGAAAATTCTGAACAATTTGAATTGTTTGAGGAATTTCAAATATATGGATACTCTTAATATATAATGCTAACAATTTTTTATCACGATTCTTCTGATCTCCTCTACTCTTCAGTTAATGACTTGCAAGTTACTTTTATAAAATATGACCTAACAGTTTTTTGTGAATTAGACGTTCAATCTCATCTTTCAATTAGAAGTATTTTTCAGTTGCATGACCCTTTGACTATTGAAAGTTAACGTATTAAGATTGATCTCTGTCCATTGGATTTCTTAGAGGATTTAACCATTTGAGATGTTTAAAAATTTGAATATACATTAGGATGTTAGTCCTTTATGTATTTAAAGAAGTGTAATCAAGTAATTTTTGATGAGTTAGTTGATTCTTATTTTTGGACTTATCTTACCTTCTTCGTTGTATATGTCGATCAAATTCTTGTGAATTTTTTTGGTTGAAAGAGGATTGCTCAAATTGTCTTCGATGGGTATTGATAGCATTTTTCAGTAGTAATTTGAGCCTCAACTCTGTGAATTAGGTCGGTATAAGAATGAATATTCTCTTGTATGAGTGTTGAGTAAAAAGGGTCGGGACAGAGCCCTAGGAGGAAAATTCCTCTTAACAGCTCGGGATCCACCCCTAGGATTTATCCAATCTCGAAGGAGAACTTTTAAAAGTATTCCTTGTGTGACTCACCATCATTGTGGTGAATCATTAAGAGATAAGAAGAGTCCTTAATAATTCTTAATTTGATTAGCAATAAATTATTCTACAAACATCTTGGCCAACTTGACGAATGTGAGAATAATTTTGGCCAGAAGGGAGTAGAATCACGTACGAGCTTGACCATAGTAGTAGAAAACACTTTACATAGGAGCACATCTAAAGCCAGTTGGATATATATAATAATTCTATCACGATCAACATGCTAGTAAGCGTCAAAAGATACGTCGTAAGAGTCTATGATGGGTAATTTCAAACTCATAGGAATGGGGTGTTTAATGAATGCTTCAGCTAGTGCTAAAGACTCCTAAAGTCTCGATGGCAAAGAGGTTATCTTTTGTAATAACACGTATTTTGACTTTGTTAATTTTTTTTTGGAGTCATTATAACTCCAAAACTTAAATCGCCTTCGCCATGGTATTTTGATTGTAATATTTTACTTACAAGAATTTTTTTATATTTTTTTGGCACCGATGAAAATTCTTAAGAAATTTGTACCTATATGTACAAGTGAGGATTTCGGAACCTTTAGCTGTCTGTTTTGCAAACCAATTCCATCAATATTTTTTAAATAACATGTTTTATTTTATGTTATTTTTATGTAATTTTTTTAGTCCTGAAATAATTTATTTAAATTTATACTAGAAGAAATTAATTAAATTAGTTATATATTATTTTATTAAAAATATCCTACAATAAGTATTTAAAAAGCCTTTTCGTTTTCATTTCGGCAAATAGAGATGGTTTAAGAGAAAATGTGAGAGAAAGAGAGGAGAGAGAAAGGAAAGTCTTGGATTTGGAGGTCGCGGTGTTATTTTCGTCAGTCGGGCCTGTTGATATAATTGCTCATCTCACTGCAAGGAATTCATATCCTATTTCTAATTTCAAAGATTCTGTGTTTTTGATATTTTTCTCCTCAAATTTATATTTTCGTTACCGAAAAATATGAATAGCTTTGTATTGGCAAAACTTTCACCGCGTAACTTTTTGAATGTTATAGGGATCTTGATTATGATCATTTTGAGTATTTATTTGAGATTTTTCATTGGGTGATTTTAAAAATACAGTAATTTTTGTCTACTCTAAAATTTATTTTGACATCTAAAAATAGTAGTGTAATAGAATAAAAGTCTTAAAATATCATTTTATATAATCTTTGGCACTGAAAATATATAATTTTGTCTAATAGGATTCTTTGTTGTAGATCATTATGACATTTTTGGCATTTTCTTAATTAAGCTTATTTATGCATTATTTATTGCAAGGCATTGATATGTGCTTGAGTAATAGCTAGTCGCTATTACTGTTATTGTATTGTAATAATAATATGCATGTGTGAAACAAACAAGTAAAGACTGGTTTATCTATTGGTTGGAGATTGATTGACCTGGACAAGATGGTGAGCTAACGAGCTTTTCTTTAAATGCCGTGGTTTTGTGTTATCATCTACTAATTCACGTGATATACTGATTGGGAGTTATAAGGAGATCATTACTGTACTGACGGCAAAGGGTGGCGACTCTATTTATTGAGCCAATGGTTTACTAACACTGAAAAATATTGTAATAGCCATGACTTTTACTTGTTTAGTGTGACTGAAATGAATGTTTTTGATGCATTATTCTTATTATTATACAGATTTATTATTAATGCACGGATTTATTGTTATTATATTATTTTATTGCTCCTACCATTGGATTATTACTATTATTGATATTATTTGATACTACTAATTTACTGTATTGATATTAAGTATGTGAGTTACTAAACACGTGATATATAATGCCTGGATAACATGTGTACACTCCTATATGAGTCTACTACATTGATTTTATTTTAAAGATTGATATTTTGATTTGATAATTTAGCCAATTTCTTTATTGATTGGTATTATTGATACGATGGTTGATTTATGGATTTGACACTCATATTGGTTTACTACTTTTGTACTATAATATGTTATTGTTTACAGATTATATTGCTACTACATATGAATTTTAATATGTCTGCATTGATTCAATAATATATGAATGCAACTGTTATGATTTGATTGTTGCCAAGCATACTACTTCTTTACCGTACTTTGAATTCAGTTGTAGGTTTTGATGATTTGTTGGGCTTTTTAAGCTCATTATATGTAGTTAAATGATTTCAGGTTAGGGGATGAAAGCAGGAATGTGAGGCTGGTCAGTATTCTTCAGCTTCTATTTCTTTGTATATAATTTTTGGGATTGAATATAGATGTATACATTAGTATTTTGAATTATAAAAATTGTTTTGATATTTATTACTGATAGATGATATTAGATAGTTCTGATTATTGTTTACTTAAAAGATAAATAAATAATTCTTAAATTTAGATTCTGGGACATCACATCTTCCACCTCCTAAGGTGAACTCATCTCGGACCAATTATCGTAGTTAATTGCATAGAGCATTGTGGGGGATTTCAACAATATGTAGGTGGACCATATCCTCAATGGATATTAGAGAAGCACGAGTTGGCCAACTAGTGAGAGAGGAATGGGTAGAGCTTGCTGTGTCAATGATGTTGAAGTATTGATGTGAGCGAAAAGAAACCTTAATGAAGTGAGAGGGATCCCTAAATAAGGATGGTTAGGTTGAATATCCCCGGCTAGTGGAAGATCTCGAGGGAGATGGGTTTCTTCTGGTTACACTAGCGCTAGTTAGTGGATGCCTTGTAGGAGTTGAAGGATTTCATTCTCACTCCCCTCCATTTTTCTGATGCGATCTTATAGGGATGGTCTTGATGTTCCTTCCCCAACATAATTTCTCCGTCCGTAATGGAAACACAAAGTTACCTACTGTCCCTGATTCATAGAATGGTTCCTGGATTGGTATGAGCTGGAGCGGGAGACTCCGATATTGCGATTGCTATGCCTATTGACTAATAGAAATGATTCAATTATGTTTGTAATATTGGGATTGTGTTCTCACAAATGGCGTCAAACTGTTGCATGCAAGAATATTTGTGGTGATAAAGTAAAAGAATTTTTTTCCTAGATTTGCACTGATAACCATCACACAAACAAAGAACTTAAAAATACTAGGATTTATATGAGAAAAATTCTAAAAAAGGGAAAAAACCATGGAGTCATGCCCAATTATAAATGATTCCACTATTATTTGAATAATAAAAAGATTGACTTGTCCTTGAACTTCAAGACGGTCAATTAATAGTAGTCCAGGAAGTGGGTTGCACTTCCTGTGAGTTTACAATGATGACAGTTGATCAGAAGTTTGATGGTGTTAGAATAGAAATTTGATGGCTGGCTGGTAGAAGTCCGACACCTATTGGTAGCCGAGCGGTGGTCAAGGAGGAGTCTGGTGTGAGATCTCGTTCCCTTACTGTTCCTCTCTGAATTGGATTTTCCTCCCAGGATCGTCCAGGATGATGTTGAGATCGTCCAGGCCGATCAGTGCATTCAAACAGCTGATTTCTGGAGCTATTTCTGGACAGGATCGTCCAGGATGATATTGAGATCGTCCAGGACGATCGGCACTGTTCACAATACCGTCCTGATCATCGCCCTGGGAATGGTCCAGGACGATCAGAATTGGTCTGATCGTCCCGGGACAATCGGGCAATCGGCCAGGCCGATCTGAGTATGATATAAGGAAATGAGCTCGTTTTGAGGAGAGAGAAATTCATTTTATAAAATCAGATATTTTGAGGAGAGAGAAAGAGAAAGGGAAAAAGAGGAAAAGCTAGTTTTCGGAGACCGCAGAGCGCTTTTCGTCCGACGCTGCTGTTGGGAAAAGTGAAGATCTCGTGGTAAGGACTCCGAACCCTGTTTCTGTTTTCGAAGATCTTGTGTTTTGATCGAGTTGTGCACTGTTTTGTGTTTTCGTAGTCTACTTTTGGACATGATTTTGATTTGACACGACTTTCACCGCACAACTTCTAGTATGTTATAGATATGACTATTGTACACGATTTGACTGTATTCTACGAAGATTTTATCGGTCGGAATTGATTCTACGCGATTTTAATCAAATAGAAAATATCAGGACTTGATTTGATTTGGATTCTTTAGATTGATAGTCTTGTATTGATGCTGTGGATATTCGTTGGTAATTTGGAGAGATTTAGAATTTGTATCTTTTTGCAGGATTTTTATGTAAATTGATCGAATGCCGTTACTCTGCCCGATTTTCATATGATTTCTGATTTTCCCGGAATTGATAGATTGAACTGTTATGTGCATGACTATTGATATGATTATTCTAGATTTCTTTAATATTGCTTATTGCATCGATTATTGCATTGAATTGATTGCTACTAAAAGACAAGTGGGAACCTGGTTGAACGTTGGTTGGAGATGATACCTGTACAGGATGGTGGGCCGACGGGCTTTCCTTTAAATCATAGACCATTGATCATTGATATAACGATTGGGAGTTATAAGGAGTTTTATATGCCGACGGGCAAAAGAGTGACGACTCTTCTTGATTGAAACCAACGTGCGGATATCTACAACAGCAATATGGATTCTACAACAGCACTATAGATTTCTACAACAACATCATTGATAATGACTAGTGTTTGTGCTTGTCGAGTAAGATCATTATATGGATTTCCTGATATGCATTGATTTATTGATTTGATTGGATTTACTGTATCGTACGATTTTATTGATTTCATCGATTGATTATCGAGCATTGATACTACTGAGCATGGATATGGACATCGTATAGATTCATTGATATGACTGCCTAGATTTTATAGATTCGCCATCGCTACTGTTTCTGCACCGTACTGGCTGCTTTATAGATTCATTGTTTCGTATTGTTTTTCTCGATTGATTTCATTGAATAGATTGTATTGATTCGACAGCATCGATTTGATTGACGGATATTGATTGATTGAGTTGATTTATCGATTTGCCTGCCGCCGCATTGACTGGTTTTATTGACTATTGATTTCCAGATTGCATTGACTCATTGACCATTAACTGATACGGATTTGATAGATTGACATGCATATTGATAGCATCGCCGTGCTTTGATTTCAGTTGTAGGCTTTGGTGACCTGCTGGGCTTTGTAAGCTCATTATATGTGGTTAAAATTTTTAGGCCCGAGTAAGGCAACTGGAATGGAGTTCGATCAGAATGTCAGACGAATCCTTTCACTATCGATATCTGGGATGTCATAATTGGTATCAGAGCAAGTGTAGTGAAAGGATTTGATTGATAGTTTGATAGAATGAATTTATTCTGCATACATAGTTATTGACATTTGATTGATTGCATTGTGTGTTTTGTATGGATTTCGACGAGATTTAATTTGGATTTGAATTTGGATCGGTTTGTTTTGCATTGTTTGTTTTTGCTTCGTACATGTAGGGAAATGTCGGGATGACATTTTTTTAAGGTGGGGAGATTGTGAGATATCGTTCCCTTACTGTTCCTCTCTGAATTGGATTTTCCTCCCAGGATCGTCCAGGACGATGTTGAGATCGTCCAGGCCGATCAGTGCATTCAAACAGCTGATTTCTGGAGCTATTTCTGGACAGGATCGTCCAGGACGATATTGAGATCGTCCAGGACGATCGGCACTGTTCACAATACCGTCCTGATCATCGCCCTGGGAATGGTCCAGGACGATCAGAATTGGTCTGATCGTCCCGGGACGATCGTGCGATCGGCCAGGCTGATCTGAGTATGATATAAGGAAATGAGCTCGTTTTGAGGAGAGAGAAATTCATTTTATAAAATCAGATATTTTGAGGAGAGAGAAAGAGAAAGGGAAAAAGAGGAAAAGCTAGTTTTCGGAGACCGCGGAGCGCTTTTCGTCCGACGCTGCTGTTGGGAAAAGTGAAGATCTCGTGGTAAGGACTCCGAACCCTGTTTCTGTTTTTGAAGATCTTGTGTTTTGATCGAGTTGTGCACTGTTTTATGTTTTCGTAGTCTACTTTTGGACATGATTTTGATTTGACACGACTTTCACCGTACAACTTCTAGTATGTTATAGATATGACTATTGTACACGATTTGACTGTATTCTACGAAGATTTTATCGGTCGGAATTGATTCTACGCGATTTTAATCGAATAGAAAATATCAAGACTTGATTTGATTTGGATTCTTTAGATTGATAGTCTTGTATTGATGCTGTGGATATTCGTTGGTAATTTGGAGAGATTTGGAATTTGTATCTTTTTGCAGGATTTTTGTGTAAATTGGTCGAATGCCGTTACTCTGCCCGATTTTCATATGATTTATGATTTTCTCGGAATTGATAGATTGAACTGTTATGTGCATGACTATTGATATGATTGTTCTAGATTTCTTTAATACTGCTTATTGCATCGATTATTGCATTGAATTGATTGTTACTGAAAGACAAGTGGGAACCTGGTTGAACGTTGGTTGGAGATGATACCTGTACAGGATGGTGGGCCGACGGGCTTTCCTTTAAATCATAGACCATTGATCATTGATATAACGATTGGGAGTTATAAGGAGTTTTATATGCCGACGGGCAAAAGAGTGACGACTCTTCTTGATTGAAACCAACGTGCGGATATCTACAACAGCAATATGGATTCTACAACAGCACTATAGATTTTTACAACAGCATCATTGATAATGACTAGTGTTTGTGCTTGTCGAGTAAGATTATTGTATGGATTTCCTGATATGCATTGATTTATTGATTATCCATTGATTTATTGATTTGATTGGATTTACTGTATCGTACGATTTTATTGATTTCATCGATTGATTACCGAGCATTGATACTACTGAGCATGAATATGGACATCGTATAGATTCATTGATATGACTGCCTAAATTTTATAAATTCGTCATCGCTACTGTTTCTGCACCGTACTGACTGCTTTATAGATTCATTGTTTCGTATTGCTTTTCTCGATTGATTTCATTGAATAGATTGTATTGATTTGACAGCATCGATTTGATTGACGGATATTGATTGATTGAGTTGATTTATCGATTTGTCTGCCGCTGCATTGACTGGTTTTATTGACTATTGATTTCCGGATTGCATTGACTCATTGACCATTGACTGATACGGATTTGATAGATTGACATGCATATTGATAACATCGCCGTGCTTTGATTTCAGTTGTAGGCTTTGGTGACCTGCTGGGCTTTGTAAGCTCATTATATGTGGTTAAAATTTTCAGGTCCGAGCAAGGCAGCTGGAATGGAGTTCGATCAGAATGTCAGACGAATCATTTCACTATCGATATCTGGGATGTCACATCTGGTGACAAGACATCTCCTAGATTTCTCTTCCTCTATTCTCTTTTTTTTTTTCCTACTTGCTCCTCCTTTCAATGAATAATGTTAGATCTATTTATAGTTTTCTTAGAGTGACATGACTAGCAAATTAGGAGAATATCAAGGGCATATTGGGAGTATTTTTTATGAACGGTTGATATTAATTCCCTCATTCAAGGCCATTTATTGAGCATTTGAGTATCTCAATGATGTTAGAATTTAAAGATATTGGGCTCGTTGGATTCGTCTCGTTGAGCCTCTCAGTTCGACTATAAACATGTCACATTTGAATTCCATGTGGTCATCCAACTTATGCATTGAACATTCTAAATGTGTTTCAGGATTTTGATTTGGATTTATTTGGACTCGAATTGGATCAAATTTGCTGTCATTAGGTTCGTCTCTTTGAGATGTTCAATTCTACTATAAATTTGCTGAAATCGGAGTTCAGATGGCTCCAAATTTAATTTTTTAAAGATTCTAATTTAAATTTACTTTGAGATTCGTGTTTGAATAAGCAGTATCCTTTTGATTTTATTATTAATATAATTGAATTAATTTCAGTGGAGTTTTCTTCAAGTTGGAGCAAGGTGAGTGCCCTCGATAACCTCACTACTTATCCGCGCAGGTAAGCTTACTCGAGAGTGATGGTATTCCATTTAAAGCCCACCAGCCACCACCCACTCAACCAGTAACGCTAACGCCGACGCGTACCGTGTCGGTGGATGATATAATCACCGAATTCTTCCAAAAGAAAAGAAACCGACCCAACAGCAGCACGCGGAACGGATCCGGTTTCGGATACGGCGGCGGATGACATGGCCATTATCGAGCCCTTAAAAATTCTCTCAGCTGCTTCTAAAAGATCATCACCGTCCATTTTTTTCTACGTATGTATCTCGTCGTTTTCTTCCCATCAGGAATTTAGGATCCGGTTATTTTGCTATTTTATTTGGGGAAAAAAATGGGAGCTTTACAGCTGTAGTACAATGTGAGAGAGTGTGGGCCCACAAAGGTCATCTATCGGACGATGGACAGGCACTATTTCAAAAAATGTATACATTTTTTAATTTGGTCCATCAAAAATTCAAAATTCGGCCGATTTTTTTTAGTAAAATAAAATCAATTTGAAAAATTATTAATTATGTGCGCTCCGACGGTTTAACTCACTCTTTTTTTTTTTTTGGAAATATGAGGATCAGCTAATGTTTATTAATTAAATATAGAGCATAAGAGTTAAGCTAATTATTTGTATGGTACAAAAAATTAACTAAATTTGATTAGTGAAAACTAAACAAAGGAGTAAAAGGTATTAGAATTGATGCATCACAAAAATTGTCTTGATCGAGCTCAAATCTTGTGGCATATTTTTGTTGGCAAATTTTAAAATTAAACGCAGTATCATTCAAGCTCCAATTTCAACAAACTTATAGTTAAATTGAATGTCTTAGACTGACAAACCTAGTGGCACCAAAATCGGGTCAATCCGAGCTTGAATTGAGTCAAATCAAGGGCTTAACGTATATTTGTAAGCTCAACAATTTATATTTGGAAGCTCCAAAGTATTAATTGTTTAACCAATTGAAACCCAAATATGGTATTATTATAGTCGAATCGAGCAACTCGACGAGATGAATCCAACAAGCGAAATATCACTTATTTCTGACATTATTAAGACACTTAAATACTTGATAAATACTCTATGATTGTGAGAATCAGTATGAGTTGTCTCATGGAATGTTCTGAATTTGCTACCCGAATTTTCTTCATATTTATAAGGTATGTTACTCTCAAAATTTATAAATAAACACATTCATTCCACATGAAGATAGGGCTTGGATCATTGGAAGCTTGGATTTGGGCTAGAGATCAACAGAGTTATAAGGTTTGAAGAATCATTGATCTCCACCCTGACACCACTGTTGACGAACCCTCACTACCCGACCACCGCTGTTGAACCTCCACCAGATAATCATTGTAAGACCTTTATCCAATCACCATGACAATTGTTGCCCGATAACGGTCCTTTCGACCATTGTCATATGTGAACTATAATCTCTCCGACCACTACTGTCAACCGACTACGATCCATCTAACCATTGTCGCTCGCTGGCTACATTCCCTCCGACTATCGTCGCCCAACCACATTCCATCCTACCTCAGTCGACTACAATCCTACCAATCAACCGAATATGCCAACATTCTCTTGAGAATACCTCTCATATCATTGGATTTTTTCAATCTCAACTATATAATTTGCTCTATATTTTTTATATTGAGCCAATGCATTCCTCCAATAAAGGGCATCATTTGTAATCAACAACAAAACTAGTTGATTCATTTCTACAGGGCAAGGCCGCATGGTTTTTCTCTCTTTTCAAGATTTTCACATAAAAATTAGGTCTCTCATAACTCTTGCACCCTTCTCTCATCTGTCTATGTGTTCGATATTCATACAAAGTTAGAATCCTAAATTCTATATCTCTCTACAGCCACCACTGTTCGAGGACGCAATAATAATAAAAAGAAATGTGTAAGGTTTAGCTATTGGGCTTACAAAATCAATTCAATTGAATTTTAATATATACATCATCGAAGATTATAATCCGAGTTCCGATAAACATTAGATTTTCAAATAGATAGAAATAATAGATGTAAGAGTATAAGCACTTCAACTTTAAAACTTCGGAAGAACTCACATCAATTATTATTAGTACGAAAACGAAGGTTTTGTTTTGGACGGCTTTCTTCCTGCTTCTTAAAGCAGTTTTTTAATACAAAAGTTAAAATGCTGCTTTAAGAAGCAGTAAAAAAGCCGTCCCAAAAAAAGCCTAAGTTTAAAAAATCAAGTTGTGGCACACCATATTACTCTAGCTTGCATTTTGATTTTTGAGCTGATCAGCTAACTTAAATGGATAATATTTTAACTTAGAAAAAAATAGATTTAGGCTTTTCTTATTGCTTCTTAAAGCAGTTTTTTAATAAAAAAATTATTATTTTTTACTAAAACACTATTTTATGAAGCAGCATGAAAGCCGCCCCAGATGAAGCCTAACTTCGTCTTTGTCTGGGACGGCTTTCTTACTACTTTCTAAAGCAACTTTTTGATACAAAAAATATTTTAACTAGAAATTTTTGCGCTAAAAAAGCTGTTTTTGAAAGCATTAAAAAAATTATCCCAAATAAAGCCTTAATTTTAAAACGCATGAGCTATTAATTAAATATACTTTCAAAAATGTCCTTACATAAACTTTTTTAAGAAAGATAACCCCTTACAATATTTTGAATTTTATTTTTCTTGCATCCCCTAAAAATTACTATATTACTATAAATATTGTAAGTGAAAGTGGATTATCATTCTAAATACTGTTAAATGTCTAAAAAAACAAAATTAGCTCTTATGGGTCAATAATAAAATCACAATCATCACAGCCTGTTAAGTTGGATTTGACTCCGATAGTTAACGTCATCTGAATACAAATGCAGGGTCCCACACCTCATTAGGAATTGAAATTTCGGAAGTTTTTTTTTTTAAATATTAATATTAATTTAATTAGATAATAATATAAAATTAAAATAGTTTTAGAAGGAATATATTTGCCACTTGTTTTTTTTTTGTTTTTTTTTTTTTTTTGTTTTTTTGCTTTCACAAATGTCTTTTTTTACTAAAATTATATTTGAGGTTCTTAAAATTTTGTGTTATATATTAAAATATTATTAATAAATTTTTTTTTTTAATTTTAAGTTATTTCTACTTATAAAATAAAATAAAAACTAATTTGAATATCTTGATGTCTTAATCACTTCTAAATTTAGTGATCATAGATTTGTTGGATACATTTCATCAAAAACACCCATTTTCACTATAAGAGTATCGACTTTGGAGGACATTTGCTCTCGTATGCTTTGTTTGGAATAGCTTTCTTATTATTTTCTAAAGCAGCTTCTTAATAAAAAAAATTTCTTGTACTAGAAATTTTTTTATTATGAAGCTGCTTTAAAAAGTTGTAAGAAAATTGTGTCAGACATCAACTTCGTTTGAGATGACTTTTTTATTGCTTTTTAAAATAATTTTGTATTAAAAGTTAAAGTCATCCCAAAACGAAGTCTTCATTGACATGTATAAGTTTTTAAATATGCTTTTTGGGTAGGGGTGTCAATTTGGGTCGGGTTCGGGTCGAACCCGGAACTGACCCGGCACTATTCGGGTCAACCCGAACCCGACCTGTTTTAAAAAAGGCGAAATTTTAGGAAGAAGCACGGAAGGTGGCGATATTAGGGGAAGCAGCATAATTGGGAATAAATTTAAATAGAAGCAATTACGCTGTGAAGAACCGCGCATTGTAGAATACGCCTAATTTAAACGCGCATTTAGAGAATACGCTGTGCAATAAAGCGCATTCTGAAGAATGCGCTTAAATGTTCAGCGCATTCTTCAGAAAGCGAAGAATGCGCTTATTCATTAGGCGCATTTCATGCTGTCTGACTTCTTCCAGCTGTCATCATTATCTCCTTTGGCGTTATCGCCGACCAGATCCGCAAATTGCGGGCAATTTGCGCTGGACTGGTGGCATTCAGTGAAGCGAATTAATGAGAATTTGTTTGGAGTTAACGGATGGCGTTGGGAGTAGGGCTGTCAATAATTGACACGACCCGAAAACCCGACTCGAACACGACCCAGAATTTTCGGGTTGGACACGACCCGTTCGAAAAACGGGTCGGGTTCGGGTTCATAAAAGTGACCCGGATCAAATTTTGGGTCGGGTCCGGGTTAACCCGGTAACCTGCTAACGACCCGTTTCGACCCGCTTTATATTTTACGCGGCGTCAAACGTGTGCCGTGCCGCGTGCGTAAGCGGGATTCATAAGGCCTTTAGGGTTAGGTTTTCGTCATTTTCATTTCACGCGCCGTAAAGTCGAGCTCTCCTCTCCTTCGCTGCTTCGCTGCTTCGTCTAGGGTTTCCCGTTTCCGATTATCGTTTTCTTCTGTACAGATCTCCTCGATCTGTCGACGGTTTACTCTCTTCTCCTTCTGTGGCAGATTCTTGGTTCGTGGTTTCGTGGTGTTCATCGTGCACATCTGCTTTGGATCAACAAGAACACTTACCTCTGTCGCTGTTTGTATCTCTCATCTTCTTTCCTTTCTTCTCCTTTTCCTTTGATCTACATATTGTGAAATGCGAAGTTCGTTTTGGGGTTAGGGTTTTTGCGATATTCCGGTGCAAATGAGCCAAGTCGAGCTCGATTTTCTTTGTTCAGTTTCTGCTGGTTTTTTTGTTAGGTTATTGCAGTGATGCACTTATGTCATTAGGTGGTTGAAACGAGCCAAGTCGAGCTCTATGCTATCGTATTTCTATTAAGTTTCGACGGTTTTTTTCTGTTCCCTTACTGCTATTAATTCTGTGCAATCGAGATCGAGCCATGTCGTGCTCTATGTTGTGGTATTTTTGTGCAATTTTTGCTGTTATTTCTGGTGCAAACGAGCAAAGTTGAGCTCGATTTTCTAGTTATCTTTGTTCAGTTTCTGTTAGTTTTTCTGTTAGGTTATTTCAGTGATGCACTTATGTGGTTGAAACGAGCCAAGTCGAGCTCTATCATCTATGCTATCTCATTTCTGTTTAGTTTCGGCTGTTTATTTCTGTTCACTAACTGTTGTTAATTCTGTGCAAATGAGATTGAGCCATGTCGAGCTCTATGTGGTGGTATTTTTGTGCAAGTTTTGCTGTTATTTCTGGTGCAATTCTGCTGTTATTTCTGGTGCAATTCTGCTGTTATTTCTGGTGCAATTCTGCTGTTATTTCTATGCAGTTCTGCTGTTAGTTCTATGCAAACTAGCCCTGCTCTATGTTTTGGTTTTTCTGTGCAGTTTCTACTGTTATTTCTGTGCAGTTTCTACTGTTATTTCAGTGTAGTTTCTTCTGTAATTTCAGTGCAGTAACTGCTGTTAGTTCAGTGCAGCTTCAACCCATTAAGTATTGAAGTTATGTTTTGTAATTTTTTTGTTAGATGGAGAATTCCAATACCAATCAAGGGAATTCTTCTTTTGCTGAAAATGAAGCAGTACAGACTTGTGAAATACCTGTAGAGCCCACTAACGAGCAATGTAATGATGCGACAATTACTAAAAAATGACGAAGAATGACCTCAGTGGTTTGGGGCCATTATGAGATGTTACCTAATAAGAGTGATGGAAAACAAAAATGTAAATGCAAAAAATGTGGTACTACTTATCTATGTGATAGCAAAAATGGAACCGGTAATTTTAGACGCCACCTTGAAAATTGTAAGAAAAGAAATATGCGTGATATAAGACAGTTGATCTTACAAACCAACACTGAATCTTCAATATCTATGTGTGATGACAAGTTTGATCATGCTGAATTTTGTGACTTGTTTACTGCTTCTATCATCATGCATGATTTACCTTTTCAATGTGTGGAATGGGTTGGGCTTCGAGCAATTCTGTTATATCTTCGCCGTGACTTGCAATTAATTTCTAGAAACACTGCTAGAAATGATTGCAAAAAATTATTCCTTAAAGAGAAGTGTAATTTAATGGAACAGTTATCTAAAGTCACTAGCAGAATTTGTTTAACATCCGACCTTTGGACATCTATAAATACTGATGGTTTTATTTGTTTGACTGCACATTATATTGATAATGATTGGCATTTGCAAAAGAAAATTATTACTTTTTCATTCATGCCACCTCCCCATGATGGAATTTCATTGTTTGAGCAGTTACAGTTGCTTCTGGTTGAATGGAAAATAGAGAACAAGCTATTTAGTATTACTTTGGATAATGCTTCTGCAAATAATAGTTGTGTAGATTATCTAAAAAATCATTTGAATTTGCGTGATGCCTTGATAATGGAGGGTGCTTTTTTTCATATACGTTGCACAGCACATATCATTAATCTTGTAGTTCAAGAAGGTTTGAAAGACATTGATAGTGCAACTGGGAAAATAAGAGAGAGCATTAAGTATGTTAAGGGATCTCAAGCTAGAAAAAAAAATTTCTTGACTGTGCTTCACAAAGTTGCTTGGATGGGAGACGAGGTTTACGTCAGGATGTACCAACCCGATGGAATTCCACCTTCTTAATGCTTGACAGTTCTATTTATTTTAAACGTGCTTTTCAACATTTAGAATTGGTTGATTCTAATTACAAGACTTGTCCAACATCTATGGAATGGGAAAAAGCTGAAGAGATTTGCAAGTTCTTGGAACCTTTCCATGAAATAACTTGTCTCATTTCTGGGTCTAAATATCCTACAACAAATTTATACTTCCCTTGTATTTCAACAGCTTATGCGGAACTTAAAAATATTTTGTTGAGTAGCCATCAGTCTCTAAAGAAAATGGCTGCTGGAATGATTGTGAAATTTAAAAAATACTGGTCAGAATTCAGTGATATTTTGGCAGTGGCAGTGATTCTAGATCCGAGATATAAAATGGCATTTGTTGAGTAGTGTTATCAAAAATTGTATGCTGGCAACTCCAACTTCGAACTTAGGAAGCTGAAACTCAAGTTAATTTCATTGTGTGCTAACTACAATTCACGAATGAATCCTGCAATAGGAGAAAGTACAAGAATGAATGCAGTTGCACAAGGGTGTCCTACAAAGATTAAGTCTAAATTTTTGTAGGTTCATTGTTGATCTTTATATGTATATTTATCATTTCATTTATTTTCCATTTTTTATTTCTAATACCCATCCAAAAAATACAGGATTTTGCTTCATTCCAGAAGGATGCCTTTACACCTAGGAAATCTAAATTAGACATCTACCTAGAGGAACCTAAGATTGATATCAGTATTGATTTAGACATTTTAAAGTTTTGGCAAGGGAACCAATATAGATTTCCTAGTCTTTCAGCAATGGCTCGTGATATACTATGCATTCCAATAACAACAGTAGCATCTGAAAGTGCATTCAGCAATAGTGGTAGAATTTTAGATCAATACCGAAGTGCATTAAAACATGATATTGTCGAGGCACTAATTTGTGCTAAGGATTGGTTATACGGAGATCATGGTGATTATTCATTCATCTTATATTTTATTGTTTTTTTGTTTAAGATCTCAATATGCTAATTTATTTTTTAATACATGTATTATTGCAGCAGTAAAAGATCCCGAAATTGACGCAATAACTGATGATATCCTAAATTTAGATGTGAACAACAATGAAGGAGATGCTGGTGACAGTTCAGTAGTTGGATGAACATCAGTTTATTTGTTGTTTAATTTTTCTTTAATTTGATGTAATGAACTATTTCTATGCTTGGTTTGTTGGGATGGTTTGCTGAACTAAAAAAATAGTAAAAACTGCACAGAAATAACAGCAGAAACTGGGAGATGGTCGGCTGTGTTTGGGAGGGAGATGGTCGGCTGTGTTGTTGCTTCCTTGCTAGTTTGCTGGGTTGGTTTCTGTCTTATTTTTTCTGGGCAGCTGTCTTGAAATGCTGTGTTGGTTAGCTGTGTTGTTGGGTTTGCTGTGTTGTTGCTGTCTTGGTGTTGTTGCTGTCTTGAAACATTTAGGGTGTTAAGTTTGCTGTGTTTAGGGTGTTGTTGTTGGATTGGTTGCTGTCTTGATGTTATTGCTGTCTTTCAAAATTTTGTGGATTTTCGGGATGGTTGGCTGGTAGGCCTATTGCCTGGGTAGCTTGGTTTGCTGTTATTTCTTTGTGGCTGTGTTTGCAGGGAGATCAGTTGGCTGTGTTTAAGAGGGAGACTGGATGGCTGTGTTGTTGCTGGGTTGACAGGGTTGTTGCTGGGTTGACAGGGTTGTTGTGGGTTGTTCATGGTTAGCTACTTGGCTGTGTTGTTTCTTCCTTGCTAGTTTGTTGGGTTGGTTTCTGTCTTGTTTTTTCTGGACAGATGTCTTGAAATGCTGTGTTGGTTATCTTTAAACATTTAGGTTGTTGAGTTTTTTGTGTTTAGGGTGTTGTTATTTTGGTTGCTGGCTGGATAACTGTGATACTTTGGTTGCTGGATTTGCTGTGTTGTTGCTGGGTGCTTCAAGAAGCCCAGGGCTGTTGGTTACTTGGTTGGCTGTGTTGTTGCTGGGTGCTTCAAAAAGCCCAGGGATGTTGGTTACTTGGTTGGCTGTGTTGTTGCTGGTTGGTTCCGAAAGGATTGAAAGTTGAGTAGCAATGATGAGTACCCTTCTAAACTTATTGTGATGTCATTTGTGGGAAAAAAGTTATTGCAACCAGGTGGCATTTGGAGGGCTAATCAAACAGATACTAAGTATAAAATACAAATTGCCGCCTTGGATGGCAATATCTCAATTTGCAAGTCCGTATAAAATTATATTGACTCACATTTCATTGAATGATGAATTATTTGAAGGGTTAATCTGAGCTAATAACTCAAGCTTTCAACTAATTCATGGATTTAAAATTATATATATTTAATTGTTTATCTTTTTTGCAATTAGCTTATATCTCCAGGACTCCATGAGTGCAGGCAGGCAGGCACAATTTCACAAGACTTCAACTAGTCAAGGATTTCAAAATTTTTTTAAATTGTAATATTCGTTTGAATTATCTGTAAATTGTAATTATTTGTTTAATTTATTTGTTAGTTTAATATTTTGTATAATTTGTATATTGTAATTAGCAAATTGCTTCTAATTCATAAATAAAAAATTTTTTCATGCAATTTTTTGTTTAACTGTGTTGATGTTTTATTTTTTTTTTGAGATATTAATGAAAATTACTCGGGTTAGCGGGTCAATCCGGGTTGACCCGAACCCGACTCGGGTCGGGTTCGGGTCTTGAATAGTGACCCGTATCCAAAACCGGGTCGGGTTCGGGTCAACCCGTTTAGCTTCGGGTCATTTCGGGTTAGACACGAACCCGACCCATGACCCGAAATTGACACCCCTAGTTGGGAGTTGTCTATAAAAAAGGAGCTGTGGTGAAGAGCGAAACTTCATCAGCTCTCAGGTTGCACTGCCCTCTTCGTTAGCTTCAGAGAGCTAGGTAATGTTTTTTTTCCTTAGTTTGATTTATTTTTTTGTTGTACTTTTTTTTTCTTCATAGTTTTTAATGCTTTTATATGTGAGCTACCACAAAGTGAAATGTATTAATAATTTTTGTTGATGTATTTGCAATGAAGAATGCTTGTTAGCTTAAATTTAAAATTTGTTTGTTATTTATTTCTTAGGATGTTTAATCTTATTAGTAGAAGGTCTTAATGTTTGAGTGTAGAGTTTTTGTTGGAACCAATTTATTTTTTTTCGTCATGGTTATATTTGAATTTATTTATAAATTCATGTTTGACCGGAGAACTTATTTATCATATTGCAAATCCATGTATTTGCCTAGCCAAATCTTAATTGAATTTTTCTATTTTTTTTGAATTAATAAATAATGCTTGTTTATAATATGTTGAGTTCGCGTTACTATTTGAAACTTGTTGGTACTGAGAAATAAATCACAACAATATCTAATATGCAAGTAATTATTAAAACTATATGTTCAGCTAATCTCACCGCTCTTAGCTAAAAAATAATTTTTTTTTATAATTGTCAATAAAAATTATTATATTCATCATTTTAAATAAAATAGATTAAAATTTTTAATAATACGTTTATTTTAAAACAAATCACATAATATTACGACCATCAAAATGTTGCTTAAAGTTTTTTCGTCGGAATATTTCTTATCGCTAAACCCTAAATCCGATCATTTTAAGAATCATACAAAAAAAAAATTCAAAAGTGAAATTAAAGGTAAGATCAGAGAAACTTAAAATTTAAAAAAATAAAAAATAAAACTAGAAATCTATTTGCAAGAACTAGGAAATCTGAGCAAAATAAGAATAACAAATCCATTAAATGAAAAAAATATAAAATCCCCCATGATTTCCTGGTTTAGTAATAACTGTCTATGCACCACTACATTTTTCCTGGTTTAAGGAATAACTATTTCCTCTCTAATAATCTCAACATCGGTCTTTTCCTCCACTAAATCACTTTCTTCACCACAGATTTCTGCTTTCATTAAATCATTAACATCATTATAAGTTTTTGCCTTCTCATCATCTTCTATTCCATCATATTCACCAATGCACTTTCCTACATTCTCCTCATTCTTAGATTGTAAGGACTCTATCAGATCCATAAGCTCCCTATTAACCTTTGAAAAACGCTCAAGAATTTCAAGTATTTTTTGTAAATGAATTAATTTAATTTACCAGATTAAATATTTATAAGCATTAATTATTTGAGCATAACTTTTATCTTTCTATTCAGGAATCCACATTCACTTTTCATTTTTTTTTAAAAAATCCATATTAAAACAAAAAAGAAATTTGGATAATATTCCGAATGGACGCCATGGCCTCATGTTTTAGTTGAAGGAAAAAAAAATATGTCAAATATTTCGTTTAAAATTTTTTTTCTGAGAAATTTTAATTTCATTAGATTATTTCATATAAGTGTGCACAGAACTTTATTTTAAATCTCTGAAATTTTTTTTAACATAAAATTTTTATGCTCCAAAATTGGTTTAAAAAGTAATAAAAAAGTGGCCTCAAAATCCGAAGAAAAAAAATTAATTTTTATACCTTTCTAATTAAATTATATATTTAATAAATTAAAACTCATCATAAAAATATCATCTTGAACTTGAATTTTATTCATTTAAAATGTAAAGAAATAAAATAAAATAA
The DNA here is from genome assembly GCA_016618105.1 of Dendrobium huoshanense. Taxonomy (NCBI): domain Eukaryota; kingdom Viridiplantae; phylum Streptophyta; class Magnoliopsida; order Asparagales; family Orchidaceae; genus Dendrobium; species Dendrobium huoshanense. Next base: position 38,045,953 of record CM028350.1, on the reverse strand, counting down.
AATTATGCAGTGACTAAATTGGCTAAGTTAGTGAAGGCTGAAATATAAAAAGTTGGCAGCTACTCTAGTGAAGGCTGAAATATATCAAAAAATGGTGAAGTGTGATGCAGCAAAACATTGCGACCACAATTGTAGCCTATCAGTTTTTTTTTACATTCCCAACTTATCAACTAGCTCTTTAGCAAGGTTCTTATTAGCTGTTGTCTCTTCATCAGATATCGACAAAAACATAATAACCTGTGCAAGGAATAGAGCATTTGTACATCATATTGTTCATTAATTGAGCATATATACAACTTTGTTTCAGTGATAATCAAGCCTAACCTTTCGAAGGCCGCTTTTCTTTAGTTGTTCTCTCCGATCATACTGCTCTAAATCAATAGGAAACTGAAGTGCAACAACAATTTATCATCAAGAAGAATAAATGGATGAGTACCTCAAAAAATAATGAATTATCTAAAATTGTTCACAGAAAACTTTTCATAGATGGTACAACAAGCTCCACAAATATTAGCCGCAAACACTGTAACAAAAAAGTAACCCCCAATTACACCAACAATAAAAGTAATCAATGAGAGGAGGACTATACATACATCAGATAGTAACTTTAGTATGGCAGTTCGAATATTCGTATTAGGTAAGCTTCCATCTAGCAAATGTTCTAGCCAGTTCTTTAGAAGTGTAAGTACGCCATGATCTAAGTTGTTAGAGGCAATTTTTTTTCATGGCAAAATAGTTTATGTTATACAAGAGTATTCCGAAAATTTTCTAAAATAAACAGAGAATTTGATTGGTGGATATATGAGGAGATCGCATTTTTAATTCCGAATTTTATGGGAATATTTTTTAAGCTTTGTATAAGTGAATAGAATCATGTTATTTTATGTTAGAGAATTAGGACTGCATGAACTGAGGTGCGTAAACATTAATTCGACTTCCAAACTAGTTCGTAAAGTGTAGAATGTTTGTTCATTTTTTATTTTTTAAACTTTAATGTTTAGTGTGTTATTTAATGTTTCCTATTTTCTGAAATAAACAAAATAATTTTTCAGTATTTTGAATGCTTAAAAAATTCAACTATGAACATTGGCTTCAAACTTTTTTTTCCCCACCAATCCAATAATGTTGCCGCTAGCTCCACAATAACCTTACTTATTAGATTTGTATATATAAAATGAAATTTTTCTATATTAAATGTAAATATAAAATATTAATTCTTATAATTTTTAGATTAATGAAATGAACCCTTTGTTGTGCTTGTGAAATATAAAACTACGGAAGCAATTTTAATTTTAGGAATATTATTTTATTGCATTATTGAAAACAATGTGAGATGAAATATACAATAAAAAAATGGATATTACGGAAAGGATACATGTAGAGCACTTATTATTTTTAAAAAATTATATATCATATATGGGTTTCGATATTTCATTACAATTTGGAAAAAAAAATTAAAAGAATAGGCAAAAGTAATTAGAAAAAATATGACTAGAGAGGTGTCGAGAATAAATCATGATATATTTAGTACATATCTTATTTGATATGTGGTAGAGACCGATATTCTGAATCAAACTTAGGACACTTTCGTTATTTGTTTGTCTAAGCAAGACGTACGACTTTAGCCTGAACAATGAAGGCTAACATATGAATCGAAAAATTTAATTACTTTCATTTCTGAAATTGGGGTCAAAAGTGCATTCTAAGGCGTTTAAACGTTTTTTACTACGTACATTATGTGCACTATGATAAGTGAAGATGTTTAAAAAAATATGACATTCTATGAAATGACCCTCCTCTATCTTTAATTTAGGATAGGATGTCACGCTTGCTATTATTTTTTGGTGGAGAGCTGCGTATCGGGGATGAGTTCACAGCCACATATATTGGTGGGCAAAATCGGCCAATCATTGTTGATTATGACATATCACTCACTATGTTAAAAGACAGAGTAATGGGCGCACTTAGGATAAATCCTACAACAAATACTGTCAGCCTTACATGTCGCCTTCGTAGTAATGGTGGCTACTGTACCACACATGTCACTGATGATGAGGTTTGTGAGTTTATGTTATTAGAGGCTAGAATTGATCCTGTCATTGTGTACGTCGAGACCGAACCAATAAATTTTGGTGATATTGCTGGTCCGTCAACGGGAGTACAAACGTAAGTATATTGAACTTTATTATGTTACTATTACGTTTTTGAATTCCGTTTTACCAAAATTAAAGCATAACTAGATATTTTCTTTTACCAGTGAAAACCTATGGTACGACAGAGAAGTAAATTCGTTAGATATGCAAAATAATTTTCAAGGCCAACTTAGTTTGTCGGAGCAACCTATTTTCATGCCAAAACCATTGCGTCCACATCGTTTGGTTCCTTAAGAACTTACATGACTTGGTGGAAGTAGTTCAACTCCGTCAAAATTTATGTATAATATCTGATAAGCATCCTAGTTTGGTGAGAGGGTGCAGGGAAATTTTTCCTAACGCCGTTCATAGACACTGCCTGCGCCATCTGCGTGAGAACTACAAAAAATTTTTACGTCGTAAAGCAATTCCTGATGTTGAAGGCCTTTGCATAAACATGTACTTAGCTGGTAGTACTGATGATATCGTGAACTTCACTCGCATGATGAACCATATTAAAAATGTGAAGCAAGAAGCATATGACTGGTTAATAGAACGTGATGTAAGTAAGTGGTCATTACTATTTGACAATGGATGTCGATACAGCACCATGACAACCAATGCATCAGAGTGTTTTAATGGAGTTCTTAAACGTGCTCGTGGACTTCCAATTCAAGGTCTGATAATGTCCATATACTATAACCTTGTATCTTTATTTGTTAGGCGTTCTACGGACGTTGAGAAATGGATTATGTCTGGGGAATCTGAATTTGTTCCACGTACGATGGCAACGTTACAGCGAACTGAACGTGAGGCTCGGAGATGCCCACAACCCATAACTATTAATAGAGGTGAATTTGAAGTTGTAGATTCGTCATGTCGCCCGCATAGAGTTGAGATTCCATCACTTCAAAATTGTACCTGCACATGTAAGAGACCACAACTCTATCATGTGCCGTGCGTTCATGTCATAGCGGTCGCCGGATATAGGCGATGGAATCATAATCCGTTCGTATCACAGTACTTCACACTCGACTCCTATAGGGATACGTACTCCGGCCTTTTTCATGTTCTTCCCCCGAAGGAAGTTTGGCCGAACTTCAGCGAAGTTCAGGGAATCATACCTTTACTTGCACCGGCTTTCAGAAGGCGTGCAGGTAGACCGAGGACTAATAGATTTCGTAACACAATGGATGAAGCTAATTCAACAGCGAATAAGAGGTGCGGACATTGCAAGCAAAATGGTCATAATAGAGCAACATGCCCAAGTAATCCAGGATCATCGAGGTATAAAACATATTTGAATAATAATTATTTTACTACAATATGTTATATGGCTGTATTGATTTCGAGATTGATTCTAATGATAAATTTTGTCTTTATGATTTAAAGATATCGTCGATATATCGAGGGATGCAATATCAAAGCGACGTCTAAGGATTGTGTTCCACATCAAGAAGGCTATATATTATCTTGCGACACCGACGTGTTTTGTATTGTAATAATCATTATAATATGTATGCTAGTTTATTTGAAGAACAATGATGTATGATGTCTTAATTTTTGGAAAGGTAGTAATAGATGTTCATGTTCTAACCTATTTACCTTTGAAGCCCTTATAAAAAATTTATTTACTGCATTGAATCTTACCACGAGTCCATTTGATGTTGCATTAAAAATATATTGGTTTTGCAAATATAGTTAATGGCTGATAGATCAAGGCAACGACGTGGTGGGCGTCGTAGCAGACATGAAGAGCGTGGGGAAGAGTCAATTCGAGAAATTAGCATCGCTTCAATAGGCGCATCACATAGGGCTCATGACCCTGATCAGGTGACAAAACAGTTGCATTACATTTCTTATCTAGTAACATATTAAGTCCTTATTAGAATGACTCTTATTTTTTCATTGCAAATAGGCATCTCCGCTAGTTTTTTCAACCCATTTACGGACCGTCCGTGAGTGGCCTGTGGAGTGCCCCCGAATGATTTATGTCCTAAGAAATCTTGGGCTGCATAACATTCGACACCTACAATTCATTCGTTTGGATCATAACCTCATAACAGCACTTGTAGAGCGATGATGTCCACTTACGAACAGCTTTCATTTTACGGTTGGGGAGATGACAATAACACTCCAAGATGTCCAGATTATACTTGGATTGAGAATTGATGGTCCAGCTGTTGTGGGTCCAAATGTGGTGGGTGTTGATCGTCGTTGGGAATCATGGCCAGAATGCTGTGATGAACTCCTAGGAACACATCCTGGCAGGGATACTGTGTACCATGCACCAGGTGATGAAGAAGACACAGCCACCTTCAGGATGGGTAGTGCACAGGTAGATTCAATGCTTCCTTTGCATTGGCTCCGGTGGACATTCTATCGAGAATCATACGACGACTTAGGTCATGGTCCATTTCTTCAACATGTTCGGGCCTATATTCTGTTCATGATTGGATGCTTCTTGTTACCCGACACATCACGATCACATGTGTCATTGCAGTGGTTACCCTTACTGTCGGATGTTGAAAGCTTTGCCCGAATGTCTATTGGTAGCGCTATACTTGCGCATCTTTACAGAGAGTTGTACCATGCTACTAGGCCGACACGCACTTATATTGCTGGTTGTGTGGCATTACTACAAGTTTGGTCTTGGGAGCGATTATATATAGGGAGACCCACACTACGTGTACCACAAATACACGATTTTGGTGGAAGACCATTGGCGTGCAGGTATGCATTACACTTTAGTTCATTTAATTACACTTAAATGCTTGATTTCAATTATCTTTTATGTTAAATATAGATGGGCTGAAGATCGGATACGAGAACTACCTTCGGGAAATACGATGACATATCGTGACGAATTCGACGGTTTACGTCTTAGTCAGGTAAAATGAATATTTACACTTACAAGCATAGTTATTCTTTACATATCATGAATTATTTATTATATATAACTTATTTGATACTAGGTCGCCATGACTCCTTACACGGAGGAGATCCTTGTAGCTTTGCCTAGCCAATGTTTGGAGGGGAGAGACATATGGCGTGCTCGAGTACCACTTATTAGCTGGAAACGTACCGAGTGGCATCTACCTGACCGTGTTATGAGGCAATTCGGGGGAGTACAATTAACAGATATTCAACCGATGGAACCAAACTTTAGAAAGATTGATGGAAGAGGTCGAGCTGATTTAGATTGGACAATTCAGTATAGGGATTACCTTGAGATATGGGAAGAAAGACGAGCATATGTTGTACCAATGACTCCACCAGAAGGAACAGGTAACAGGGAGTTAGGCACTTACCTACGGTGGTATAGATCATGGGCATCGATTTATCTGTTGCAGCCACAAACGGAACCCCCAGAGACTTTCTTCCCTCGATCTCCAGGAGAACGATTAGTGGTATGTAAGTTATTTTATTAATATATTTTATAATTTCCTTTCAAAAGGATAATTTAACAAACATATCGCATCTTGTAGGCTGACTACTACATCCGTTCAACTGCAATTCTAGAGCCATTGGTTGGAGGTCAAGGACAAAATGCAAGTTCATTACAATTAGCAGTTGACTAGGTTGCTGAATTATCGTCTAGAGTGCAACGTTCAGTTTATATCGATTATACAACTTTCGACACCACAATAGAAGAACGGAGTCAAGGTAGGGCTGAAGGAGCAAGACAGTCAACCTCGGATGCTCCTTCAAGATCCATGAGAAGTCGTCGACGCCAAAATACGGAGCGTGAACCATCTAGACATTCAATGCATATTCCATCGTCCTCCTATGACATGACTGGGGCAGGGCCATCAACACAACATTGGAGCACTATTCCAATGCAAGAAACGGCTGCACATGAAATATATTACGGTACACCATCTCAGCATCCCACAACACAATCATTTTTTCCAGTTACAGTTCCAGAGTGGATGTCAAATGTAGGGTTACCGTCCTCCCCCACACAGCAAGATATACTATTAATGGGAGGAGATACATCACAACAATACCCTATTGCAGCACACCGTCAACCAGAATTGCAAGAACAAGAAGAGGATTTTATTGAGGAAGAGCAACAGCTACAAAGACGAAGAAGAAGGGCCCCAGATAGGTATACTCCTGGTAGTAGGGCTCTCAGGCGTCATCGTTAGATAAACTGTAATTATAATTTCTCTTATTTATGCCGCCTTCTTTATTTGGGTGTGAATGTAAATGTTAATGTTTGGTGAAAACTAAGGTTATATTGCACCCGTACTTTAATATCTACTATTGTATGCACTCTTCTTCATGGTTTTTAATTAATGTAAATTTCTTTTTTGAGTTCAATTAATTTTTATTTCACTAAGTCATGTTTACTACAATTCAATTGCCAAAATGTATTTTTAAACATAGCTATTCAAATAGGGTTCCACATTCTCTTAACTCATTTCAGCTCTTTTTTACCTCCATGCACCATAGGACAACGCTTGTTTACATGAAAGAAGAAGGAAGTACACGTTCACATGAAAGTTTGATTAATATTACAAATGATTTTGTAGAAGCAAAAGTAACAAGAAATGAAAGTTTGGATGATAGCAACAGTGACGAAAGAAAACTATGGATTACAGAGGGTACTATCCGGGTGCGTGAAAGCTTATCTTATCCTACCGATGAAGACCTTGAAGCCAGGGTATCATCAAATGAATTATTTAGGTGTATTATACATACTTGGGATGAAGATGAAGATTATTTACTATGGCACTTACACGATGATACGATGAAAGAGAAGGAATATAGAGGTACCCTTGCACTTCGAGAGTTAGGCTGGAAATGTATACAAGAAGGCTTTACCGATTTTAAACACCACCTTGTGGCAATAGATTTACTAAAAGGTCGAATTCTAGAACTTTCTCGTGCTAAAAACGGTGACATTGAACCGGGTTTGGGAAGGTCCATGATGGATATAGATAATTGTATTCTATACTCCAACTGGACAGCTGAACATGATAAGTACATGTTAAAATCTTATAAACAATTTTTGCGCAGATCTGAACATGCTAAAGCAAAGGAATTTCTTAATGGAGAGGATTGGCAACAAATTCAACATCAATTTCAGATCAACTTCTACTGTTGTCCTACACAAACACAGATCCAAAATCGTCTACGATATCTACTTAACAATATGAATCAGTAACTTCAAAAAAGTACTTTATGTTGTTATTTCGTCAGAAATTTAAAATGTAATTCCTAATGTAATGTTGATGCTTAATATTTTGGTTTCTAATTGCTACTCAATTTCAAATTTTTATTTTTAATGTCAGTTTACTTCTCAAATCATTTCTTTTAAATGGTATGTATTCTTATTTTAATATTGATAACTCATACTGCATTTGCTAAAAACTCAGCACTTAATGTCTTCATCATCAAGTACCTCATCAATAAAGCGCTTGCCATCAAGAGATTTCTTACATGTTATTCCAAGAAATAAGTTGATCTATGATGGTACAATTCGATTGAATGAATCTATGTCGTATCCCATGGATGAAAACTTGGAGGAAAAATCAAGAACAAATGAAATTTTTCGATGTTGTCTACATGAGTGGTCTTGGTATGAAGATGACAGTTTATGGGATGCGTATCATGAAGTTATTAAAAGTCATTACCCCTTTTATGTGGATGGAGAAACAATTACTGAAATGGGTTGGAAATTTGTACAACAAAGGTTTTGGGATCATAATGGTCATTTTGCTCCCATAAATATTCTTAGGACAAGAATTGGTGAAATTGCACGGAAAAAGGATGGTTCTGTTGTGGTCAATGTTGAGAATCCAATAACTGATGTGCAACATTGTATTCTTTATAAAAGGTGGCATACTTATCAAGATGCATTTCTATCAGAAAAATATCAAGAGCTGAATATTATAGATGGTAAAAAGAAGAAGGAATTCTTAAATATAAAAGATTGGCACTACATCCAAAAGCAGTTCACAGAAAAATTCTTATGCTGTCCAACTTTAACCCAACTCCAAGCGCGTATGCGCATAGTACTCAGCCACATGTAATAAATTTTTTTTTTATTCTTGCTTTCAATCATTATCGTGTCTATTAACATGAACTTGTTTTGATTCCTTATCCCACTATTTCTATTTCAAATTTAAACTTTTTTGGCTTCTACAAGTCATTAGTTAATTTGCTAAGTACTGAACAATCTGAAATAGCAACTTCTTTAAAGAGTAGAGAATAGGCTCAACTTTAATCCAAATTGTACATTTTTGTTATTATTTAATTCTTATTTTTAAAAATTCTAATATTTCTCATAAAAATTAATTTATTTAACTAATTACTATTTTACATAAAAAATTTAATTTTTTACTTTACATTCATTTTAAGCTTTTAAATATAACTTAATACCACAACTAAAAAGTTTAACTACTTCAAAAAATATTCAAATATTGTTTATTAATCAGATACAAAAAAAAATAATTCATTAACAAATACTACTCAACTTTTTTAATTCATTACAAAAATTTTGGATTTTATTAATTGTAAATTAATTTTATAATTCTTAAACTTAATAGAACTACTCTAGTCCAACATTTGGGTTAAATTTTTGTAATCATTCATATGATTCTAATTTACTCAACTTCTAAACATTGATAAGATTATTGTTTTTTTAATCTGAAAATTGATTTTTTTTCTTTCGGAAAAATGAAAAGAATATTGTAATTTGACACAAACATTCATGATTTAACTTAATAACAACCTTCCAAATCAAACGCCGAATTAGAGGCAAACAAAAGATCGTTGAAATTGAGGAAAATGACGCCTGACATGCACTCAGATCACTGCGATTTCTGGAAGCGGCTGGGATATGTTGTTATAAGCAAGAATACGCCGACTGTTTCGGCGCAATCCCAAGCAAAAGCCAAATGCGCCATAATGTTGGGCGCATTCAAAGAATGCGCCTATACAATAAGCGCATTCTTTGAATACGCTTAAATGGCAAGCATGTACGCCGCTTCTCAAATTCTTTTCCAAACCAGCTGTTTCTCCTAAAAAAACAAGTTCACCTGCTCGTTTTAAAAATTTGGCCTTTAAAAAACGGGTCAAATTTTCGAACCCGAACCCGACCCGATTTGGGTCTGGGTCAACCTGACCTAACACGAATGACCCAAAGTTGACCTAAAATTGCTAGTTTTTTGGGTCAAAATCGGGTAAATATTCGATTTTCAGGTCAAAAACGGGTCAATCTCGGGTTTCCGGGTCAAATAGGTGTTTCGGGTCAATTTTGGGTTGCTGGGTCAACCCAAACCCAACCCATTTTGGGTTCGGATTGATCCTAACCCGAATTTTTCCTGATCCAATTCGAATCGTGTCAAAAATTGACACCCTATTTCTGAGTGCTTGATATGCCCCTTTACACATGGACCAAATTTTCAGCGTTTAATATCAAGTATCCATTGACTTGTTAAAAAAACGCGCCTTCGTTGATCGTGATTCTGCCTAATAGGGCCCAGGTCTTTGAGTGCGACTAACGGCAACTTGCCCCTCATTATGCTTTTGCCTAACTGGTTGACCGATTGTGTGAAATGGTTTCACATTATTTCAACTTGACATTTTATATATAATATATTTTGGTATTTGTGTAAAAACCAAATTGTTCTATCACTTTCTCGTTGAATATTTCATCAGTTGTATTATGCCAGTAAGATTACTAATGTCTTGAGCTATAATAGTTTTGTTTTTATATTTTTTTCGTGCTGTGTAAACAATTCATAAATGTTATATTTCTTTATGCTTGATTAAATTTGATTTTATGCTTTTTAATATACATAATTGGACAAATATTTTTATTATTTTCTTATTCATGAAATATAATTGACAGACTAAGGCTTCGTTTGGGACAGCTTTTTTACTGCTTTCTAAAACGGAGTTTTAGTACAAAATTTTTTATTTTTGTACTAAAACTCTGTTTTAGAAAGCAATAAAAAAGCCGTCCCAAACGAAGCCTAAATTATTCTTACAATCAAGGGCAAAATCATAAATAGCTGAGGATAGGCAATTGCCCAACCTGAGATCTTTTTTTTTTCTTAGATGAATAAACATTTTAGCAATTTTACTCATCGTCAAAAAATACAGTTGCCTATTTTCTAAGAAAAAAATTAATATTTTTATTATGCACATAAAATTATGCATTTCATAATCTTATTTTGCTCATCCTCAAAGGAGAGGCTGATTTTGCACCATAGTTTTTTTTTTTTTTATGAAAATCCATCGAGGGAACTATGTGTTAAAAATAAATAGAAAAATACAAGACCTTAAAGAACATTCAACTCTCTAAAAATACAATCATTGAAAAAAAAAAACATGCGATTTGATGATTCTACCTATTACACTGAAAAATAAAGAAAATAAAAAATAAAACCCAAGCAAAATAAAATAAAGAAGCTAAAAAAGTAGCGGGGTGATCATCAGTCCCAGACTAGAAGCCAAATGATCCGCTCATCAAACCTGCAAGAAAGCCGCTAAAGACAACTTGCAAAAAGAAAGGAAGAAACAACCCAATTCCAACAAACCAACTTCGCAACAATCACCAAAGAAAACAACACTAGCAGGGAAAAATCACAAGACGACATCCACACAACCACCATGAGAGGAGAAAATAACCAACACGACCTAGAACAACGAGCAGATCCCATCCAACCATACCCAGCATGAAGGACAACCAATAACCTGAAGAACAGATAGAAGAGGACCAACAACAACAAATAGAGAAGATCACACACCCAAAACGGCCTAGCCTCCAAACGAAGCAACACCAAATAGAAAAGCAAAAACGACAAAACAAGACTAACAACACACGACAGAAAAACCAAAACATCAAATTACTTCTTCTTAGATTTTCTCTCATGTCTTTTTGTCACCACCACGAGAAAAGGATTATGAACGATATGCCCAACAATCAAATTATACATCTCTTTAAAGTCATCGATGGGGTCACCCAAGTATTCCCCAACACCCCTGCAAGGAGAGGAAACAGACCCATCATGCCAATCAGAATGAACAACATAAGCATTGTTCCAATTTAATGCTAATCGAGCTAACAAAGGTTCATTAGATATAAGAGAAATAGGAATATCGATAAATGGCTCATTTTCATCATCAACGTTAATGGGCGACACGAACGGTTCAGCCAAAGCGGTATCACCAGAAAGTGAAACCAACCCACAAGAAGAATCAACCAAATCAATCTGTTAACGTTACAAACACCCACATTAGCATCATCGATCTAAATTATCAAGACTAACAATAGAAGCCTTCTCAACATAAATAGGGAAATAGCAAGCCGAAGATTAGAAACATGAGTTAACGTGTTATATAAGGCAGTATTTAGGGATACTGCGAACATTCAAGGAGATAGTTATTGATAAAATTCTCTTTCAACTTTCAAATGCCTTTATCGTTTTGCAAATAACATATTTTTCGCATTCACGTGATTATCTACTGTAAAACACCAATGTGAGTTCCTTCAAAGGTCAACGTTCAAATTTTTTGTTGCTTGTATTAATGTAGTCATCGATCTATGATTATAATTGTTGTGTCCTGAAATATTCGCGGTAGTAGAGAAATATAAAATTTAACGTCTTAATTTTATACGAAAATCTAACATGCAATCAAATAAGAGAGATGGTGTAGCATTTATGAGACACTAAAATTTTTACGTAGAAAACCCCTGAAAAAGGGGAAAACCCACGGGGGGCCTAGCCCAGTTTGAATGAATCCACTATTATTTGCAGTCGATTATAAATGAGGCTCTTTCTTAGGGGGAAGGCCTTGACTTGATGTACATTATATGAAGTACATGGTGGGAAACTGTGAATACAATTTAAAGAGTAATTGTTGATATGTTCGTTTGGTAGGAAGGACCGCAGTTGATGGGCTACGTAAGTCGAAAGGATTGTAGTCGGCGGGCGATGGAGGTCGGTAAGATCGTTGTCTGACGACGGAGGTCAGAAGGAAGGCGTCAGGTAGAAATCTGGTGACAAGCGGAGGTCCGACGTCGGGTAGAAGTCCTACGTCAGTCGGCGGCCAGGGAGAACTCCAGGTTTAGATGGTATTCGGGTAAAACTCCAGAGTCACATGGAGATTGGATAGAATTTTGACGTCACTTGAAAATCAGGTGGAGTTTCGGCGTCACTTTAGTTGGGTGGAACTACGGCGTCACTTGAAAGTTGAACAAAACTCTGACGTCACTTGAAAGTTGGGCGGGACTCCGACTTCACTTGAAAGTTAGGCAGAACTCCGGTGTCACTTAAAAGTCGGGCGGAACTCTGCCAGTGGTTGAGGAGGAGTTTCTTCCCTCCTCTTCTTTTCTTCTTTTATTCTTCTCCTTCTTCCTTTATGCTTCTTCCTTGGGTCCCCTCATAAGAGAAATGAGGGGCTATTTATAGTTTGTTGAGGATGGCATGACTCGTAAATAGGGGGAGGATCAAGGGCAAATGTGGAGTGGTTTGGATGGACGTCTGATATTGAATCACATGATCGTGGATCGTTCGTCAGACATTTGAAGTTCTTAATGATATCGGAATTCGACAATCTTGGGCTCGTTAGATTCATCTCATTGACCTGCTAGATTCGCCTATAAGCATGTCATGTTTTGAATCCTTTTGGCAATTCAAATTGTGGTTTCAACCTTCCAACAACGCTTCGGGTCTTCGATTCGGACCCATTTGGGCTCAAATTGAGTTGAATTTGGTGTCGTTGGTTTCATATTTCTTAGACAATCAGTTCGATTGTAAGTTTGCTAAAATCTAAGTTCAGATGATCCTAGATTTAATTTTTGAAGTTTCCAACTTGATTTTTGCCTTAAGATTCGTGCCCGATCAAGATAACTTTTTTTATGATATTTCAATAATGAAATGAGATAATAAAAGAATCCTAAATTTGAAATCGAACAATATTTACATATCATATTCAATATAGTCTTTGTTAAAAAAAAAAAAAAAAAATCATACATCTATTTCGATTTGCAAATGCTCCAAAACTTTTCGTCAAAATTTATAATTCTTATAGTGACACATGTTACTTAATAATCTAAATATTGTTAATCAAATTAGGTGGACACCCTACTAACACAAAATATTCGTAAATTTTTAATCACAAAGATAGAATCAATATGTAATACTCCACTTTAGAAGCTAAAACAATACCGAATTATTAATCATCAGTTGTTTTACATAGTCTCACAATTTTTGTGGTCAATCTCATAAAAAAAAAAAGTTATATTAAACACTTTTCATATAGTTAAAAATAGTTCTAATTAGAGTCTAATGATGATTTGGTAGACTATTTTTATCAAGAAATAATGGATTAGTTAGATAAGCACATATAAAGATGGGGGCCACCTTTTAAATAAAAGTTCTAAACAACTTACGTCAATGTCGAGTATGAGTGAGATTAACACTAACAATCACAAACTAATCCACTTTTTAATTTTGGTGCTTTCCACCAAACATATTGCTTTCCAATCTCCACACTATTTTTGATTGAAAATGAGATCCATCATTAATGTCAAGTTGTATTTCTTATCACCACTTTTTTAATATTATTATATGACACATGCATTTAAAATTTGAATAATATATTTGACTAATTCGTCCTTTATTCATATTTATACTAAAAATTTAATTAAGATATTACCGGAATTTTGATTTTAGCAAACTTACAGCATATGTAATTTGAATACAAATGAGTACAAATCAAGTACTTCAAATACAATTTAGAATTTCACAACATTAATCGAAGATTTAGACGTTCTCCGAAATCTTGTATGCTTATAAGCAAATTAAGTGGTTTGATGAGATGAATCTAATGATCCTAATATCACTCAATTTTAAGGTCGCTAATGTAGTTTAATGTTGAATGAATCATCAAATTAAAAGATTTATATAAGTTGTTCGATGGAATGTTTTAAATTTTGATCAAATTTATCAAAATGTTATTTTCACATTATAAATAGACTACAACTCTTCACATAAAGGTCAATGAGACTTTGAGTTTAAAGATTTGAAGAGCTTGAGAGTTTTGCCCAACTAACCATTGATGTCGTCTAATCATTGTTTTCAAACCATTATTGCCCAATAGTCTCCATTTGACCATGGTCGGCCGGTTGTCATGGTCGATGGACTAACTGTCATTGAATTGTTATTGTTTGATTGCTTGACCATCATGACCTGATTGTCATAGTCCAACTACAATCGACTAGCCATTGCTTTATTAACATTATTCAACCGCCATCATTATCTCTCTAATACATCTCCCACAATCTCTACTATAACTATAGGAGACCATATAATGTAGTAGGAGATGTCACAAAGTTGGCAAGAGAGTGGAGATGTTTGAAGTCATGGATTAAAGGAAAAATAAGAATACCTAAAACTCTAATCATATTATATTCCAAGTTTTACTATTGTTTATAATTGAAGAATTCTCAGGTCATGCACTGAGTACACCGGCAACCAGAGAGAAAGAAGAACAGAGAGATTTAGAGAAAATATATTTCTTAATTCATTTCAGAGTACAGGGGAATATATATAGTTTATACAAGAGCCTTTACACGTGTCATGTTTCTATGGGATAACAAGAACTTATGTGTTTATTTGGCTGTCCTAATAGTCCCCCTCAAGCTGAGGATTCGGGAGCAATTGTCAGCTTGAGACGAAGATCTTTGAACCTTGAGGTGGACAGCGGCTTTGTAAAGATATCCGCTATTTGGTCTACCGTGCTTATAGGAAGGAGCCGAATATTGTTATTGTTTATGTGATCTCTAATAAATCGTTGATCGATTTCAATGTGTTTAGTCCTGGCATGAAAAACTGGGTTGTTTGCCAGTGCAATGGCAGAGGTATTGTCACAGAATATGTCAACTGGGTTGCTGTGAGAGACGCGAAAATCTGAGAGGAGACGCTTGATCCATATTGAGTCCGCTGTGGCTGCTGCTAACGAGCGGTATTCCGATTCGGTGGATGAGCGAGATACCGTGCTTTGCTTCTTTACCGTCCACGATACCAGTGTTTCGCCTAAGAATGTGCAATATCCGGAAGTGGATCGACGCGTGATTGGATCTCCGGCCCAGTCCGCGTCCGAGAAAGTTCTTAGCTGCAGATTTGATTTTATTATGGGAATGCCGAAGTCGAGTGTTCCCTGAACATACCGCAGGAGCCTTTTAAGTGCATACGCGTCTGTCTTTGTGGGATCCTGCATATGCTGAGACATAGTGTTTACTGCATACGCTATGTCTGGACGTGTGATAGTAAGATACTGCAGTGCTCCTGTGATCCTGCGATATGTTGTCGGATCAGAGAAAGAATCAGCGACTGGACAGTCCGTTGGTTGTTTGGTACACGATGGATTAGCCACAGAATTGCATTTACTTAAATTAGATTGACTAAGAATGGATTTAGCATAATGAGTTTGAGATAGAAAGATTTTATCTGTGAAATTGCTGATCTTGATGCCAAGAAAATGATGTGCAGTTCCCAGCTGCTTCATGTTAAATCGCTGTTGAAGTTTGTGGAGCAGCTCGGTGAGTTGAGTGTGATTGTTACCCGTTAGGAGAATGTCGTCGACATACACCAGTAGGTACATTTGAGTGGTATTGTGTTGAAAGGTCATTAGAGATGGATCGGACTTGCTTTGTTGAAATCCAAGCGTGATCAGATAGTTTGTAAATGTTGTGAACCATTGTCGTGGGGCTTGTTTTAGGCCGTATATGGCTTTGCGAAGAAGGCATACGTGATTCGGATGAGTTGTGTCCTCGAATCCTTTGGGTTGGCGCATATAGACTGTTTCGTTTAATGTCCCGTGTAGGAATGCATTAGTGACGTCCAGTTGCTGGACCTTCCAGCCTTGCGATAAAGCGATAGTGATAAGAATGCGGATTGTGGGAAGTTTTGCTACCGGGCTGAACGTTTCCTGATAATCTAGCCCGTATTCCTGACGATTTCCCTGTGCTACTAGTCGAGCTTTGAGTTGAGCGATTGAGCCGTCCGAATTGTACTTTGTTCTGTATGTCCACTTACATCCCAGGATTGAAGCGTTGGGCGGCGATGGGACCAAGCACCACGTACCTTGTTGTTGTAATGCATAGAATTCAGATGCCATTGCATCTCGCCAGCTCAAACTTTTGTGTGCTTCGCTGTAGCACGTTGGATCTGGAGAAATTTGAGAATATGTTTCTTGGTGAAGCAGATTTAGACGTCTGGTGGGCTTTAAAGATCCAGTCTGAAGTCGCGTGACCATTTGATGCCTGGATGTTAGTGGATTTATCGGCTGGGAGGTTACCGAATTGGTGTTGTCCTGAGCTGGATCGTTAGGAGGTAATGTTGGAGTAGTTGAGATTGAGTTGACTGGATGAGGAATTGTTGAGTAATGATTGTTGCTTGGTGCTGGAATGTCTGTAGATGTTGATACTGGAAGTAGCAGAGAATGAGGTAGAGTCGCTGCAGGTAACAGGGTAGACTGAGTTAATTTTTGAAACGGAAAAATATTTTCATTGAATGTTACATGCCGAGCTATAGTGAGCCTGTTGGTTGTGGGATTCAGGCATTTGTATCCTTTTTGGTGTTCGGAGTAGCCTATGAACACACACGCAGAGGCTTTGGGATGAAGTTTGGTGCGATCCTGAGAGAGGTTGAGAGGGTAGCATTCGCAACCGAATGAGCGCATATGACTGTATGAGGGAGATGTTTGAAACATTAGTTGCAGAGGTGATATAAGATTTGTTGTGTTAGTGGGGAGCCTGTTTATTAGATAGACCGCCGTGGAAGCCGCATCTGCCCAGTAAGTGTGCGGCATCGATGAGGTGGCCAGCAGTGTTCTTGTGGTTTCTATAATGTGACGGTGCTTGCGTTCCGCTAACCCGTTCTGCTCCGGAGTATATGGGCACGATGTTTGGTGGAAGATGCCCCTGTCACTAGTGAATTGTTTAAACTGATTGTTGATGTATTCCCGTCCTCCGTCGGTCCTGATTGCTTTGATTTTCTTGTTAGTTTGTCTTTCAATGAATAGAGTAAAATCAATAAAATGCTTAGTGACCTCAGATTTGTAGACAAGGGGAAACAACCACGTAAAGCGAGAACAATCATCTATGAAAATTACATAATATCTAAAGCCCTGATGTGAGGGGATAGGTGAGGGTCCCCACACATCGGAATGTATGAGATCAAGAATACCATGCTTTCTGTGATCAGAAACAGGGAGAGGTATTCTATGATTTTTACAGGTACTACAGAAAACACATTTGGAAGAAGTAGGAGGAATGTGCAGTGTTGAGTTCCGTCTGGAGATGGTTCGTAAGATCCTTTGATTTGGATGACTGAGCCTATTATGCCAGACTTGAGCCGTGATGAGAGTGGCCGTGAGTGCCTTGCTGTTGGCTTCGGTTGTCTTGATGGGAACCCTGTAGAGACCGTGTTTACATGGTCCTTGTAGTAGAGTTTGGTTGGTCAGCAAATCCTTAAACACAAACCCGTTAGAATCAAACGTTATAGAGATATAATTATCTTTAACTAAGTTAGATATAGATAGAAGATTATGTTCAAGAGAAGGCACATGAAGAATTTGCTCTAGACGAAGCTTACTGGACGGGGTTGGGAGGATACCCGTGCCCGAGTGAGCGATTGGGATGTTCCTGCCGTCCCCTATAGTGATATTGTCAGCTCCTTGATATTCTTGCATTTGGTCAAGATTGTCTTGAGCGTGGGTCATGTGAGATGAAGCCCCAGAATCAAGGTACCAGTCTGTATTGGACTGGTCCCTTGTAGCCAGCATTGCATTATTGTTCTTGGACGAGGACGTGGATGGTGTGTAGTTCGGATTTAACCGATGCCAACAGGTATCCGCCGAGTGCACTTTCTTCTTGCAGATTTGGCACACCACGGTGGAATTGGATGAAGAACGCGCTTGCTGGTTTCCATTTGCATTATAATAGCCGCGTCCACGTCTGCTGCGACCACGGTTTGTGTATAACGCAGCATTATTGTCCGGTATAGTAGGAAATCTTGTCGTGTCCGCCTGGATGTGTATTTCTTCGCTTATAAGAAGGGCATAGAAATTATCAAGCGAAAGAGGCGATTGCATCGTGCGGATCGATGTTTTGAATGAGTTATATGACGGCGGTAGTCCATTGAGAATGTGATGCAAGATGTCCTCTGAGTCCACTGTAGCTCCAGCGTACGCCATTTGATCAACGATTTTCTTGATCTCAGTAAGATATTGGCTCATTGACAGATTTTTCATAGCTATGTTTTGTAATTCATTGCGTAGTTGAATTACTTTCGACCGATTGGTCGATTGAAATCGCGTGCGAAGTGTTTGCCATATCTCAGCGGTGGACTCCAGGTGAACGACATATGGAAGTATTTGTTGAGAGATGGTAGAGCAAATTACCGCAGCAAGATTCTGATCAGTGACTCTCCATCTTGAGCGCATCTGATTTGGGTCGTCATTCTCATGTTCTTGATCTGAGAGAACCTGATCTGTGTCCGCTGGAGGATCAAGAAAGCGTTCAAAGCCGTTTGCCTTGAGTAGCTTAATGATTTGGTTGCTCCATATGGGATAGTTATCTGCGGATAGGGGATGGGGAATAATCGATCTGAGGTTAGCAACCACAAATTTCAGGGATGGATCAATGTGTGTCTTGGCGATCTGTCCGGTGATGACCCTGCCGGTGTTGGGTGAGGTAGACGCCGAAGTAGCCATGAGCAAATGTAGAGACGACGCAAGATAGAAAGAAAATAGAAATCGAGAAGAGCTTTAGGAACGAACTGCTCTGATACCATGAAGAATTCTCAGGTCATGCACTGAGTACACCGGCAACCAGAGAGAAAGAAGAACAGAGAGATTTAGAGAAAATATATTTCTTAATTCATTTCAGAGTACAGGGGAATATATATAGTTTATACAAGAGCCTTTACACGTGTCATGTTTCTATGGGATAACAAGAACTTATGTGTTTATTTGGCTGTCCTAATAATAATTATTCGTAAAATCCTTAAAATAAAACAGGATAAATATGATCACTAACCCTTTCGTCAAATGTTCTTACCCCCTCATTCAAATCAAGTCCTAGGAAACATCGAGCGGCCAAAGAATCAATATCATTTATGTAGCTTCCAAGCCACGAATATATACAAAAGATTGAACTCCTTCAACACTCTGAAAGCCTGAAATATAATAACTTAGAATCATATAAAAACAGATGATCAAATGACAGACATATTTATAAATGCGCAAAGCTGAAGTTTTTCAGCACCTGAGAAAGATTCATGGAGCTTTGATATATGGAGGAGAAAATTAAACTTGTTCTAAAACTTTGATTGGCTCGCTGGAAAGATTTAAAGATAGAAGCTTAGAGGTCTCATTGAAGGTCTCACTATACAGATATAAAGGTAAAAGTTTAGAAGTTTCATTAAATATAGTAGAAAGAAAGTTTTGTTTGGGACGTTTTTTTTTACTGCTTCTTAAACCGGCTTCCTATCATAAAAAAAAATTAAACGTTTGTACTGAAAAGCTGTTTTAAAAAGCAGTAAGAAAGCCGCCCCAAACAAAGCCTTAGTTAAGTATCAATAAATGAAAATCATTAGTAAATACATGTTGTAAGATGAGTTTGTGGAAGGAAAAATCTGAGAGAACTATATTAATACAAAACCTGCAGCCAATGTTCTCTGTTTCTCCCTTTACCTGCTTTGTCTTCTCAATTATCTTCTCTCCTCACTGTTATCAGTCAACTAGCTATCTTATTATAACATTATAGGAGAGCAAGAATTCTTTCTGAATGGTTATGGAAGAATCTCTAAAGGCCAACATTTCTAAGTTTAGGTTTTGTTTGGCACACTTTTTAGTCATTGTTTTTTTGCTATTTTTAAGAAATTTTAGTATTAGAAAATTGCTGTAGAAAACAATAAGAAAGTTGTCCAAAATGAAGCTTAAGGACCCTTAAGATGACTGTAGCTTTTTATAAATGTGCTTAAAAAGTTGTTATGGAAAAAGTAGCTTTTTTGAAAGCCGTTACAGAAAGCAGCTTCCTAATACAAAAAATTCCTGCAAGCAGATAAAAATAAGTGGCCAAATAGAAATTGTGGTTGCGGTCTGAAAAGTGAAGCAACAAGAAAGCTGTCCCAAATTAAGATTTCGTTTGTGACAAATTTCTCATTGTTTTCTAATTAGAAAGCATTAAGAAAATTGTCCCAAAGGAATCTTAAGTCTTAATCCTAGCATTATAATAATCTAAACATGTTAAACATAATGAAAGAATCTCGATGAAATCAAGCATCTTATTGGGTATGGTATAATCTTTAACGTTAGAGTTATCAAAGTAGTTAAAATTTAGAGGGGACATTCCCTTAATTTATCAAAAGCCAATCATCATGAAATCCAAAAAGAACTAAACGCATATCGATTAAACAAAACTGTAAAATCGTAAGAAGTGCTAACTGCTAACTATTATCAAATTAAAAGTCATTAGAAGAAGTTAATAATTCTTAATTTTCTTTAGCATATATGCACAATGATAAAGTTTTCAGTTCAGAAAAAATAGTTAAAAAGATTAGAGAGTTATGAGGGGCAATTCACTTATTTTGATAATTGATAAATCATCAAAATTTATCTTGATCGAGCATGAATCTTGAAGCAAAATCAAGTTGGAAATTTCAAAAAATAAATCAGAGACCATTTGAAGTCAGATTTCAGCAAAATTATAATCGAACTGAACGTCTCGGAAATACGAACCCAATGACACCAAATTCGACTCAATCCGAGCCCAAATGGGTCCAAATCAAAGACCCGAAGCTCAGTTGGAAGGTTCGAACTACAATTTGGATTACAAAACAGTTTCTAAATGTGACATGCTTATAGTCGAATCGAGCGGCTCGATGAGAAAAATCCAACGAGAGCGGCTCACGGAATTCCGACATCATTAAGATCTTCAAATGTCTGACGAAAGATCCATGATCAAGGGAATCAACATCGATTGTTCATCCATACCACTCCCTATTTACCCTTAATTTTCCTCCTATTTACGGGCCATGTCACTCTAGGAAATCTATAAATAGAGACTCCCTTCCTCTTGAAAAGGGGGCTTCAAGCAAGAGAGCAAGAGAGATATCGAAGATCGCTCTTGCCTCCTCGCTCCTCCTGAACTACCGCCCAAACTTCCGCCGGACCACAACCTAAGACCTAGAATTCCGTCGGACCACCACCTGACGCCTGAACTTCTGCCAGACCACCACATAACATCCGGACTTCCACTAGACAACCACATTGTGAGAGCTTGTTTCTTTGATTTCCTTCTAAGATCGTTCGAGACGATGTTGAGATCGTCCAGAACGATCATAAACAACTGATTTCTGGGTGGATCGTCCGGGCCGATTTTTGGATCGTCCTGGGACGATCAGTTCATGGCAAAGTCAGTGAGCAAGGGTTTTTATTGTCCAAAGAAATTAATTATCGTCCTGAGATATCATCCTAGACGATTGGATTTTTGTTCACATCGTCCTGGACGATATGGCGATCGGCCGGGCCGATCAGCTCTGTGTTATAAGGAAATCAGCTCGTTTTGAAGAGAGAGAAAAATCATTTTTTAAAACAAATATCTGAGGAGAGAGAAGGAGAAGGAAAACAAAGGAAAAGCTTGGTTTCGGAGGCCGCAGAGCGCTTTTCGTCCGTCGCCGTTGTTGGAAGGATTGTTTATCTCGCGGTAAGGACTCCGGATCCTATTTCTGTTTTTGAAGATGTTGAGTTTTGGTCGTTCTGTGCGCAGAATTGTGTTTTCGTTACCGAAAAACGCGCCGCATTTTGTATTGACGAAACTTTCACCGCACAACTTTTGATATGTTATTGATATTTCTCTACACATTTTGAGTATTTTTTGTAACGATTCTACCGGTTATTTTGGGTTATGTGCGATTTTGATCGAATAGAAAAATATCAGGATATTGATTGATGTTGCTAAAGTAGAATAGAAGTCTTATAATGTTGTCGTGCACGTTCTGTATTAATTTGATAACTTGTGATTTTTAGGAATTTCTGTGT
Source organism: Dendrobium huoshanense (assembly GCA_016618105.1). NCBI lineage: Eukaryota > Viridiplantae > Streptophyta > Magnoliopsida > Asparagales > Orchidaceae > Dendrobium > Dendrobium huoshanense. The sequence goes on along the minus strand of CM028350.1, from coordinate 38,023,751 downwards.
AAATTCCGTATACTGCCGTTATGCCGCTGGATTTTCGTACGATTTCCAATTTTCTGAAATTGATGATTTAAACTGATATGCATACGAATGTGAATATATGATTATTGTTACTGAAAGACAAGTGAAGACTGGTTGAACTGTTGGTTGGAGATTGACTTGACCTGTACAGGATGGTGGGCCGACGAGCTTTCCTTTAAAAAGGGTTTGGCGATATCCTCTATTGATCATTGATATAACGATTGGGAGGCATAAGGAAATTCTTATGCCGACGGGCACAGAGTGACGACTCTTATTGAACCAACAGATAGATATGATTATGGATTTCTACAACAGCACTATGGATTGAAAAACGCCTTAATAGCTAGTGATTGTACTTGTTCAGTAAGACTATTGCATTGAAATGCATGTGTTTGGCATTGACTCGTGATGGATTTATTGCTTTATTGATTTGGATTTATTAACGGATTTACGGACTTACTGTTATCGTGCGATTTAATTGATATTTATATTCTGTCACTGCGCATTGCTACTGTTATAGATACTGTATGGATATGGATACTGTAATTGATTCATTGACACTATAGACATGGATACTATTGATTCATTGATATTGATTCAATGATACTATCGCTTCTGCATTGTATTGAACTGCTGCATTTGATTCATTGCTAGTATAGACTGGGCTTTATTGTATTGATTTTTATGATTTCATACCGATAGATTTAATTGACCAAATAGTATTATTTTGATTGATTCGATTTGATACGATTGATTTGACTGATCGACTGATTTTCTACTGTTTATCGATTCTTCTATCGCTGGCTCTGGATTTTATCGATTGGGTATTGATTATTGATTTTTGTATCCGCTGCATTGATTCACTGATCATGTGCAATTGACTGTTATGGATTCGACTGATTGACATGCATATTGCCTCCAGTACCGTGCTTTGATTTCAGTTGTAGGTATTAGGTGACCTGCTGGGCTTTTTGAAGCTCATTATATGTGGTTAATATTTTCAGGTCAAGGCAAGGGAGCAGGAGATTGAGGTTGATCAGGAATCTCCAGGTTTTTGTTCTTTTTGGTGATAGTGATTCTTTTGTACTCAGGACAGGATATATTTCAGTTCTTGTGTTGTATTCCTTGTGTAGCTCCTGAGTATTATATTTGATCTTTTGAGATATGAATAGAGTTATACATTGATGTTTTAAATTTTATAGGTTTTTGCTAAACTGTTTGATTGAAGTTATAGATAGCTCTGGTAAATTGTTGATGATTGCTTGAAATTCTTTTCAAGTTAGATCTTGGGGCGTTACACACATGAAGTCCGAACTTCCGTCGGACCACCACCTGACGCCCGGGCTTCTGTCGGGTCACCACCTGAGGCCTAGAGTTCTACTAGAGTATTGCCCTACTACAACGATCTTTTGTACCCCGATCTCTAGCCAACTACAGTCTTTTGGACCGCTGTCTCCTGACGACTATGGTCCTTCTGACCTCCGTCGCCTACTATGGTCCTTCCGACCTACTTCGCCAGACAACGATCTTTCTGACCTCGGTCTCCTGCATACTACGATCTTTCTGACCTAATCGGACATGTCAATGTTAATTATTGTAACTCCCACCATGTAATATGCTCTATATGATGTACATTTTTGACATCAAGCCAAGGCCTTCTCCCTAAGAAGGCCCACATTTATAATCGACTGCAAATACTTCAAACTGGGTCAGGCTCGATGGTTTTTCCACCTTTTCAGGGATTTCCACGTAAAAACTATGGTCTCTTATAAATGTTACACCTTTTCTTTTATCTACTTGTGTGCTAGATCTTCGTACAATTGTAAGACGTTAAACTTTAAATTTCTCTACCGCCACAAATACTCCAGTACGCAACAATAATAAACATTTTTAATGAATTTTGTAGATAAAATGATACTAAATGATGGAAGAAATATTTTGATATCAGTTTTTAAATATAAAAGAGGTTTTTAAGTCTATGATAATCATAGAAAAATAAAAATTTTAAGTAATCTGATAAATTTATAGAATCAATTTAATTTCAAATAAATATTTTATCATAAAATATTTTTTTAATTAAGATATTAATTAAAAACATAAAGAACATAGAAATAATTACAACAATAACATCATCTAGCCGTTATGCCACGATGTGGGGTCGACTACGTAAATCTTTTTTCTTCTTTGCATCATGTAATATCTCAGTATATAATATTCAGTTTTAGTAGGCTTGAAGATCAATTTATAAAATCATAATTCATTAATACAACTTTGCAATGTAGAATCTGAATCTGATCTTTGGGAAATAGAAAAAAAAAAAGAATATAGCTAAATTGAGCATTTATAAACAAGAATATTAAGATGAATAATGCATTTGTGATAAAATTAGAAAGAATAAATTACAATGTCATATATTGGAGATAAAAGTTTTATTTGTGATAATTTTTTTACTGCTTTCTAAAGCAGCTTTTTAATACCAAAATTTTAAAGTTCAAAAAATTTTTGTACTAAAAAACTACTTTAGACTCCGTTTGGGATGACCTTTTTACTGCTTCTTAAAGCAAGTTTCTAATACAAAATTTAAATTTTTATACTAAAATATTGTTCTAAAAAATAGTAAAGAAGCTATCCCAAACGAAGTCTTAGAAAGCAATAAGAAAGTCATTCCAAACAAAACTAAAATAGCCTATAAGTTATTTGAATATTATAATGAATGGAAAAGCAGAAAATGCATCAATTACAGTAACAGATATAATTTGTTTCAAAGAATAAAAAAGATAGACCAAATGTTATATGAATAAATGTTCAAAATATTTTGTATATAATAGATTTTAAATCTTATATAAAGCTTAACTTGAAGGAATGAAAGATATGCGTTTATAAGGCAATATTAAATATTTATGTGAAGGTATGGCTGCAGCTACTGATGTTGAGGTGACGAAATAATGAAGTAAATTAAGCCATGATGAATACAGTTATTCAAAAAAAAAACAAAGGAACCTCAGCTCATGAGAATTGAGATGATGCAGGGACTGTGATTAGCCAATGTAACAAACTTTGTATAAAGTAGACATGTTCACAATGTTTTAGGCTTCGATTGGGATGATTTTTTTATGATTTTTAGTATAAAAATTTCTAGTTAAATATATTTTTGTATTAAAAAGCTATTTTATAAAACAATAAGAAAGCTATTTCAAATGAAATCTTAGGCTTCGTTTGGGACGGCTTTCTTATTGTTTCTTAAAGCAACTTTTTGTACTGAAAAGCTGCTTTAAGAAGAAGTAGGAAAGCCATCCCAAACAAAGCCTTAGTATTAGGCATAGTGTGTGGAACAACTTTCTTGTTGTTTTCTAAAACAATTTTCTAATTCAAAATATTTTTAAAATCAACACAAAAAATAGTGGCCACAAGCTACACCAAATGAAGTCTGTATCCAACTTATGTTTGACACGAGCAATGCAGAAGCATTACTGTTTAAAGAACTTTAATATCAAATTTAGTAAGTTAATTACAGGTGATTATTAAAATGCATAAACAAAAATTTACGATATGATATGTAACTCATCTTGATCTACAAGTTAAGCACTTTGATAGAAGTTAATAGGATGATGAAGAAGATGATATTTATTTTCTCATTTAAAATTTAATCTCATTTAGGGCTGCAAACGAACCGAGTCGGGCCGAGTATGTGAGTGTTCATGTTTGTGTTTGTTTATTATTAGCTTGTTCAAGTTCAGTTCGTGTTTGATTCGAGCTTTATTATTTGTGTTCATGTTTGGTTCGTTTAAATTAATGGTGTTCATGTTTTGTTCATGTTCGGTTCGTTTTAGTGTTTATCGAGCTTTAAGCAAATAAGTCTTAACAAGCTCTGTTCGTGAACAAATTTAGCAAATTTTTTTAAATTATCAAACAAGTATGTTCATGAACAAATCTAACGAGTATTCTTAAGCTATCAAATGAACAAGATTTAACCATGTAATATAATAAATTAGCAATGGTAAGGAAATTAAAACTTTAACATATATTATAATATTTTATTATTTTAAAATTTATTAATTAAAATAATTATATCATTATGTTATAATAAATTAAAATATTTATATTATATATATTTATGAGTTTTATAATTAAATATTAATCAAGTTTTTGTCGAGCTTATTCATGAGTTATAAATTGAATATGAATCGAGCTTAATGTCGAGCACGTTCATGAGCTTCAAATGATGTTGTTCGTGAACATAAATGAACCGAACACATTAGTGTTCAAGCTTGTTTATTTAAGGATTGAGTATTACAAATGATGTTCAAGTTTATTTGTTTAGTTAGTTAAATGATCACAAATGAGCTTTAATTAAACCAAGCAACGAGTAGCTCATCAAACGTTTGGTTCGCTTGCAGCCCTAATCTCATTTAAAATTTAATCGTCATGCGAGTAAATAGTAAATTTTGATTATAAGAATTTAAGATGTTGTACATAGGAATCCCTCAAGAAAATAACTTTTTGGATTTTAGAGAGGAAGACATTGGACAAACCACTTGGGTGAACATTTCCTTGCCAAAATAAGATTGAATTTCAGTTCAACAAAAGTAGACTATATGACCAAAATGTGACAAATAGATATCAAAATTTCATCTCAAAGCCTAGGGATAAAACATCTAGACCACTTGAGGACAGTTACTGCACTCGATCAACTTCAATGCCCGAAGGTATGAAATTAAAAGGACATATTTGCATTTTTCTCACCAAATTAAGTGAAAGAAAAAGGGTACGTTAGTGACGGTTTCCTACTGCTTCTTAAAATAATTTTTTAGTTAAAAAAAATAAAATTTTTGTACTAAAAAGCTGTTTTAAGAAGCAGTACGAAAGCCGTCCCAAATGAAGTATAAGAATGAGAAATTCACCTGCAGAGTATGGATGCATGATGTAGCTTGCGTCCAGACTCCAATTAAAAACTGTCATATTTTTTGTACATAGTTTGTGTATAAACTTATATACGGTGTGTGTATAATACACACACTATATACAGACAACTTAGCCCTTTTCAATTGAAGTCTGGATGACTTTGGACTTGCACGTAATAATTTCTCCGTATTTGGAGAGTAATATAGCATGGAGTATGATATTATACATCTTCCAGCAAGAATACTCAAACACAAAACTAGTTATCTCTTCCTGATCAATTCATATAAAAAATGTTCTCATTACATTAAAAATTAGAACAAAGTGTGCTCTCTCAATGTGAATAGCAATACATTAGCCCCTACAGGGTAAATATCTAAGCAATAAAGAGAAGTCTATCTCTTACACCCATTAATATACAAGGCAACTCATCTGAACAATATTATTACAGGAAAGAGCTCTAGGGTCAGCCAATTTTACCTAAGTTCGCAGGAACAATTGATGCCACTAGCTGTTTCAGTCCTCTAATTGAATTCAACCGACTGAAAAAAAATTTGGAGAACTCTTATTCCCACAGACCTTTTGAAGAAATGAATTGTGAAAATGCAAATCTAACACAAATAATTTTGCAGAGTTAAGAATGATGGGTTCCATTGATTAGTCCTATCTTAGTTTTGCTGGAACTTTTAGAAGCCATTATCCGTGATATAAGAGCTTCTCCTTGACTGCCCAATCCCTTTCTCCCAACCAGTTTTGTGCCAAAGCTACGGTACAGTAGATTCAATCGCTGCTCATCTCCATCTATCCCAGCAAGCTCTAAAACTTGTTTTTTTGAAATCAAGCCATAGAGAAAAAGCAAACCTGATCCCTGCTTTCTCTCACCAATTCCCACGCGTACCAATGAAATGGAATCAGGATTCCCTGGAGTTGGATCATGAAGAGCTGAAAAACTACCAAAAGATAGGTCAGGAGACTTGAACAAATTATCCAAATCCATGGCTTGCTCCACATTGGCTTTATCCACCACCTGCAGCTTGGATTTCGCAGCTGCCGTAGATATGTTAGCTGCCTCTCTGAAGCCACTGAGGAGAGCTCCATGCATTGTAGCAGGATACCTCCTGTTTGTTGCCTCTCCAGCGAAGAACACCCGGCCATTGCCAATACTCTCTGCCAAAATATCATAATCATCACCAGAAGACCCAACAGCCACATAAGAATATGATCCATATGTGAACTTATCTGCTCCCCAACGAGTGCAAACAACCTGTAATGGATCAGGAACCTGAATTCCCTTGGGAGCGAATATACCTCGAAGAATACTGAGAGCCCTTTCAACTGGTTCGGTTGGAGGAGCTTTCTCAAAAGTAATGGCTGATTCCCCTGCAACAAGAGCAACTAGAAGAGGTCCGCCGGAGACAGAAGAATAGCTATAGAAGAGAAAAAATTCTCCTCTTTGACAGGAATCTCCTGTCAAATGCCCGAAGGTGTCGATTGAGCCGCCCCAAAAATCATAGGGAAACAACATTGCCACTTTATTCAGTAACCCGAAGCCTAATCTATCAATGGCTTCCTGTTTCTGTGGTGGAAGAGGGGGCACAAACTCAATAACCCCCTTTTTAAGAACTCCTAGTGATACAGTGCAGAGGGCCATATCACCACGAAAGGTCTGCCCATCAGCATAAACTATGACTCCATCACAACCATATTGAATTCTGTTCACAGTTTTGCCGTAAAATATTGGAATGCCCTCTGCGAGAGAACGTATAAAGTGGCCATTGCCACCAGGAATGAAGCAGTGATCACCGCCCATCTCATAAGGGTCATCCTGGTCCCAGAAGGCCAAGGAAAGGTCAGAGAGAAGAGCAGCATTGGCATACTCAAGGTTGGCAAGATGCCAATTCAGAAGCATTCGCTCCTCCGGCGGCTCAGCAACGCCGTAAACCCGGCGGAAGGCCTCAAGGGCTTCACCTAGAGAGACATCAACAGACTTCAATTCATCCATGATAGCCTGCCGGAGCTTGCAGACCTTCTCAAGCAGTTGATTGAATGCAACTTCGATTCTAGAATCGACCGCGCGATCAACAGGCCGACCGTCTGGGAGGTATAGCGGGCACTTATCGCGGACCTTGTGAAGTGGGAGGCCAAGTTGGCGCGCGAGCACACCGAGGGGATTTCCGTTGATGCCAGTGAGGACACTACCCCCCAGGTCGGCGGCTGCGACGACACCAGCGCCATGCATCTTTCTGGTGAGGACACGGCCACCGGGGCGGAGACGGCCCTCGAGAACGATAACCTTGAAACCTAGCGAGATTAGGTGGCGGGCAGCACCGAGGCCGGCGAAACCGGCACCAACGATAATTACGGAGGGAAATGAAGCGGAAGAAGGCAGAGGAGGAGGATTGCGGACAATACCAAAATTAATGTAAGAGTATCGGCGGAGGAAAGAGTGTGCGGCAGTGACGAGCTGATGGTGTTCGGAGCGGATAGCGGCGGCGGCTGCTTCTTCGGAGAGCCAGACGGAGGGATTCGTTCGCCATCGAGCTACGATATGGTTTCGGACGATGATATAGTTAGCCTGCGATGCACCTCCAATGATTGGGATGACGTTAGACTCAATCTCCTCCTCAATTAGAGAATCAACCGGAAAACCGACGGAGATCGCTATTTGAGCCTCGACGTCAAGGTCGCGGGCAAGGCGGGAGGACGAGGACGAGGGGATACGTCGGGAACGGGAGGAGGAGGAAGCGGAGGGGAGATCGTCGTCGGCGATCTGCTCTTGGAAAAGGTCGTCCATGTTCTTCTCGTTGTAAACGACGCCGCCGCTTGAACGGGAGGAATGTTGCCGAAGGGCGTGGGAAGGAACCATCCCTGGGAACAACTTCTTGCGGCGACGGCGCTTCAGCAACGGTGATGTTGGAGGTTCACCGGCGGCGTTAGGTAGAGGGCTAGGTTGTGAAGGGTCTCCAGTGAGGGTAGGATCGGAGTCATTTTCCATGGATGTTCCCGGTGGGACCTCAGACGCTGCGCCCAAATTCGATGAAGCGGTGAAGAAAGGTTTTTGGGTGATTTAGGCTTAATCCTTTGATAAATAAGAGGCAGTTTTTTAAAGTAGAATTTGACATAAATTTATTTTAATTTAATTTGTAAAAAAAGAAATTTATTTATTATTAAATTATATATATATATATATATATATATTATATTTTTATAAAATTTGATTTTGTAACATCTATCTTTTTACATTATTTCCGAGTCATAGTAATGATAATCAATTATAAATCTTAATTGATGCCCAATATATAAGTTATTACTTAGACCAATTTTATCTTCCAAACCAATTTGAGCATTTTAGGCTCATATTATATCTCATTAAGTATTTGAAGCCAACCACCTGAACACATCAGTATGCTTGTGCATGCGAATCATTTAGCCAACGACTAACCTATAAGCGTCCAGACATGACCACACATCCCTTTTCCTAGAATTTTTTGTACGAAATTGATTAGCCAATCAAACCTCTTAGTTGATAACTCGATGACTCCTTGGTATCATCTTTGTCGTTGTACCTCAATGCGCCTCAACATTCTCCCTTCAACTCATCATACAATTGTTCATTGGATGGTGCCAAAACCCTGGTTGATGTCTCAAACTTTCTTGTGAACATCTTTAGCTCTTAGTTGACACTTTACCTTTCATCCCCATTCTCTAAAAAAATCACTCATTGGTCAACCAATCACAAGCTACCCCTTAATACCTTATAAATGAACCCTAGCACGGTTGAATTATTTATTTAATTTAGTTTTAGTATTGACAAAAGTGGTTGCATATACGATTTCAAATATATCCCAATTTGACTGTGTTTATCTCCTCAACAATGACCCCCTGCTCCCCCACTACTTGTTTAGCGCCTTAATGCCCCTCAACTCTTTGGTTGATGAGCCTAGTTGATAGCATTCGATTAGTTTTTGACCACCTTTAACAAATAAACGTCAACCATTGAGTTCGTCGAAGCACATTTTACCATGTTTTAACCTATAGGTGAAACTTGTACTCAAGACCACTCAGTGTTGAAGGACATAAAAGACCACATGTTGCTCTTAGGTGGTTGCAACAGTCTTTGGAGTAGCCATTGGGAAACCCACAATCCCCTTATAAAATCCCATAGGCTATGACTATGTATAAGACTCAATTCACAATGGTTGAAATTTAACTTATATAAAGGAGTATGCCTCCTATACCCTTCCTCCGTCCTATGCTTTTTAGGTTATTCTTGATGGGTGAGGTAGAATTTTCGTATATAACATACTATTTTTCTTATATACTAGACCTCACCCTCCATATTATATCATGGACATAGCTTATAAAAATGAATAAAATAAAAACTTGATATTTAGATTTTTTCTTCTCCATCTATTATAGTTGATGACACAAAATGGTGTGCTTAATGACAATTTAAACTTTATTTGAAACTATATTGTGTCTTCAATCTATTTATAATTGCATATTGTAGAACCGTAGATACAGGAAGTGAGAAAGAAGAAGAACCGATAGAAACAAGAAAGTAAAAGCCTGTCTTATTCATGTACAGGACCCGATATATATAACCTAAGGAATACATGACAGCTAATAAGATAATGACACGTATACAGTAAAATGTAATCTAATTTAATTATGTATCTGGGTTATCTAATATTCCCCGGCAAACTGATGGGGACTGTTGGACTGTCAGTTTGTGTCTAAGAGTAATGAATCTGGGAGTCGATAGAGCTTTAGTGAATATATCAGCCGTTTGGTCAATTGCCTTGATAGGAAGTAGACTGATGTTATGATTGTGAATATGGTCTTGAATGAATTTCTGATCTATCTCTATATGCTTCATTCTGGCGTGGAAGTCTGGGTTGTTTGCCAGTGCAATAGCCGACATATTATCACAGAACATTTTGGTCGGTTGATCTTGAGTTATGTCGAACTCTGCTAGAAGACGTCGAAGCCATATCACATCAGATGTTAATGTTGCTAATGCTCGATACTCCGACTCCGTGGAGGAACATGCAACCGTAGGTTGCTTTTTGACTGTCCAGGAAATGATCGTGTTGCCGAGGAAAGAACAATATCCCGATGTAGATCTCCGAGAATTTGGATCCCCCGCCCAATCTGCATCAGAATAGGATTGAAGCACAAGATTAGATTTAGTGATTGGAATACCGTAGGATAACGTACCTTTAATGTACCGAAGTAGCCTCTTTAGAAGATAAATATGCTCTGGTGTTGGATCATGCATGTGTTGCGAGAGTTGATTAACGCTAAATGCAATATCCGGACGTGTTAAGGTTAGATATTGTAATGACCCAGTAATCCGTCTGTAGAGAGAAGGATCAGACAGGGACTCGATTTCGGGAATAACAGACGGAAGTTTCGTGCAATTTGGGTTTGCCAAAGCATTGCAATTTTGAAGATTAGCTTGTTTGAGAATAGACTCTGCATATTGCTGTTGGGATAAGAAGTAAGACTGCTTTTGGAAATCGATTTTAATGCCTAAGAAATCATGAACGTGGCCAAGATGCTTCATATTAAATTGCATATGAAGTTTGGATATTACAGTATCGATTTCCTTCTGATTATTACCGGTAATAAGCAAGTCGTCTACATACACAAGTAAATAAATTTGAATTCCTTTGCAGCGAAAAATTAATAAAGACGGATCAGCATTACTATGAACAAAACCAATGGAGACGAGGTATGAGGTGAATGTGTTATACCATTGGCGAGGCGCTTGTTTCAACCCGTAGATAGCTTTGTTCAGTCGACAGACATGGCCGGGATTGATGGAGTCTTCAAAACCTTTTGGTTGCATCATGAATACTTGCTCCGATAATGTTCCGTGCAGGAAAGCGTTGGACACATCTGACTGCTGTACTGGCCAGTCATGGTAAAGAGCGACGATAAGTAAAATACGAATCGTCGGAAGTTTGGCCACGGGACTGAAGGTTTCGGTGTAATCCAGGCCGTATTCTTGATGATTTCCTAGGGCTATCAATCTAGCCTTGTACTTTGCTATGGAACCATCTTCATGACGTTTAAGCCGATACGTCCATTTGCTCCCTAGTATAGAAGAATCTGGTGGTGGCTCAACTAAGCTCCATGTTCCCTGTTGTTGAAGGGCTAAAAATTCCATAGCCATAGCATTTCTCCATTCCGAATGTTTCACAGCTTCTGAATATGAAGTAGGAGCCTGCATATGGTCCTGTAAAGCATTGTTATGAAACAGATTCAAATGAATTCTGGGTTTAAGCGAGCCAGTTCTTGTTCTAGTGACCATGGGATGAGTATTGTGAGGTATAGTAGGCTCGGCCAGGTTGCTGGGAAGCGTAGGGGAAGATACAGAGACGGGAGAGGAAATGTTCAGATCATTCTGATAATTGTCATGAATGGTTGGTCTATTGAAAGTAGCAGCAGGGGGTGGAATGGGAAAATTGCTAGTATGTGTAAGGGATGGCATAGTCTGAATGGCCTTGGAGGTAGGTTGAAGTAGAAAAGGAGGAGTTCCCAAGCTTGGAGAAGAGCAGGAATCAGGGGAGAGGTTTTTGAAAGGAAATTTGGTTTCATTGAAAGTGGTGTGTCTAGAAATAATAATCCGATTAGTCGTAGTATCAAGGCATTTATAGCCTTTGTAAGTATCAGAATATCCTAAAAACACACACGGTTTAGATTTCGGCTGAAGCTTATGTCTAGAGTGAGGAGGGAGTAGAGGAAAACACTCGCATCTGAAGACACGAAGATGATCATATTGCGGTTTGGTTCTATGAAAAAGTTCAAACGGCGAGAGATTGCTGGTAAGAGCAGAAGGCATTCTATTTATTAAGTAGATGGATGTTAAAACAGCTTCCATCCAATAGATATAGGGCATATGAGCGGTGTTGAGAAGAGTCCTAGAAGTCTCAATAATATGCCGGTGTTTGCGCTCCGCAACCCCGTTTTGTTCCGGGGTGTAGGGACAGGACATTTGATGAAAGATGTCGTGGGTGCTTAGGTAGGATTGAAATTGATTGCTCGTAAATTCTTTTCCGCCATCAGTTCTTATGGTTTTAATAGACGCATCAGTGTAGTTTTCAACTTGAGATTTAAAAACAGTAGAGATTTGAAAGAAATCAGACTTAAACCGCATAGGATAAACCCAAGAAAATTTCGTAAAGTCGTCCACAAACACAACGTAATAATGAAAACCTTGTGCAGAAACCACAGGGGAAGGACCCCAAATATCCGAATGTATCAAATCAAGAACATGAAGACGGTGATTAGTAGTTTGTTCAAACACAAGTATGTGAGTTTTGGACTCTTTACAAGAAGAGCAAAAATCTTTATTCATAGTTATACTAAGATGCGGATTAAGTTTGGAAATCTGATGAGTAACTCTGCCGTGAGGATGTCCGAGCTTCTGATGCCAGCAGAAAGGAGAAATGGTTTGGACGGATAAGGCTTTCGGCGGAATTGATTGCTTTGCCGTGCTAACTGGGTATAGTCCTGCATTACGCGGTCCTTGAAGTATTACTTTGTGAGTCTTCAGGTCCTTCACAGAGAAACCAGAGGCATCAAATGTAATAGAAATGCAATTATCTTGAATTAATTTTGAGATGGAAAGCAAATTGTATTGTAATTCAGGAGTATGAAGAATATTCGATAGTTTTAGCTTACTGGAGGGAGTCGGCAGTATCCCGACCCCAGAATTGGCGATGCTTATGGAGCGACCATCTCCAACTACGATCCTGTCAGAGCCGCCATATGGTTGGGAAATTGACATGTTATCCATTGAGTTCGTGAGGTGAGATGTAGCGCCTGAGTCAAGGAACCAAGAATTTGTAGATGATTCATCTGCGGCTACCAGTGCGCGAGTGGAATTCTGAGACTGAGTTGGAGTATAGTTTGCATTCATTCGGTGCCAGCAATCAGATGCTGAGTGCCCTCTTTTAAGACAAATTTGACAGGTCACATGGGAAGTGGTCGAGGATCTGGTCTGCTGACTGGAGAAGGAAGAGGATCGACCTCTGTTACGACAGCCACGACCCCGATTTGTGTATAAAGCAAAATTTGGATCACCGGCTGGAGGGTGCTTGGCGGCATCAGACGCGATGTGAATTTCTTCACTAAGAAGAAGTGGATACAGCTGATCAAGGCTGATAGGGTTAAGCATTGTGCGGATAGATGTTTTAAAAGATTGGTAGCTAGGCGGTAACCCATTCAAGATATACAAAATAATATCTTCGTTGTCGATTTCCGCTCCAGCAGCGGCAATTTGGTCGACAAGAAGCTTGATTTCCGAAAGATATTGAATCATCGTCGTGTTCTTGAAGGAGATATTGTGAAGAGTGTTTTTAAGCTGGATAACTTTGGATCTGTTGGTGGCTTGGAATCAATTTGCAAGAGTGGACCAAATGGCGGAAGTAGAGTCGAGATTAACGACATAAGGAAGAATTGATGCATAAATGGTGGAACACAAAGATGCAGCAAGGTTTTGATCGGTAATATGCCATTGATGATATTGTGGATTCGATTGGGAGGATCTGTCCGAGCCAAGAACGGAAGGAGGAGGAAAAGGAGTAGAAGAATCAAGAAATTTTTCATACCCGTTGGCTCGAAAGAGTTTGAGAATTTGGGATCGCCATACCGCGTAGTTGTCCTGAGTGAGAGATACCGGAATGATGTTCTTGATATTAGAAACCACGAATTTGAGGGTGGCAGGAATCGTATACTGGTCTTGGTGATCGTCCATCGCGCTATCGTGGAGGTGCGATGAGGTAGAGTCTGTCATCGAAGTGGATCGGCGAACCTAGGATACTGATACAATGTAGAACCGTAGATACAGGAAGTGAGAAAGAAGAAGAACCGATAGAAACAAGAAAGTAAAAGCCTGTCTTATTCATGTACAGGACCCGGTATATATAACCTAAGGAATACATGACAGCTAATAAGATAATGACACGTATACAATAAAATGTAATCTAATTTAATTATGTATCTGGGTTATCTAATATCCCAAGAAAATCTATTGCACTTCAAATTTTGCACTTTTTGTTTTCTAGATAGCTCCCAATCTGTCAGCCATATCTTCATCATTTGTATCCATATTTAATATTTGAGTACTTGATTTTCATCAGCCTGATCACATCTTCAAATTTGTAGAAGAATTTTTTATTAAGTTCGACCATGTTTGTATATATATATGTCAACTTGTAATGGACATAGGTACTAAGATCAAACCTTAGAATAAAGATGTGATGATTCTTATGCATACTTTTTAGAGAAAATAGAAGAGCTCATTATAATACACCAACAAACATATAATAAAATATAAAGATAGTTTGAGGTGTTAGAACAAAAGGTTGGTATATCAACACCACTTCAAATAGGATTGATCTAGTTCTTGAACAACAAACTAAGGAATAAGAGGTTCACCCCATTGATCCCTTTCCTCTTCTTCCCCTCCTACCGCCTATCCAATTCTCATGTGGCCCCAATATCATCTTTATTGTTTAAATCATTTGAATAACTTTAATGATTATCATAAGAAGAATGGTATGTTCCTTATTCCACCTTATTGGGTGGGATAACAACTATGATGAGATTGCTATGCCCTTGTGAATACTATCCTTGACATTATGAGGGGCCTTTATCTAATATGGGTCAATATTATGTTGCCCGACAATATATATTGAGAACCTGATAATGATATCATTCAGAGAGTCAAAACTGATCTTGTCATAACCTAACTTAATAGAATATATCCTATCGTGTTGAGTTGGGATAGGTAAATCCCAAGATCTAATTTTAAAAATATTTTAGATTCTCTTCCAATATACATTTAAAACAAAAATAGAATAAAGAACTACTAAAACATCAAGAGTATTGAAGATAAACTACTCCATAAAATCTCTTTCATTTCATCAAAATCTATATAAAGGATCTACACTACAATATATAGGTAAATTACAGAGAACATAGCAAAATAAAATCAAAGCTAGTCATGATGGCAAAAAAAAATCAAAATAAAAAAATACTTATATAGACTTAAATCAATTCTTGAATTGCTAATCAATAGAATTCTTCCCTTTTCTATATCTTAAAAACGGAATGCAATGCTATGGTGAGTTACAATAGTTCAGAAGGAGACAAACATTGATCTAAATTTCTAAATTATTTCTTTCATTAAATATTTTTATAATATTTAACATCATTATAACAAATCACTATGCTGAGAAAATTAATAAGAGCATAATAGTTATCTAAAGATTCAAATAATAATATTGAATAGTTAATTAAATTGAAATTCATATTACATAATAGTTAATATCATAGATTTCTCTAATATTGATAAACAACTTCACCTGCATTGAACGTTAGCACTAGAATATGAAAGAAAGCACAAAAACAGAGTATAGATTGGAAGAGCTCATAAGCTATGTCTTCATTTCATCATCTTCTCCACAGCTACAGTGTTGCACATATATAACTCAATTAGTTACAAGACAATGGCTATGATTCTCACACAGAGATCAAGCGGCTGATCTAATAGAGGTACACTGCCATGGCAGTGTTAGTGGTTTAGGCACTATATAGGGAAGCCGACTAATCTATAAGCATTTCAGCTTATCAAGTCTCCTTATCAGCCCCCCTCAAGGTAATGATTGGGGATTGAATCGTTAACTTGTCACGAAGTAGCTCAAACCGTGTAGCACAGACCAGTTTGGTAAAAATATCAGCAGGCTGATCAACTGTGGGAATATGATGAACAGAGATGGAGTGCGACCGGATACAATCACGGATAAAGTGAAAATCTATTTCTATGTGCTTGGTTCGAGCATGAAAAATGGGGTTGTTGGCTAAAGCCAAAGCGGAGACGTTGTCACAATACAGCTTGGTCGGATTGAGAAGAGGAACCTGAAATTCAAGCAATAACCGGCGAAGCCAAATGACATCACAGGCAGCAGTAGAGATGGCTCGATACTCGGCTTCAGTTGAGGATCGAGCAACTGAGGTTTGCATTTTAACAGTCCACGAGACAAGCATGCTGCCGAGAAAGGCACAGTAGCTAGTAACGGAACGACGATCAGATTTATCCGATGCCCAATCGGAATCAGCATAAGCCGTGAGCTGTAGAGCATCCCGAATGATAGGTAAACCAAGGTGAAGAGTACCTTGAATGTAGCGAAGAACTCGCTTGAGTAACTGAAAATGAATCATGAATGGCTGATGCATGTGTGTACAGAGGAAGTTCACTACAAATAGTAAATCTAGTCGGGTTAAGGTCAAATACTGCAGCGAACCAACAATTTGACGGTAAAAGTTCGGACGAGAGTAAGATGTGAGATCTCGTTCCCTTACTGTTCCTCTCTGAATTGGATTTTCCTCCCATAATCGGCCAGGACGAAGTTGAGATCGTCCAGGCCGATCAGTGCATTGAAAACAGCTGATTTCTGGAGTGTTTTCTGAATGATTTCTGGACAGGATCGTCCGGGACGATGTTGAGATCGTCCAGGCCGATCTGTACTGTTCAAAATATCTTCCTGATCATAGCCCTGGGAACGGTCCAGGACGATCAGAATTTGGTCTGATCGTCCCGGGACGATCTGGCGATCGGCCAGGCCGATATGTATATGATATAAGGAAATGAGCTCGTTTTGAGGAGAGAGAAAATCAGATTTTAAAATCAGATATTTTGAGGAGAGAGAAAGAGAAAGGGAAAAAGAGGAAAAGCTTGGTTTTGGAGGCCGCGGAGCGCTTTTCGTCCGACGCTGCTGTTGGAGAAAGTGTAGATCTCGTGGTAAGGACTCCGAACCCTATTTCTGTTTTCGAAGATATTGTGTTTTGATCGAGTTGTGCACTGTTTTGTGTTTTCGTAGTCTACTTTTAGACCTGATTTCGTATTGACACAACTTTCACCGCACAACTTTTAGTATGTTATAGATATGACTATTGTACACAATTTGACTGTATTCTACGAAGATTTTATCGGTCGGAATTAATTCTACGCGATTTTACTTGAATAGAAAATTATCAGGACTTGATTTGATTTGGATTCTTTACATTGATAGTCTTGTATTGATGCCGTGGATATTCGTTGGTAATTTAGAGAAATTCGGAATTTGTATCTTTTTGCAGGATTTTTGTGTAAATTCGATAGACTACCGTTACTCTGCCCGATTTTCGTTTGATTTCTGATTTGTCTGAAACTGATAGATTGAATCGATATGCATATGATTATTGATATGATTGCTTTAATATTGATTATTGATTGATTATTGATACTGATCACAAGTGGAGCCTGGTTGAACATTGGTTGAAGATTGATGATACCTGTACAGGATGGTGGGCTGACGGGCTTTCCTTTAAACATTGATTATTGATATATTGATGGGAGTCATAAGGAGTTTATTGATATGCCGACGGGCGAAAAGAGTGACAACTCTTATTGATTGAACCAATGTAAATGATATCTAGAACAGTAATATGGATTCTACAACAGCAACATAGCCAGTAGATTGTACTTGTTCAGTATATAGTATTGAATTGCATGTTTACTGTATTGACTTACGGATTTATTGCTTTATCGATTTCTGCTTTATTGATTTGATCGGATTTACTGTATCGTACGGATTCTATTGATTTCATCGATTGACTACTGAGCATTGATATGGACATAGATAGATATAGATATTGCATTGATAGCATGGATATGGACATCGTATAGATTCATTGTACTACTGCCTACTATTTCTGCACTGTATTGACTGCTTTATAGATTCATTGGTTTGTATTGCTTTCCTCGATTGATTTCATTGAATAGATTGATTGAGTTGATTTATCGATTTGCCTGCCGCTGCATTGACTGGTTTTATTGACTATTGATTTCCGGATTGCATCGACTACTGATTTGATTTCCGCTGCATAGACTCATTGACCGTTGACTGATACGGATTGATAGATTGACATGCATATTGATAGCATTGCCGTGCTTTGATTTCAGTTATAGGTATTAGGTGACCTGCTAGGCTTTGTAAAGCTCATTATATGTGGTTGATATTTTCAGGTCAGGGCTTGGGAGCAGGAGATAGGAATTGATCCAGATCTTCAGGTTTTTGTCTTTTGGTCGATTGATGATTCTTTTGTACTCAGGACAGGATAGTTTCTTTACTTGTATTGATAATGTAATTCCTGAGTATTGTACATGATGTTTGAGATATGAATCGACTGATATATCGATGTTTAAATTTTATAGATGTTTGATAGATTGCTTACTGAAGGTTTTAGATAACTCTGATAAATTGTTGGAGTAATTGATTGACATTCTTTCCAAGTTTGATCTTGGGGTCGTGACAAAGACTCATCACCGGGCTCAGCTGTTGATAGGACTGTGGGAAGGGGAGTTTGAACAGGTTTGCATTCAGACA
Source organism: Dendrobium huoshanense (assembly GCA_016618105.1). NCBI lineage: Eukaryota > Viridiplantae > Streptophyta > Magnoliopsida > Asparagales > Orchidaceae > Dendrobium > Dendrobium huoshanense. The sequence continues at coordinate 38,005,392 of CM028350.1, read as the reverse complement.
TAGTAGCTTTGAAAGATTTTCCTTGGCGTAATGAGTTTGGTTGAGGTGAATGTCATATGAAGTGTGAGTTGCCTGTAAGCCGAGAAATTGATTGAGTGAGCCCAAATTTCACATGTGAAACTTAGAATGCAGGTTCTGAAGCAGCCGTTGAAGCTTAGTAGAGTTGTTTCCCGTCAATAATATGTCATCAACATATACAAGCAAGTACATTTGAATTGAATTACGGTTGTATATCAATAGTGAAGGGTCAGTTGTGCTTGTGGAAAATCAATAAGATAGAAGATAGGTTGACAGCGTCTCAAACCACTGTCTAGGAGATTGCTTAAGACCATAGATGGCTTTCTGTAGGGAACAGACATGGTGTGGATATTGAGGATCCACAAATCCAGTAGGTTGCTTCATATACACTTGTTCATGTAATTTGCGGTGCAAAAAGGCATTAAACACATCAAGTTGTAATAGAGTCCATTTGTTAGAAACAACCACAGTAAGGAAAAGCCGAATTGTGGCAAATTTTGCCACGGGGCTGAATGTCTCATGGTAATCTAAATCGTGCTCTTGCTTGAATCCCTGAGCAACAAGGCATGCCTTATACCTTGAAACCGAGCCGTCAGCATTGTATTTGGTCTTGTATAACCACTTACAGCCTAATAGATTTTGCCCAGGCTCATGAGGAACTAAAAGTCAGGTGCCTTGATTCTGTACGTAGGGCTTCCAATTCATTGCTCATTGCTTGTCGCTAGGCTAAATACTTAGCAGCTTGTGTAAAACTCGTGGGGTTGGAAGGAATGACCTGATGATCAAGATCGAACACCGATTTGGGTTTAAGCTTGCCCGTTTTAGCCCTGGTAAGCATCAGATGAGTAGAAGGAAGGGTGTGCGTGGGACAAGGAGGGGAGTAGCTGAAGGTTAAGTTCAAAGGTTCAATGAAAGGAGCAGTATCTGAGGGTGGTATAGGTACGGGAGGCTGAGTGGTTGGGGGTGTTGAGGTTAAGCTAGACAACGGCTGCTGCAGAGAGGAGGCAGAAATTAGAGTGGCTGGAGTTGGGTTTGCAGTAGTGACAGGTTTCAGACTGGAAGGTAGGACGGGCATGTAAGGAAACACAGATTCGTGAAATGTAACATGCTGAGAAATGTACATTTTTGATGTTCTGAAATCAAAACATTGGTAGCCTTTTGAGTTAGGAACATAACCAAGAAAAATACAAGGCTGAGATTGAGGAGAGAATTTGTGCGATAGTTGAGTGGCAAGCCATGGGTAAACCAGGCAACCAAATGTACGCAAGTGAGCATAGGAGGGGGCTTTGTTATACAGGTATTCGTAAGGAGATTTATGTTGATTAGGTGAGGAAGGTAATCGATTAATCAGATAAACAGCCGTAAGTAGAGCATCGGTCCAAAATTTGCCTGGTAAGTGAGCATCAAACAGCAGTGCCCTCATAGTTTCAACAATGTGGCGATGCTTTCTTTCAAACACACCATTTTGCTGAGGCGTGTAAGGGCAGGACGTTTGATGAACAATGCCAAAATTATGTAAATGAGTTTGAAAAATTGAATTCATATATTCTCCGCCTTGATCAGAACGAAGAGTTTTAATTTTAGTTTGGAATTGAAGTTCTACCATTTGTTTAAAGCAGAGAAATGTAGAGCAAACTTCAGATTTAGTATGAAGAGGGAAAACCCAAGAATAGCGGCTAAAGTCATCAACAAATAACACATAATAACGATATGATTGCATTGAAACGATTGGGGAAGGTTCCCATACATCACTATGAATAAGTTCTAAACACTTAGTAGATCTAGTAGAAGACAACGAAAACGATAGATGACTTGTTTTGGCCTGAGCACAGGCAGTACAATGAAATGAGCTGTTGGCAGCAGGACTTGAAGGGAAAATTGCAGAGAGGAATCGTTGAGTTGTTGGTGACGGATGGCCTAGCCTTTGATGCCAAACCACAATACTAGGAGGAGCAGCTGTAGTAGAAAGACAATATGTTGGAGAGGACAATGATGCTTGAGGATTAATTGGGTAGAGTCCATGAAGATTGGGACCGTGGAGAAGTGTTCTATTTCTCTTGGAATCCTTAATAAGAAAACCATTAGAATGGAGTAAGACATAACACAGAATATCGGCGGTGAGTTTGTGAGCATAGATAAGATTATGAGACAGCTGAGGTACATGAAGGATTTTAGACAATCGAAGCTTACGCAGAGGTGTAGGGAGCAAACCTTGACCGGTGTGAGCGATTTGTAGGTGCTGTCCATTTCCAACTTGAACGTTGGAGTTGCCGGTATATGGTTGCATATTCTGAAGCTGAGATGGATTCGAAGTGAGATGTTCAGTAGCACCTGAATCTAAGAACCATTCGGCTGATTGTGAGTTATCAGTGGTAATATAAGCTTGAGGCGTGGATTTGTAGTTGGTATCATGACGATACCAATGTGGGTCTCCGAAAGGATTCCGCTCGTGTGGTTCGAATGTAAAGAGTACGATCACACTATCCCGTAGGACAAAATGGTCGTAGGCCTTTACACTCGACACAAGCAGGCCGATGGAAGAGCAGATGGAGTTATAGATACGATTAGCCATAGAGGATAGCGGGTTTTCACCTACACACCTCGATGGATAATAATATCTATAACCTTAAATTCACGAGATTTCCCCCATTCGATATATCAGCTCGAATGAGGTTTATTTGATTGTGGGGATCGGTTTCCTACGGGCGCAAGCCCCCGTAGTTAATTACATCTTAGACCTCGATCTAAGAAGACTCTCGATTAAGGACGTTAGATTATCTCCTCTAAAGTGAGTTTAGTGCAAGGGATTTCTAGGTTTTCCTAATCAAAGGGGAATGTCCCAACTTGGCTCGATCAGTCATACAGGGTTCAGTCAACATCCGGCCGGCTAAGAGAAGTGAAAATTGGAGAAAAGAAAGAGGGACAACGCACTCAGACAATCACGAGAGAAAGAAGGAAATGGCGTCATCTGTGTGACGCAGATGGGTAGGATTTATAGCCTCTGGAAAAGTAGAGGACTAACCCACCAATAAGGTGTGTAGGAGTACACTCGTATCCCTTACCTTTAGATCCTAAATCTATAAGAGATGTAGTGTTGTACACACAACACTAGCATCTACGACCTAACTAATGCAGTCCTGGACTTATTCCTTGTCTGACAAAGGAAGCCAGCTAAAACCACCTAATCGTGTAAAATCCATGATGTCCAGTCTATATGAAAGATGGGAGGGTAGTTTAGACACTGAAATTTGGGATCGACCACTAGAGAGATTCCTAAGTGATCCCACACTTATGAGTGGTGCAATGCTCCTAAAACTAATGCAATTAAATTTTGATTTTTAGTTAGTTACTAATGCAATTTATGCAGGTCAAAGTCTCCAAATCAGTGATGTATGAAATTTTAAAAAGGGCTTATAGAAAATAGTTTTTGAATGACTAAACTTCCCCAGGTCCGGCACTTCATCCTCATAGGCCAGATTATCCGGACTCTACCCTCAGGCGGGGAAATTTGTCTAATAGAAGAGAGAATGCGTGCATGTGCCCCCGGACGATTCCGGCTATTCCCTAAAATCGTTATGGTTTCTATGTGAGTTAATCTTAAATTTTATTATTAATTACGAGTAGAAGGATTTTTATCCTAAAAGAGCCTAACGGTCAGACACAAGCACATGCAAGAAAGAAACCTATATAAAGGCATGCCGGTTCTACTGCGCAAACAAAGTAAACAAACAATCAACAAAAACAAAATCCCACGAAAAAGAGTGTCCATGACAAGTGCCATACAATATTACATCACAGAGTACAGTAAGTAATGGTGGCCGGGCTCCACCGACAACAACCCGGGAACGACGCAAATCTTAAAATAAGGCATTTTTTTATATCTTCAGCCTTCAGTCTTCTTCTTCCCTTCCTTGATTCGTCTTTAGATCATCTTCAGCTCTTCGGGCTCCTCGTAGTACGTCCTCTAAGAGAATGCCCAAATGAAAAAGGAAACCCCCTGTAGGGGTTTACTTTTCCCTTTGGACTCCTCGTAGTGAATGCTCCAAAGGATATCCAAATGAAAAAGGAAACCCTCTGTAAGGGTTTACTTTTCCCTTTGGACTCCTATCTCTTTAAAAATACCTTATTTTTAGATCTTCACAAAATTTACTACATCTCAAATACATTACATCAGAAAAAGAGAAAATTCTAGACTCTCCTGTAGGGGTTATCCTAAGCAGTTATAATAAAAATTTCACCCAAGCAGTTATATACATAAATTAAAATGCGCATATCAATTACTTGGCCGTGCTCTGATTATTGGGGGCTAAGCAGCTGAAGCAGGTACCTAAAGCAGTTATACATAATTATTAATTTTTAGCCCCCTTTTAGCAGCATTATATAAGCACGGCCACCTGCAGGAAAACAGCATTAGTATAAAAGAGCGTGCCTAACCTATGGGTATTCTAACGTCACAACCACAGTACATAAAAGAAAGCTAGAAAAACAGTACGGAAACAATCATCACAGAAATGCTACAACAGGTAGCAAAAAAAAAATAAACAGCACACGGATCACAAGCAGAGCGTCACAACAGCGTACAGAAAAGAAAAGCAGAACAAAAGCCTAACCTAGAGCTAATAGTCGTGTTCTAGCAAACTCATCTATGTGTGTGAAAGCTGTGTGGTTTTGGTAGGTCCTATATGGGATAGTTTAGTTATAGTTGTTTGTATATTTGATTTGTTTGTTGAAAGGGACGAAGAAGAAATTTTAGTTAAAGTTTAAATATTAGTGTTTTAGAATTGATTTTTAGAATGTTTTATTTTTAATGTTTGATTAACTATCACCTTTGTTTCACACCGAGGCCGTGAGGTTTATTTCACCCTCCTTGGGGCTAATTTAATAGCCTCGTAGGCCTGGGTTACCCAGTGATAATTAACTTTGTTTGATTATTACAGTTTGTTGTTAAAGAAGGAAAAAGAAAAAGGGGTAGATTAAACATTTTGTTATTAAGGTTTGAATTAAGCAAATTAGAAAGATTAGTTTTAGGTTTTGACGCTCCATTAGATCCATTCGTGGCGTTGTGCCACCAGGCTCGAGGAACCAGCCTCCTTAGGACACTTAGCCCCGCAGCCCGGAGTAGTCCATCCAATAAACTTCACTTTTGGAGCGATTGTTGTGTATTAAGGGATTTGTTGATTACTTTTAAAAGATTATCCTGAGTTTGATCTTTAAGAGTATTTTAATCCTAATGAATTTAATTTGTAACTTAATCTCCTAGTATAATCTACATCTTTTAGATTTTAGATTGGTTATGAATCAATTATTAAGTTAGTTAGGATTGATTTAGGTTTGTGTTTTAGATTCTGAATTTAACAGTTATAAATGTTAATAATCAATTGATTAGGAATTAAGTGTTTTAATGAATTTTAAAGAATTAGATTAGAATTAGTTAGTTGATTATTAGTGAATTAAGAAAACAAAATCTAAATCTAGGAAAACGTGTCACTAAGTTGTTGTTTAAAAGTCTCTATCCTATAAGGAACATGCATCCTAAGTCTATGTTTTCTAAGACTCAATCATTAATTTTTGTCCTTAGATGTCACTAAAGTTGTAGGATCAAAAAGTGTTGTTCTTTTCTAATTCCTAAGACTTCTATACGGATGTCATAGGATTTTAGGGATCTAAACAAGAAAAACAAAAGCAGTCCTAATTATAATTGAAGTTTCTAAGGCCCTAAGGGAAGGAGGCGTACAATCATCTAAGCCCCTAAAGGTTTTCTAAGTTTTAGTAAACTTACAGCACCGGGGGCTACGACCCGGTGGTTCCGCCCGTAGCGCCCCTACCAGATGGGTAGGGACGACTGATGCCTAGGTCCGGTTGTCCTAGCTCCAGTTCCAAGTGCTCCTAGTCCATTGCTTTCCAAAAGGTACCTCGCAAGACATAGAAAAAGAGGTGTCTTAGAGCAGTTCTATAAGCATTTGATAATATGAAAGAATGAAAATGCAGAAAAGAAAAAGAACGTACCTTTTTGTTACTTGTTGGGCTACTTGTTCTTTGTGTACTCCTTATTTTGCAAGCATGTAGCACCAAAAAAAAAAAAAAACATAAAAGAAACGGCGGAGAAAACTAACGAAAAAAAAAATCGAATACAAAAGGGGTGTAGGCATTGTTGTTACTGGATACACTTCGTAGAGGTCAAGTGCATCATATAACAACAACAACGCCCTTTGATGTTCCCACTCCAAACGAGGCACTTGATACGTTTGACATACCTACCCACGACACTCTAAACCAAACCCAAATCAACGAAGGGAAATAGACTTCTAAAACTGAATTAGAATAAGACTCTCTATTTGTTTTAGATTCGTTCAAAATTCTATATTTTTTTAGATGTTAACCTTAAGGAAAGCTAACTTAAGTAAGGATTAATTTTGCTCCAAAAATTTACTAAAATATCTTCCACCACAAAGCTACCTAGAGCTTCAATTCTCTGAAACTCATTCCTAGCAATACATTTTAAGAAAATTTAGTTCAAGTTGGAAGGCGCTATGTGTACCCAAAAGACACTAGAGAGACCCTACTAAACAGGTCTAACCACAAAATTATAAATTCGAAATTATTTGCACGAGCTCCTAAATGAACCACTACACAACATTTTACCAAAAGAAACCCACCAAACTTTCTCTTATTTTAACCCAAAATCCTACAACCAAAACCGACAATCGAATGCCTCTCTTTTCATTTAGAGTGGGGTAGTTTGTGAAAATCTCTTAATGAATAGGAATCATAAAGCCCTTCATCAAGAAATCTTCACAAGAAAAAAACAAAAACACCAAAATCTCAATATAAAACAATTCGGGAAAATTAATGATAAAACCTCTCGGTGCAAAATACTTGACAAAATCTTTCTAGTATTGAAACCATTCTTGGAAATTTTCTAACATAAAACAACCTCAAACGATAAACAAAACACTTTTGAAAAACCTTTCCAACACAACATATATGCATATCAATTTGAATAGAAACTAATTTTTAAAGCTTTTTTTTTTATCACAGAATAAATCTCACATAGTGCATGCCAACACGTATCCAAAAGAAACTCACAAATATATAATTTGGAGAACAATAAAGTTTATAACAATTCATGCTTTGGATTACTTTTCCTATGTGATGAAGTTCATGCCCCCACAACATCAATTCTTGCCAATGCCAAATGCTAATGATATGATTTCATGACAACGGACAAAATACAAAGCTCACAATCATTTAATATATTCTCTAAGCTTCACTAATGAAATAAATTTGCAACACATGTAAAATTCTCCCAACTAATCATAACCCAAAAAAAAAAAAAAGGCAAACAAGCATTTGATGCATTACCACAAGAGGAACATAAATATATTGCTTACTTTGAGAACGACATATATATTCAAAAGATACATCAATAATTCCAACGAGCTCAAAAACCTTCACAAAAAGAAGCAAGCATGTGGTCATTCTCCAAGATTTATTTTACAAAAGTGGTTTGAGGCATGAAACAAATGAGATTATGCATGTAGCCATTATCTAAATCAATTTGAGACACAAGGCTATGAAAATTTGCATTTAACTTGTTTACAAATCAATTTGGAGCATAAAACAATTGAAAATCTGCATTTGGTTCGTTCCCAAAACAATTTGGAGGCTAAAATCATGAAAATTCTGCACTTATTTCATTCCTACCACAGTCTGGAAGCTCAAAAACAGTGAAAAAAATGCACGTATACATTCTAACAACGATCCAGAAACTCAAAATAGCAAAATTCTGCATATACCTCGCTTCCAACACGGTTCGGCACATGAAAAACAATGAAAAGCTGCATGCTACTCGTTCCCAAATCCATAAACTAAAGCAATACAATATGAAAGTCATGTGTTATACTCTAACGGAAAGGAAGATATGCATGTAGGAAAAGATGCTCTTTAAAGTTGCAAGTGGAATTGCATGGCATATGCTAAGTCGCTTTACATGCTTCTACTAAAGACATTATAATGTAATCAAATGCCACACATAAACCTTCTCCATAAGATACATCAATACACATAATTAAACTTTACAAAAGCTTCAAATAATTCAAGATATTTGGATGATATTCTCTATGTAAAGTCTATGGATCTTCTCATATATTTATACTTACACTTGGAGGAACTCAATGCAACTTGCTTTCTTCCCTTTTATTTAAAGCCTCAAGGAAAACACCCCAACTACTAGTCCTTTAAATGTCAAAACATGAATATTCTGATAGGCTTCATAATTATGCATCGTTGGGACATAACTTTCTATCAATGTCTTGTAAATCAACACTACTCTAGAGATATTCAAAGCATCATGTTGGCGATAAAACAAGAATGTGAGCACAAAGATTAAAAAAAAAACAAATATCAATTCATCTCGTATTTAAATAACTTAATCTCAAAGTTTGCAACAGCATAAAGCACTATAGCACTTGGACTTACAAGGAGGTAAACCTACCCTTGAAACTCATGCAAATCCTCTAACATTTCTCAAAAGATGTCTTCAGGAGATCTTACAAATGCTTACAAGTGAAAAGAAAAGGGGCATGTGATTGCCCTTCCAATCATTTATTCTAAAGTATCTTATGAAAGGAAAAGTATTAACAAACTCGCTTCCCTTATTTCCAACAAAGCCTTTACAACAGGATCAAACATAAAGCTATAATATCAATATTCATGCCAAACCAATTGTGCTTCATGAAGCCCTCAGTGATGGATGCATTTTATGACAAATAAGAATAATGAAAGATAATCAAATTTCCCATTCATGATTGCCATATAAAGGCGATGAGCTCAATACTAAATAAAGATGCACAAAAGAAGTAAAACTATGCTTGCTCAACGTCACCTTTCGATCAAAACTTATGAGACGCATTACTACTTTGATTGAAAAATATTATAAAGGAAAACTATCATTAGGCAAGATGCTCTTTAAAGCTGGCTCCATTCATACACTTACCCAACTATGTATATTAATCATGGATGAAATGAGAGGTCTATACACATGAAATTCTCTAATCTTGAAACAAAGAAGCTTGTGAGGTTGAGGCATTTAATATGTTTAAAGCAAATCAAGAAACCCATAATATCAAATGTATACACGAAATCGAAGCATATTCTCACATTCAACTTTTTACAAATTTAATCAAAGTCACAAAACACATGCATATTTTCCAATAAGATTTTTCTTTATGCTCTAGGCCGCCAAAAGTTTTATAAGAAATTCCAACTTGAACATGTGAACATGCTCTTGTACCAAACAAACAATACTTGCCAAAGGTGTGACAGATATCATATGAATTCTTTAACAAGCACTCAAGTTACTTCTTAAATAACACTCAAAATGTGATTTAAAACAACATTCATGATATTTCATCTATGTAACAAAAGTACCTATGAGATGGATCATCCATGAATAATAAGTAAACATGTATCAATGGACGAGAGGGACTTGCAAGCTACTATGAATGTAAATAACCAAGCTCTTTGCCTTATGGCAATTTCTAAATTCCCAAACAAAAGTACATGTAACATGAGATGTAAACATGTTAAATACTCATCATCATTTTCTCCAAATATATGCATCTTCCTAACAAGCATTATCACAAACAACATATATGCATGCTCTAATGGAAGGCCAAAATGGCCTCCCCTATGCTTCTTTATAATTCACACCTAAGCTCTAAATCACATAACATGAAGTGAAAGTAAGGCCACATACTAATTTGTCATCCTAATAAGTCAAGAAATTAGAGGAAAATATATTACCATATAACTCCCAAAGTCAACAATGCCAAATATCACAGAATCCATCTTGGCAAGTTACTACCTTCTCATAGAAACCAAAGAAAACTAGGAGTGTAATGACATATACACTCCAAGGCCTTACAAGACCACTCAAGATTTATGCATTGACCATTTCAACAAAACACAAATATGAGACAAAAATGAAATCTAACCCAAAATTGGTTCTCAGATTTTTTTTTTGTTTTGCAAAAGCCAAGAAGGAGTAGAGGAGGTGAAATAATCAAGAGAATGAGGAGAAGATGGGGAAATACTCACCTTGCAAAAGTTCAAGCTCTGTCCAGTCGCCGGGATCGATCCGAAGGGGGGAGATCTGGGTCGGTCTAGGCGGATCGGCGACTGGGTCAGTCGTGCGAACGGGAGTCCGGCGTTGGGTTCGGACGTGAGCTGAGGGAGTCGGGCTGGGACGTGGAGGCGCGATCAGGGCTCACGAGCAAAGGCGTCGGGCTCGATCTCGCGTGCACAGGGATCGGCCTAGGGTCACGCGAACAAGGGAGATCGGGCGGCTTCGGCCTTCGGGTCTGTCGCGAACGGAGAGGGAGTCGACGTGAGAGAGGGCTGGGGCGTCGGAAGAGGGAGCGGGATCGAGAGTTGGAGCGGGAGTACGGGTGAGGGAGTGAAAAAAAAAACGAGAGAGAGAGGGCGTGAGAACGCGAGAGCGGGAGAGAGTGATCCAGGGACCGAATGCCTTGTCTCGGAGCCTTTGTTCCGAGTAAATTGAGCTCCTCGCCGAAAGAAGAAACCCGCCTTCTTAGATCCATCACCGCAGTCGCTCGAAGCACGCGAATGAAGCCTTCCATCTGCTTCATATCACTGCCCCCGTCTGTAGGAGATCGCGAGTCTCAGAGAAAAGGACCATGCCAGCTCTCGATCCAATCAGGTTCGCTCGATCGAATTTCCTGATATTGCATCCATTTTGAATTCATCAGAAAGTGGATTGGAACTTAATTAAAATTATTTGAGCTGAATTAGACCAGATTTGACTAAGGTCGGGTTAAGCTCGAGTTCGAATTTGACTTGATTTGAGTCAAATTGGGTTCGAGCCGACGCGACGAATTTAATTGGATGAAATTAAATTCAGAATAATGATCAATTTAAATCAAATCAGGTACGACGCTATGAAAACCAACTAATCGAACATGTTCGAGTTCGATCCGACTCGAGTCGGGTCGATTCGAGTTCAAATTGAACTCGACGACGTTCGATTAAATCGATCGAAAGAGCTCGAGCATGATTGAGCCAAAATCGAGGTCAACAACCAACAATTAACGTCTGAGTGCCCTGGCTTTCCACAGATTTGGCATTCGACTATTGGGCGCGTTCTGCGTCCCCCACGGTTAGCAGCTGGATTACCATCATTGATCGGTGGTCTGCCAGATGAACTGCGACCGGATGTGGGACGAGCGCTGAACGTTCCGCGGCTCCTTCCACACACAGATGATCGTCCACGGTATGTCCCTCTAGTAGCAGTTAGAGCGAGATTTGGATCTCCTGATGACAGATTGGTGGAGTTGCGACTCAAATCTGCATTTAAGTGAAATTCTTCACTGCACAGCATAGAGTAGAAGTCATCTATATAAATAGGATTCTGCTGTGTTCGAATTGCAGTTTTGAATGACTGATAAGTTATCGGCAGTCTATTCAGGGTGTAGTGTATGATATCTTCTACTTCAATGGTAGATCCAGCAGCTGCAATTGCATCAACCTTATTTTTTTATCTCAAATAGGTACTGGATCATCGTCTTATCACCCAGTTGTAGTTGGTGTAATTCACCTTTGAGTTGAAGGAGATGGGACCGGTTGGATGCCTGTAGTCGCCGTTCAATGGTTAACCATATTTCTTGAGATGAGCTGAGGTTGAGGACATACGACAAGAGAGAAGCTGATACCATGGAGTAAATTGCAGATGCTAAATGCTGATCTATCAGCAACCAAGTAGAGTAGAGGGGGTTGATCTTGCTGTTGCCATTTGAATCGATGATTTGTTTCACCGGCAGTACTATCGTGCCGTTCAAATACCCATCAAAATTGTTTGCAGTGAACAATTTTAACAGTTGAGATTTCCATATCATATGGTTCTCAGTTGTGAGTTGAACAGTAACCATAGACTTCACATTTGCCATGAAGAACTTTAGTTGCTGTGGGATAACCACTTCACTGGATGCAGAATTTGAACCAGACTCCTCAACCAGCGTTGTGAAAGAAGACGCTGCCATGGAAGCGAACAAGGGAGGTATCGCCTAGAGCTCCGATACCATGATAAACAGCTTTACCTGCATTGAACGTTAGCACTAGAATATGAAAGAAAGCACAAAAATAGAGTATAGCTTGGAAGAGCAAATAAGCTCTGTCTTCATTTCATCGTCTTCTCCATAGCTACAGTGCTGCACATATATAACTCAGTTAGTTACAAGGTAATGGCTATGATTCTCACACAGAGATCAAGCGGCTGATCTAATAGAGGTACACTGCCATGGCAGTGTTAGTGGCTTAAGCACTATATAGGGAAGCCGACTAATCTATAAGCATTTCAGCTTATCAAGTCTCCTTATCAAATATGAGATGGAAGTTCATATGATTTTAGTAATTCAAGACTCTCAATATAATTTTCTCCTCTTTTAGACAAAATCTTGAGGGATTCTAGCCCCTTATGACTCTAAATAGGCATATTTTCAAATTTAGATTCTCGATCATAAATAGAATATTAAAGGAATATTGCCCCTTAGTCCCAACAGATATTTTTTTCATATAAAAAATATTCAATATCACATAATTCAATCTCATAAATACATTTATGAAAAATCCCACATTCGAAACAACCATTTATTGCTTCATTGGATGAAAGGAATATTGCCCCTTTATGTTTATATTTGAAGAGCAAAAATATAATTTTGCTTGTATGAAATTAACTGGTCATGTCAAGACATATTGTATTAACCTTATATGAAAAATCCAACATTTAGAACAATCATTTATTGGTTCACTAGATGAAATGAAAGAGATTGAAAAACAAAGTTATAAGCCCTTGAGTTTTCATAACCATTTAATGGATGAGATGACCATACTCCGATGATCAATCGAATATTTAATATGCTTTGATAAGCTTATGACTCATTGTAATGTGAGAGAGGATCATCTCATTACAAACTTTAAATTTTGACATGGCTTATGAATTGATAATCCATCATGAAATATTAACTTTAGATATTTCTTTTCTTGGGGATGTATTTCAAATTGCCATCCATCCAGTAGTTCCAAACAACATCTAACGTGTTGCATCTCATTAGCTCTTAAAGGGCCCAAAGATCCTGACAGAAAGGCTCCACCTAGAATATCTAGTTCTGCAGCCTCTAGTGTTACTTATTTTACAAGTGAAAAGACTAGCTATTATGCAATACTTTCCATCAAGGGAACTTGCACTTAGATTTGGAGGATGTTGATCACCTAAATGAAAATATAGATGACCTAATTACAATAGACCCATGCTAAGATGCTAGTGATGTTGAAGAAGCATTTGATGGGTCTCACTTACTTGATATGCATTGTGTATTGACAACCCATAAGAAAATATATATAAACTGAAGTGTGTGTCAAACTTTCACACTTCTTTTAAGAGTGGAAAAAAAACTTATAAACTGACTAATGATAGTGGTAGCTACATGAAAGTTATAGATGCCTTCACTTTGATTAGGATGAAGCTCGCTTCATAGCCTCATCCACAACATTATAAGATCATTTAGGTATATGAAACCTCTATCTTGAAATGCTTCTAGAGTTAGTATTGATGGAATCCTTGAGCATGAAGGGCATCCAATGGCTTTCTTTAATAAAAATTTAAATAATGCGCATCAATGTTACTCCACGTATAATCAGGAGTTTTATGTTATCATTCAAATTTAACTTTATTGGATGCAACATATACTCTCATGAGAATTTGAATTCTAATCCAACTATGAAGTTTATAACAATGGCTCTCAGTCTTTTCTCCATGCAAGCTATACAGTGCCAAAGTGCTCGAGTACACATTGATGTACTACTTAGGTACATAGCGCTCTCGAGTACACAACGCTGGGATGTTGTGCAAAAAAAAAAAAAAATTAGTGACAAAGTTCTCAAGCAAGGGAAAGATCACCGCAACTTGCCAACGAGCAAGGCAAACTAAGTTGAGGTCCGTTGAAACAATACAACCCGATTGATCGACACAATCAAATTTCATTGAAGCTAACTTAAAATATAAAAATTAATTAATTATTCATATATGATACTACTTTTAAAATAAATTTTAAAAAGTTAAAACTCTGTTTAACAAAATTTTAGTTTGAACTGAAGGAGAAAACCATGACAAATAACGAAGTACACGTTATTAAAAAAAAAAATAATAATAAATTAACTCAATATTAACTAAATGCATCAGACCCAGACGAATATAACTATATATAGAAGCTTAATATTTAGAGGAGCCAAATTAATAAACGGGAAAAAGGACATTTCGCAAGTAAAATAATGAATATTTACTGTCAGCACTCCAAATGGAAAAGCTTAATGGAAGGAAAATTTTATAAAACTAAATAATTTTCTTCAGTTAAAAAGCATACATTTTTTTTTTAACAAAACACAAATTTATATTAAACCAAAAAGGAAGTACAAGATCAAAGAGCAAATGCCAAAAAAACAATAGAGAGTACAGAGTGAAATCAAAGAGAGGGCTCACTAATTGGCCGGGGCTCCCAGCTTCCCCGAAATGACTCACAGACCATACAATTTGGTGATTAAAGCACTCCAATCGATCCAACCATGCAAGAAAGCCTCACCAAAGGTTGCCACCATCTATGATGACGAAGAAACAAGCCTCAGCCACATCATAGCCCAATAATCTCACGACCCACAAAAACGACCAAATATTCAAAATACCAGCAATACCACCAAAAGGGCAGCAATCATTGGAATAAAAGGACTATCTTCCTCTTCTGCCCCTCCCACGAAACCTCCCATGAGAGGCAACAGAGACAACCGATCTTTCACGAACCAATTTAAAATCTTCCAGTAAAAAGCATACATAAATATTAAATTATTCAAGTTTTTGTATCTGGATAGTAACTGAAACACGCAGCAACGCATGAAGACTTAGGCTTCGTTTGGGACGGCTTTTTTTAAAAAAAATTTATTTTTGTACTAAAACTCCGTTTTAGAAAGCAATAAAAAACCGTCACAAACGAAACCGTAGGCTTTTATATGTACAAATATTAATTTGTTGAACTAACAGTATTTCGCATAGTGGGTGTTAAATTATTATCGGGAATTTAATTTTATTGAAAGTTATTATAAATATATATATATATATATATATATATATATATATATATATATTTGTAGGGGTCTTATATATTTGATAGTTTCCACATATTAGTAGAGCTCTCTTGAGACAATTTTTTCGTTATTTTGTTTTTTATGTCAATCATATTTTTAATTGACTATTACTTTATTATTATTACTTAGAACTTGTTATGATGAAAAGATGCTTATGGAGTCGTATTGTTCATAAACTCTTTTCTCATGGTGGTGGAAAACGTGCGAAACATAAATCAAATAAGAAGCAATTTTTTAATTATTTTCTTTGTCTTTTTGTTTGGGCTTTTCTCTCTTCGTTTCTCTTCTTTTTGTGCGTATGGAGTCTTTGGATTTTTGGTTCTCGGTCGGTGGCGTGGTTAGTCCGCTTGGTTGTTGCATGTGTTGGTTCTTTCCTTTGCTCTTTTTTTTTTTTTTTGTTGCAAATCCATTCTATTGGTTGCTAGTGTGTTGGTTTGTCTTGCAGTGTCAAAGCACTGTCAAAAAATGGTGCAATGTTTGTGGCACCTTTTGCTTCTTCCTCTTTTTTTTTCATCATCTACAGGTGGAGACATCTAGTTAGGTGTGTCGTCGTCCATGGATTTTGATGATTGCAGGTTCTGTTCTTGTGGCGAGTTGCCCCTTTTGAGCCTCTTCTGGTTGTCTTTTATTTTTGATATATTGTATTATGTAGGACTACTAGATCGTAGGTTTTTCTTTAAAGATTATATTTTTAGAGAGCTTTGTGGTTTTTTAAGGACCTGCAATTTTTATTTTAATGAACACGTAAGCCCTTTCATGAGGTTTCTCTAAAAAAAATGACAATTTAAATATATTACCATATATAAGAAATATTGCGTTATTCTTTTTTCTTTTAAAGCTGTCTTAACATAAAATGACTTCAAAATTATACATAATTGCATATATAATGTTTTTCATTCAAAATCATTTCATGCTGAACCTTTGTCTTTAATTACTTTATAAAAAAGGATTACAATGAAAACAATACACTGATTTATTCTTATCCGATATATATAACCGATTATATCAAACGAAAATGCAATTTATTTAATTTGTAGGAATTGCAAGACAATTACTTTTGTTTTGCATGTTAACATTTACCACAACAATGTTTTTAAATAAGAAATTGTAATCAAATGAAGAGAGTGTTGGTATATCACTGTCAACAAAATGATTTAAAGGTCAAAGTAATGGAGGTCCATCTCAAGGCCAAGGAGCAATGTCTGCAACAAAATGAGAATTTATGATCAGGTGGGTGGCTTAGGTAGGATTCAGGGTGTGCAGGAGAAGGTTGACAATTGGCTAAAGAAGTGGATGGCAATGATTTTATCTAATTTTTTTGTTAAAATATGAATGAATAAATTTGAGTGTTTTTTTATAATATAAAATAATTATCTTCTGACTTTTATAAAAATATCATTTTTTGTCTTGATCATAAAATGATCATGAAAATTGAAGAGAGCTTGAATTCTTTTTTCTCTATTTTATTAGAGGCATACACTTTTCTAGCATCCATTTGAAAGGAATATATATATAGAGTTTTATGAAAGTGATTGTAAAATTGCTTAGAAAATAAGATTTTTTAAAACTTGTTATAAAAAATAGGCAAAAATTTTTCAAAGTAATGAAAAAATATTGGTCAAATAAAAATTATGATTATGATATGAAATGCAAGACAGTAAAAAAGTTGTATCAAATAAAATTGTTAAGTATTGTCGAACGTCTTGATTCAATTGTTGCTCATTCATGGTAATGTGTTCATCCCTATCTCCTTTCATTCATTTTTTTTAAAGAGATCATTGCTCATTTATTTGAAAGTACTTGTCTTCTCTCCCTTTCAGAAGCAACAATGCTTCTTCTTGAAAAGTTAGTTTTCTTCACTTGCAGTATTGTTGTTTTTTGGAAGAAGTTATAACTCCTTTGTAAGATACAATTAAATTTTACAGCATAATATGTAGGCTCTTCTTTGAGAGAGAATAAAAGCTCTTCCTCTTGAGCTTCTTCAGAGGGGGAGAGAAGTGGAGAGGGAGAAAGTCGAAAACATAACATATTTATTGCTAATAGTTTTTTTTATATTTATTACAAACTACAATGACTATTTATAAACTTTTAATGGTAGAACAATAGCCACACAAAAGAATTCTAAATAAGATATTAATGGTAGCATAAGAGGCTACTCAAGGACCTAACTAAACGATTTCCTACGCGACGTTAGTCTCTGGATGCTATTTGTAATTTTTTTTTTGCTCTAAAACTTAATTCCAATTTCTCTATAACGGTGCTTGATCAAACGCATGTTCTAATTAAACTGTCTAATGACCTAGATTATAGCTGTGCATGTGTTTTTCCATCGTTCTTATCTTGTGAATAACTATTTCATGAATCTTACTAAATGGTCTCCGCTCCTAGATATCTGTTGTGAATCTCCAATTATATCGATTTGGGTTTTCTTTCCTAATATGAGATCTCATCTTTACTCTCCTCGTATCCTACACGCTTTGGGTTTTATGTTCAATAGACCCCTTGAAGGTTGATACTGCCACTTCTGTAGGATCTAGGCCATCTCTTGCCCGTGTATTAGTGGAGTTGGACATTACTAAACCTTTTCCGTCTCAAATTTGGCTTGGGCCTGAGGTGTCTGGGTCAAAAAGGTGCAAATAGAGGTTTTTCCTGATTTCTGCAAGTCTTGTAAGCATCTTGGTCATCTTAGGGGTCAGTGTGTTTCGGCACCTCTGTCTAATTGAAATCCTCTTCCAGTTGGGAATGTTAAGCATCATGCTTTGGGTGTTTCTTCTTTGGCTGTTAATGAGGAAAAGGTTGGGGAGGATCCAAGTCCAGTGGATACTTCAGTTCTAGGGACTGTTGGTTGTGAGGTTATTCCTGGGACTATGGCTGAGGGTCTTCTTGTTTCGGATAAGGTAAATGTTATTGATGCAGATGTTTATAGAGATTTTGATATTATCTGTGTTGGATCTAGTGGGTGTAAGGAAGCTGCTGGTATCATTTTGGATAATGTGGGCATGGATTCTAATACTGCGGGTGCCATGAGCCATATCCTTTGCTTGTTTAATCATTTTCCTAACCCAACTCCATCTCCCCCTAATGTTGAAGATGATGAAGTATTTTTTTTTTCTAATTCTGTGATGCCTATTTCTCTGGCTCCAAACTCTTTTGATGTTTTGGGTCATGCTGGTCGTGTGGTTTTAATCTCTACTCCTGTAGAGGCGGCTGTTAATTTAAATTCTATGGAAATTATGGGTGCTAAGGTTTCGTTTGTTCAGGAAGGGACACTTTGTGTGGATGTGATCTGTCCTTCTGTTAACTTGGTTTTGCCGACAACTATTGTTTACATTCCTATTTCGGTTGTGTCCAATGCAGAGTTAAAAGCCCATATTGGCGCCTCAGTGAGTAAATCAAGTGTAGATCATTTGGATTGGTTAAATGTGTCCAACGACGACTTTGATGAGAATGAAAATGAGTTCCAAGATCCTCATGTTAAGCTAAATTCAACAACAGGCCGATTTTATGATCAAGCTATTTCTACTGGTGCTGGAAAAATGTATAAAAATAAATCAAAGAAAAAATAGTGATTTTAGTTGTGCTTGTGTTGTTTTCGTTTGGTGGCGGACTATCTTGTGTTGTTTTCGTTTGGTGGCGGACTATGATGGGGCATTCCTGCAACCCTAGGTTGGCCTCAAGCTGGCAACCTTGGTGGTTTGTATGGCTCATGCCTTTACTTCGGCTGGTTGCTTTGTGGCTTACTCTATCAGTGGATGGTCGTCTCTGAGCTACTTGGTGGATTCGGGAATGCCAGACTGAGTCCTCTTGTTTTATTTGCTTAATTAGGTATTTTGTATTGTTGGGAGTTTAAATTAAAAAAAAAACTAACTAAACAGAGTACAAAAACAAATCTTGGACCAATCACAACAAATTCCACCTTGGTCAAGATGTATAAAACATTTTAGTCACTCCATATGACTCCATCTAATGACTTAGTTACATTGGCATCATCTTTGGGTTTAACTTCTTTCTTCTTTAACAAATATGGACAATTTCTTTTAAAATGCCCTTCTTTATGGCGGTAGAAACATTTTTTACTGTACTCGTGTCTTTCTCTTGTTATTAGGATTTCGCCAACACATTATTCTTTATCCTCAATTCTACGTTGAAGTTGTTTGGATATCAACACCGACTTTACCTTGGTCATTACAGCATCTGTTTTCCATATTGATCGTAATACATCCACTATATTTTCATATGACTAACAAAGAAATTAAGAGAATAATACATTGATCTTCTTCCTCAACTATTACATCTATATTCTTAAGATCAAGAATAATTTTATTAAGTATATAAATGTGATTTTCCTAAGCAATAAAAAATGACATTAAAGATAATCATAGTCATATGTATAGTAGTCAAATTAAAGATAACCATAAATTGGTCATAAAAAGACATAATAATATCAATAATAAGTATAATAAGAACTCTCGCGACAATTTTTCCTAAGCAATAAAAAATGAATACGCATAAAATTGATCATTTTATTTTTTTCTATTACGGCAATCATATCAATCATGTCTATTATGCTTCTTGTCGAAGTAGTTATCCTATGGTTTTGTTTTTTTTTTGGTATGATGAGCAGTCGAGCTCAATCAATTACTATTCTCAAATCATTTTTCAACTACTGCACTATGGATTAGAGCGATATTTTATTCCAAATTGGATGCAAATAGTATGAAGATTAGGGGTGTCAATTTCGGATCACTGGTTGGGTTCGGGTCGAACCCGAACTGATCCGGGTTCAAACGGGTCGACCCTAACCCGACACGGGTAGATAAACGGATCGGAAATTCGAACCCGGACCTAACCCGACGGGTTGCCGGGTTGACCCGACACGGGTTACGCTGGTGCGCAGGCGGCGGGTTCGACGCTAGCCGGGTGTGCAAACTCGCGGGCAGTCATTTTAAACAGGTTTCTGGGTTGACTCAACAACCTGTCCGGCCAACCCGAATCCAACCCATTTTTTCAAACGGGTCGAATCTGTGAACCCGAACCCGACCCCAACCCGAATTTTTCGGGTCGGGTCCGGATCGGATTTTTGTGCCGTGTCAAATATTGACAGCCCTAATAAAGATTAATATTGGCAATACTCAGAGGGATTTTCCCATAAAAAAAAAAAACATTAAAAACGCATAAATTACCATGAAATATTTTGAGCCATGTTAGTCAAAGAAATTTTCAAGAAAAATTACAGAGACTTTTTTTTTTAACAAATGCAGCCCAGATTGATTTAGTAATTGCGTGTTTGGGGTATAATTATAAAATTTAGAATTTGAGGCCTAAGATATTCGGATGCATGCGTAAATTTATAATTAAAGGAAACTGAAAAAGAAAAGTTTTTGCACATATGGCAGCAATTAAAACAACTTAAGCCTTTATAAAGTAAAGAAAGCTTTCAAACGATGTAATTTTTTTTTTTTTTTTTTTGGACATTTAGGCCATTTAAGTCAAACTCACACAAACAACGCATACACATAGACTCGAACCTTGGAGCTCTTAGTTGGAAGCCTAAGCTCTGATCAACCAATAGGCCAAGGAGAGTTGTGTAACGATGTAAGCTGTCCACCTTGCTTTTGCTCGTACAAATTTCGATGTAAATAATATAAAAATAGTTTTTTTATATGTTATTTAATAAAAAAAATCTTGATAAGTGTTATATTTTTCAAAATTTCTTCATCAATAATTATAAAACTACTTAAAAGAAAAAGTAATAGCCATTCAAAAAAGTTCCTAATATTTACAAACTTCCCCACAGAATAAAAATATATATATTTCAACGCATCATTTTCATAGTATATATCATAAATATATATACCAGACATAATGTAGTCCATGGACAAAAAGTCACTCTAAAAGGTTTTTCTATAAATAAAGTTTAATTAGTAAGAAATTTTAAGAAGTATTTGATGTAGAACATTATAGCTAATAGTTTTTCTTATGAACATCTTATCTAGTTTCTAGAATACTCTTTTAGTTTTATAAATATGAGTGCATTGTAGTAGGGAAGGTCATTGAATGAAATATTAGCCTTTGAAGCCTTTGAGCTCTTCTTCTTCTTCTTCCCTGGATTGAGAAAACCCAAATCCTTCTTGCAGGTCGAATCTTCCGACGATCCACTACATCAGTATTACACAATAATTCAACTAATTTTGATAAGTACATAAGCCTCAAGAACTTCCTAAAATATATAAATCAATAAAATAGTTAGATTATGTTAGGATTGGTCAAGTTTTAGTTTAAATTGTTCCGCAAGACTTCACATTGACATATAATTCTTATATATAGATGTCTAGGGATGCCCTTGTAATAAGCTCATTAAATAAAGGAATAAGAAATTACTATGATTCCTCTCCTTCCCTAATAATATGATTTCTTGGAATCATAAAACCATCTTAATTGCATCGATCGTCACACTTTTTTTAAGTCCCCAAGAAAATTTTATGATATTTTATAACTAATTTTAGTACTTACAAAATTCAACAAAGCCTCAACATTCAATTTTGGGCTGAGAATTTTGAAGCCAATTTCTTCAATAATTAATTTTTGTTATAATTGACTCACCAACTTCATAAAAAGCTAGAATTATGATTTAGAAGACTTTACTTGATTTATAGCCAGGGGCGGAACCCCATGGCTCTCAGGGGGGGCAATTGCCCCCCCCCCCCCCCCCCCCCCTCAAAAATTTTTAAAAAATTTATTTATATGATTTTTTTAGTTAATTTACCCATTTTCATTTATTTTTTAGTCTTTATTACAAGAATTTTTAGGCAATTCCCCCCCCCCCTAAAAAATTTAAAATACTATGATCTTTAGGTAATTGCCCCCAACAGGTCGAATCCTGCCGGGAGACACTGCCCCCTTAGACCCCCGACATATATGTCTTATAAGTTTGTCCCCCCTAAAAATTAGGGCTGGTTCCGCCCCTGTTTATAGCTTCGTGGAGATGTCTAAGTTGACATACAAGGAATGGTCACTAATTATAATTTCACATAGTAAAATTTTTCAAAGGCTCAGCGTATTATTGGACGATACATATTTAGACATCCTAAAATAAGGGGCAAATGATACAACATGACAAAATTCTTCTGATCCAGCTTAAATTTTGATGAAATATTTGAGCTGAAAATTTTTGTAATTAAATTCAAGCATTTCTAAACTCTTATTTTAGGAAAATTACAATTAAAATGAATGATCATATGAGATGAGTTCTACATTCTAATCCATTAAAAGTAATTCAAAAAGAATTTGAAAGAGTCCAAATCAAACACTTGAAGTACAATTAAAGAATTTGTGACATTATTTAAAGAACTAAACTATTATTGAATCTTATATATTTATAAGCAAAACCACCAACTTGATCCCCCCCCCCCCCCCCCCCCCCCCCCAAAAAAAAATATATATATATATATATATATATATATATATATATAATATATATATATATATATTTCTTAAAAATTTAATTTATTCAAAATATTAATTATATTTTATAAAAACAAATTTAGGCTTTTAAAAATATTATTTTAATTAATTTATATATATATTCCTAAATTTCATCCATTTTTTTTTTTTTTTCTCCTTTCATTTCCAAAGCCATCAGCGCACGCAAATGAAGGCTTAGCAAGCATCACACAACTCTTCCTTCCCAACAAAGCAACGATAATAGCTAGCCTTCCTTCCCACCATCAGACTTCTATTTTGCTGAGGATGATGAGAAAAGGACCGTCGCATATAGGAAGCTCATAATCTGCATTATACATAATAGATCTTTCGACCAAATAATCCCAATAATGTTTTGGTGGCACGGTGTGGCGGACCCCATCAGATGATTCATATCTATCTGTCTCATCTCAATGGACACATGGGTCATTGGCCCCTCAACATATAACTGCATTTTAATATATAATCTCCTATTATTTAATTAATACCCATCCCTACTGGCCCCTTCTGCAAGCTAAGCTATGAACTGTTCTTCCTCTTTTTTTTTTTTTTTGCTTATTTTAATGGAATATCACGTTGATTTCTTTGTTTATTAATGGCCAAGAGGGAGAGAGAGAGAGAGCCACTATTTGTGTTTAGAGGGGAGAGAGAGGAGAAGAGAAGAGGTTTTTTTATAGAAGAGATCGAAGTCTTACCGTTAATTTGTCCTCTCTTCTCTTCTTCTTCCTTTTCATGTAATGGAAGAGGAGGAGGAGGAGAGGCGGAGGGAGAGAAGTAGAGTGGATAAGCTTCTGTTCTTCGTCTTTGTTTAAGAGAGGGAAGAGATAGAGAGAGATAGTAGAGATAGAGAGAGAGAGATGGCGAGTGGAGGGAGTAGTCCGCAGTATTACAGGTCGAGGTTTGGGGACACGACTTTGACGAAGGTGTTTGTGGGAGGATTGGCGTGGGAGACGCCGACGGAGGAGCTTCGGCGATACTTTGAGCAGTTTGGAGAGATTTTGGAGGCGGTTATTATAACCGATAAGAATACTGGCAGATCAAAGGGCTACGGATTTGTAAGCTATCATTTCTTTAACTCTCTCTCTCTCTCTCTCTGTATTTCCTTCTCTTCTTCGGTTTCATCACTGTGGAAGATCATTAAACGATTGTTTTCAAGGTTATTTAAGCGCTTAATGATCCAATCCCTCCTTGTTCATCTTCATGGAATATGAAGCTAATCTCTCTCTCTCTCTCTTACAAACTTACATATAACCTCGAAGACCTATTATACATATTTTCACAATTTACTAATTCAGTCCTATTGTGGAGGTCCGTGCTATCCTCTTTCTCTCTATTCATATATATAATACATAGAAAAAAGCATGAAAGTTTAGTGATAGAACATTTTTGTTGATAAAAATAACCTATTTATCAGATTGAATGATCTTCCTCCTCCATTAAAATTAACACAACAGAGCTTTAATGATTCTTTTTAAGATCTATTCATTTCATGAACCACTTATATATATTTTTGATGAGATTATAACCGCCAAATTTCATCAGGTAGCAAATGCCAGCTCTCAATCTTTTATCTTCTATTACTTTACTTGTTCATCAGGTTTATTGATTAATGAGCTGGCTGGGCCTACTTAACTTGCTTTGGGAAAATAAATAGATAGGGTTTCCACCGAAACAAGGGGCCGGCTTTTTTAGAATTAGTCAGATTTCTTATTATTATTATTATTATTATTTACTTGGTCTTAGTCATTTTATTTATTTGAAATAATGAGCTTAAAATATTTGTATATTGTATAAATAATATTTTATTCCAAGTTGGGCTTATCCTTTGGGCAGGTGACATTTCGAGACCCTGAATCGGCGAGACGGTCCGTGGCGGATCCCAACCCGTTAATTGATGGGAGGCGGGCCAACTGTAACATTGCTGCACTGGGCCGGGCCCGACCTTCTCCTCCACGAGGTAACGTGCCACTAGAGCTTCCGAGGTTATCGTAGAGCATAATTATTAGTTAATTAATTATATTATAAAATGAGGATTAAGAAACTCTAATTATTGGCAGTTTAAATTACATTATTTTATTAAAATCTAATATTTATTTTTATTATCGTGCTAATTAAGGCAATCATATTTTGGTATATTAAAGAGAATTTATTTATATTTATTTGTTTATCTCTAATAATTACCGCTATATAAAGGCGTTGATAAGATTAAGATAAGCATCTACAGACAGCTCACCGGATAAGGACCCCCACCATTTGGTAATTGTGGATCCGGTTTAGTTGGCTCGGTTCTTGACCCAATTCCAGCTCGGCCGGCTCAACCAATCCTTATTAGAATTCCGACTAATTACAGAAATAGCTTTTATTATTGCTATTTTTCTAATTTTAGAATAAGCCAAAAAAAAAACTTAATATATTGTAAATATAATTACACATATAATTAAATATAAAATGTATTTATATGATATTATTAAATTTTTTAGACTTTTTTATTTCCCAATGGAGAGGTAAAAATGTTTTGTCTTTATGTTATTTTTTCTTTTTAATTTATATTTTTTTTATATTTTTTAAATATTTTTTAGTAAATCATTAACAAAAGCTTAATTAACGTTGACAAAGTTTGGTAAAGGAAAAGGCCAATGGTTTATAACAACTTGCAACTGTTTTTGTCAGTTTTTAATGTGTGGGCGATCATTTAAGCTTTTAGACCAAGTAAATGCTTATAAAGTCAGAAATCAAAGGAGAATTTGTCTGCCCCAGATAAGCATCAAGGGAAATTTGACTAACCACTTTTGATGGATGATAATCAATTTTTTTTTTTTAATCTTAAAATAAATTTAAATTATTTGATATCCCTTCATATTAAAACCAATCAATTTTTCTAATAAATTTTTATTTGCAGAACAATACTTAACATAATTATTTAATTTTAACAGCAGGGTTAATTTTATAAATAATATTTAAATTCCAGCAAAAATAGTATTAAATCAATGACAATTATGAATTTACACAATTGTACTGTCATAACTGCATTTGACTACCAATCAAAATAATGGCTAATAAATGACTGGTTCAATAATTTAAACAGGACGAGGCCCAGCAGTCGGGAACATTTATCAGGGCCCACCGCAAGCAGTGGGCCCACCATACACCAGAATGCCAGCTCAAATGCCGCCTCCTCCTCAAGTTTTCTACCCTTCGCCATATGGGTAAGTCCACTTGGAGAAATGTCTGAGTTATACTGGAGGGCCGACGATCAACCTGTCTAATGGGCCCATTCGAATGGGCCCATTAAACAGATATATCGATGGTTTGATGGTCCAATCCTCAAACTCTTGAATGCCGTGGTCCCTTTAGTTCTTGCTAATGACACGTTGTCCCCCTCAGCTTGGGCTTGATTAGGACCCTTAACGTTTACATTGGGCTTAAGCCCATTTAGTTCCAACAGTATTTCATCATTTAGTTGGATATTTAGGCTTCATTTGGGATGGCTTTTTTCCTACTTTTTAAATTAATTTTTTAGTAAAAAAAATTAATTTTTTTACTAAAAAATGCCTAAAGAAACAATAAGAAAGCCGTACCAAATGAAGTCTTAGGCTTCGTTTGGGAGGGTTTTTTTACTGCTTCTTGAAGCAGATTTCTAGTAAAAAAAATTAAATTTTATACTAAAAAGTTACTTCAAAAAGCAGGTAAAAAGCTGTCCCAAACGAACCCTTAGTTGAATGGAGTTAATAAATTGTAGCATTAATTTATTGGTCATTTTTCTTTGTTTGAAATAGCTTTCTTACTAATTATTTTTTTCAGATCTAAATCATAATTTTTATTTTATCGCTAATTTTTTATTGCTTATAAAATAATTTTGTACTAAAAAAGTTGTATTCTACAACATATTTTTAAAAATAACTTTTCCTATATCAATTCTACAAAGCTATCCCAAACAAAGCCACAGTCTGAACATTTTAAAAATTTTAATTTTTATCCATAGTTCAAAACTTTTGTTTTTATCAAAGCTGTTATTTGTCTCTCTTGATGTTTTTCTAATTTTCTTTTGCAGGTATATGACCTATACCACAGAATATGGGTACCAACCCGTAAGTCTCTTTATAAATCGCATCATCAGAAATAAATAAAACTCTGAATATTTCTAGGCTAATCTTAACCTTCGTTTGGGACAGCTTTCGTACAGCTTTTAAAATAGCTTTTTAGTATAAAATTTTAAATTTAATATATTTTTGTATTAAAAAGGTGTTTTATAAAGAAAAAAAAAAAGCTGTACAATCCTCAAATGAAACCTTAATGGGGATATCATTAAAGTATTATCCCTCATACGATGGATATATATGACAGGGCATGTACAATCCTCAAATGGCATCACAGTATTATCAACAGATGATGTATGGTGCGACAGCAGCACCAAACATTGGCCATCAGCCATATAACTATCCGCAAATGAATTACATGATGCCATCACCGAGGACGAGCTTTCCTCCATCCATGATGCAACCTCAACAAGCTGCTGCTCATCGTCAACCGTATGGCCATAACGCCATGGGCATGCCTCACATGGACATGGATGGATCATTCTTCCCATCATCCGGATTTCCTCATGGCCTTCAGCTTCAGCTTCCACCGCATATCAGGCAATCACTCCCAACTCCAGGTATGTAGTTAATGGAATCTATTAAAGAATAAAAGTTTTTATAAATTGATTATCCATCCTTTTTATAAATTCACAGTATCATATTTAAATATTCAAAATTAATATTTTTATGTAGTATTTTTAAATACTAATATTTTTTTTTTATATAATAACAGTTTAATAATCTATGAATTATAGAGAAATGAGATGATAATGATTTATTAAACAATAAATTAACAAAATCAATGATTTGAAATTTCAGATTCTCAGGCTTCTTCTCAGCCATTATCGACAGATGGTGGGAACAATGAAAGCTCAGATGTTTAACAATGGCATTTTATCTCTGATCATTGAAGGAATATTAAGGAGAAATATGTTGGAGATGACTAATTTGTCTGACTTGATGGAGAAGGTTGAGGAGGATGATAATGAGAAGATTACCACAAAGTCTGGAATCAATTAATTTCTGATGTGTTCTTTTCATTTCCTTCTTAATTTTATTCTTTTGTCATCATTTTCAGGATATTCCTTTTTTATCACTCATTTATTTATAAATAACATGTGAATAAAATGATTTTTCTTTCTATTTATTTCATTTTAATAAGTGTAGATTAAAATAATTGGGTTGGGTGCTCAAGATGGTCATGAGTTGTTCAACTCTATTTAGTTTCATTTGGCTCTACATTTTTGTCTAATTTAATAAGAGTAATTAGCAATATTAATTGTGTCAAGGAAAGCAAGAAAAAATATAAATTGAGCTATCAATAAAGATTGTCAATAGTCACAATAGATGGCAAGATCATCAAAAAATGGAAGAGGTTTGATGGCAGTGGTTGTTGGAGAAGATGTTATTGACAATAGAAGGGAATTGATCATTAGTTAGAGAGTGTGCTTAATCGATATGATTAAGATAAATAAATGAGAACATTAAATATGAAATTTAGAGTCTTAGATTTGATATTGAAGTAAAAGTGAAAATATTGGATAAGATAATGTATTCATTGGATTTAGGGCTGTCAAAATCGGATCACGGGTTGGGTTCTGATTCAACTTGGAACTAACCCGATATTAGATGACTCAACCTGAACCCGATCCTCACGGGATAAGTAATTTACAATAGTGTAATAGCATGCAGATCAACTTAATCTAAAACTGGATCAATACATACCATTTTCAATTAACATTTATAATGTAATATCAAAATTTGTTTAGAATTTTTTCTTGTATATAATTTTTCTATATATAAATTTCTCGCCCCCACCCATGGAATCATGAACATTGAAAAAAATTTTGTTTCCAAAAAGATAATAATCTTATTCCATGAAAATAAAACGAGTACGTACATGAAGGGTTAAACCAGCAGAATGATCGAAAAAAAGAAACTGGATACAAAAGAAGATAACACTGGGAAGCTCAATCGAGAAGGAAAGTAGGCACAAAAAGCCACCTGGCTCAGTAAAGGCAAAGACTACCAATCACTCCAAATCATGGCACGGGCCATCCACAGGAGTGAATGAGCAATAATCCACCAAAAAACTAACCAACCGCCAACATCGCTCAAAAGAACCACCACCAAAGGTTGCCAACTAGCCACAGATCCAGAGTGATGAGCCTGAGTCACATCATAGCCCAAACAAAATAGATAATCCGCAGGGCCAAAAAAAAAGAACTAATCTATAAAAAGCTATAAAATTCCAACATAGGATAAGAAACAAAACACCAACACTGTAGCACTCCCAAAAAAAAGCTATTTTTAGATTTCTGCTTTCTACGTTTACCCACCCAAAAGTGATCATCTCACAAAATACCATTCTGAGTACCTGCATCCACTTCTTCAACCTCAGAAAAAGAGCAGCATTCAAGCCAATCAGTTTACCATCTAATATTGTCCCTCGGTCTATCACCCATATGGGCAGCTAAAGGATTAGTATAAATTAAATTGATTGGGACCTCAATAAGCTGGCCATACCCTTGAACAGTATGAGAAGAAACAGTAGGTGCCACTTCACAAGAAACCACAGTCAAATCCACCGGAGTATGAGGAGAAACAACCTGGACTGAATTACTGGACAGCTCATGCCCAACTTCCCTATTAATCTCACATAAATCATTATTCTTCTCTTTCGAACCTTCCATAATTATAGAAGAAAGACAATTACTCATAGCATAAGGCATACCAAAATTTTAGAATTCGAAACAACCCATAAAAATTCCGGAACAACACAAATCAAAGGGTCAACCACAACAGGTGGAGAAGACACAGGCCCATGAGGCAAAACCTCTACACTAACGGGGGGAGGACAACCATGAAATTAATATGTGGAAATAGGCACATCCGCAGAATAGGGCAACTCAGCTAATTGATCCACAATGGAAACAACATTCACATCCCCACTCCCAATAGATTATCAATAGGACTACAAGCATGAGCAACATCAGCATTATCCCTACTACATGAAACATGCTCATTAGAAGCCTTAGAATAAGCAAAAGGTAAAAGTAAAACACCCTCCACAACCACAACATCATTAACCCGCCCGACAGCAGCATTAGGGTCCGACATTAATTCTAGAATGTTCACGTCAGGAGAATTAACTAAAAAAATATCTCCATACCCAAGCTCAGCAACCTCAACAGCCTCCCCCATATCAAAAACCTTAACATAATAAGAAGGCTTAACAAGTACATTAAACGGGATGGCACTTTTAATCTGACATTCCCTCCTAGCATGTTCTATAGACTGTCCGTGACCACAAAAAGGGGGGAACACTTTCATTTCAACAAGTTGGATATAACTGAGCTTCTTAGGACCAATCCACACTTTGTTCGGATAATTTTTCGTGATATCAATCTAAACAAAAACTCTCGCAATAGAAGGTTTAGAGCCTAAAGAAGTGGCAGAGTCGACCTTAAGCGGATGACCAAAAATCAACCCTAACGCATGAAGAATCCTTGGATTAAAGAGATGAGTTTGAAGACCAGAGAAAGAGATTCAAATAGGAATAATAGGGCATTCAACACTAATATCCAAAGAAGGAGACCATTTAGTTAATTTCATATAGCAGTTGTAAACTAGGTATGATCGATGGCTGAAAACCCAGCTGCAATCTAGGTAATTCGAAAGTTTAACCAAGATATGTGTATAATATTCGAGTAGGGTAATTGAAAAATCAGTGATAAGCTTTAGATTGAAAATAAAAATTTCTTATAGAGTCTAGACTAGGCCATCGGGATAGAAAAAACTGACAAGCGAAAATTGGAAAGGAATTTCAAGGGCCTGAATTTTTTCCTCAGAGATCTACAGAGAGGGCAAACCGCGAAAGGATGAAGACTTATGCTTCGGGAAACACACATTAGATGAAGAACAAGCTAAGGCTTCGGTGAAAGAATGCGAATAATTGGAACCATACAAAAAACTAGGGTCCAAAAGCGCTTCGGCGCCATTCCAACCACAAACGGTTGAAAATAAAAATGAAACAACATGAAAAGGTCCAAGAACGTAAGAGAAAGGGAAAGGAAAACTTTTTTAAGCGAAACTGCGGCGAACGCTGCCGGTGGATGCCCCTGAGGAAAGCCCTAAAGCAAAACGAGCGGGAGAGTCGCCTCAGAACGAGAGCGCAAGCTTTAATAAGAATAGTGAAAATTTTCTATACTCTCTGTTATAATATTTAGGTTGTAGATTCTTAACCTGTTTTATTTTTGTTACAATTTTATGATCAAAACAAGTGAAACATAAATTTTGTATAGTTTTTTTTTTTTCTTTGCATGTAGTTCATGTATTTCTAGCTTATTTTTGTGAGAATAGTATTTCGAAAACTCTCAAATCTAATGGTTTTATGTATTAAAAATACAAAATATTTTAAAAGAAGAAATACTAAATTGTAATGAAAGTTCATGTGCTATAAGTCTCAAAATTAATAACTTTACTTTGAAACAAGTGTAATTTAAAATTTATATAATTTTTCATATAATATATAACATTAAAGTTGGCTAGAATATACTATTTTTTTGGCTAGAATATATTCACCACAATGATAGAGGAGGGCTTTAACATAAGACACCCTTCGGCCAATTATTGAATATATTATAAAGCTGTAGGGACCTAAGAAGATCCCATGTGGGATGGTCGTCAACACTATAAAATCAGTTGGGACTACTATATGATTACAGACTGCCTATCTAAAGCTAAAGCTAAAGATGATTATGGGTTCAAGTTTACTAAAGATTTCATGGAACGGATCTCACTGAAAATAACTATGTTTTTGGTGTTTGAAAGCTGCTTTCTAAAATAGCTTTTAAAAGGTTATCTTTTTCATAACAGCTTAGTCATCATAAATTGGCTTTTAGTGCAACGAAGAAAATTACTATGATGCAAACTACTTTTTTATATCAAAATGTTTAGCTTTTTGAAAGCATTATGCAAGGTAATTATGTGTTTATAAGAAATTACCATTGCAATTAATCTTTCGGAATCATATCACTTCCCATATCTAATTCTGAAGGATGAACCGATATGAACAGTTCCAAAAAGATTTCATTTTTGAACAAAAATTTATTTTTTGATTTCTTCCACCTATTCCATGATACAAACAAAGGGAGGTACTCGTTATGCAAAGATTTTTTTATTAAAAAAATTACAAGATTTGAGTGATATACCAATAAATAAATAAATAAATAAACTGATATCACCCTAGAAAGCTTAAAGGACTGCCTGATTAGTAGCAACTAGCAAATATATCAGCCTATCACAAACAACGGAGCAGGCCCAGGTTAGCCATTAGAGCCCAGCCCACCCTACATGCTTTTAAAATGTATTCAAAATTTTAACATTAAAATAAAATATAATTAAAAAATCATTTTTTTTAATATTATAATTTGATTTGATTTTAAATATTTGGACAAATAAATTGCTTTTTTAGTTAATAGCGATATTTTAACATTTATTTTGAAAGAGGAGAATAAGGGTGTAAACGAGTTGAGCCAAATTTGAGTTACCTCGGGCCTTAAGCTTGAGCTTAATTAATTAATTTAGTTCGAGCTTTATTTTAGGAGTTCGAACCGACTCATTTACTATGAAAGAGAAAAATTAATAATAATTTAAATAATTATTATAATAAAATTATTGAAGTAATGAGAAATAAGAAAAAAATTAAAAAATAACTTAATAAGTGAGATACAATTTATCATTAGCTCTTTGAACTCGACTGATAAACAATTTATCATTTCATGATCCGACTTACCACTCAATTACACCCCCTTTAGTAGTTCCTTTAGTGACACATACTCCCAATTTTCAAAATAAAAGGGCAAATATATATATTAAAATTTTGTTTGTCAAAATACAAAATAGGGAGATTTACATACATACCATTTTATTTTATATTATTTATATATCTAATACCTAAAACTTTAATATTACATGTCTACCATTCATAGAACAAATATGAGTGCCTTGAATTTTTCAACACATGTGGTTTATGCTCTACCTTCTCGCCCGAGGTTAGGGTTTGGGCGGCGTTTTCTCCCGAGGAGCCTTCTTCCCCCCGCACGGCGGGGGGTTTTCCGTTTCTCTGGTTCAGGAAAGCTTCTCTAACCCTTTTCTCTGGTTTCTCTCTATTTCTTGTGTGGTTTTCCTTTCGTTTTTTCTGGCTTTGTCGGCATGCCTCCGTCAAAGTTGAAAGATCCCGATTTTTTTGGGGGGATCTCTCACTCTAAGTCTTTTCTTCAAGCTCTTGCTGGATCTTCATCATCTTTTCCGAATTTGAAGTCGTCTAACTTTCGTGGTCTTCCTGCTCTGTGGGTTTCCGATGAAGAAATTAGGGCTTTAGCAGAACCTTTTCGGTTTTCTTTAGTTGGTTTTTTCCCTTCGAAACGACCCTCTCTCGATGCAATCCGGAAATTTTTTTTTAATTTGAAGTTGATTGGAGAGGTGTCTGTTACTGTTCTTGATTCTACCCACATTTTGATTAAGTTGGCAAATGATTTAGATTATTGTAGAATTTTTTGACACCGTTCTTACATTGTTGTTAACTGTTTTATGAAACTTACGAAATGGTCACCGACGTTGGATATCGATGTTGAGTCGCCGATAATTCCGATCTGGATCTCATTTCCTAACCTTCGTCCCCATTTCTTTGCTCCGAGAATCATGTTTGGCCTAGGGGAGTTATTTGGCAAACCCCTGAAAATTGATGAAGCTACGTCGGTTGGCTCTCGTCCTTCGAATGCTCGAGTTTTAATTGAATTAGATATTACTAAAACTTACCCTAAGCAAGTGTGGCTGGGCTCAGATTCGTTAGGGTATGTTCAAGAGGTGGTTATAGATGAGTTTCCTCAATTTTGTGGTGTTTGTAAAAGTTTAGGTCATCTTTCTGGTAAGTGTAAATCAGTGGCTTTAACTGTAATATTTCAAACTGCTCCAGTATCGTCCAGGCCGATCTGGGATCGTCCTGGGACGATCTGTGCATTTCAGCTCCAGGTTTTGCCCAGAATTTGCTCTAAATGATTTCCTGTAGGGATCGTCCAGGCCGATCGAGGCATCGTCCCGGGACGATCAGTGGATGGCACAAGTCAGTGAGTAGAGGTTTTTATCGCCTATGAATAGTAAACATCGTCCTGAAAAATCGTCCCAGGACGATGGGTTTTGGTCTGATCGTCCAGGACGATCGGGACGATCGGCCAGGCCGATTGACACTGTTCATAAGGATCGGCCTGATAACCGCCCTGGAGTATCGGCCAGGCGATCTGTGGTTTGGTCTGATCGTCCAGGACGATCTGGACGATCGGCCAGGCCGATCTGAAGAGGATTTAAGGGATTCAGACGATTTGAAGAGAGAGAAAAGTTAAAAAAATAAATATCTGATTTTTCGTCTGAGGAGAGAGAAAAAGAGCAATTTGGAAAAGTTGATTTCGGGAAGACGCGGAGCCGTTTTCGAGCGAAGTGACTGTTGAGGATATTGCTGTGCACGAGGTAAGGCACATTCCGTCTTTCTCAATTTTCAGTTCCGTCGAGGTTGGCGGTATTTTTCTGTCCGGATTTAGTTTTCGTTACGGTTTTTCGTCCGTATCTTTTGATTGGTTCAGTTTTTACCGCGTAAGTTTCTGTATATCGTTGCCGTGCCGGGTGTGCACGTTTTGACTATATTTTGAAGATTTTCGTCCGGATATTTTTGATTCGACTGTGTTTTTAGTCGACCTGATTTTTCTGTGAAATTGGAAATTATCTGTGCAGTAGAATAAATGTTCTGGAATATGCTTATCTATGTTCTGTGCGAATTCGGTGAATTTTCTTTGCAGGAATTTTTGTGTAAATTCTGTATACTGCCGTTGTGCTGCCCGATTTTCGGGTAATTTCTGAAATGTCCGGATTTCTTCTGAATTGTAATGCTATATGAATAAGCTATAAAAAGGGAGTTATAAGGGGCCTGAATCCTATGAGATTCAGTTAGTGAAAGGGGAAATCTGAAATGAGCTCAAATCTGAAATCTGATATCTGTTTCGTTCCGGATCCGATGAATTCTGTTCTGGTGCTATAAGCACATCTGTTTTGGTGTCGTGAGCACAAAGGGAGACATAAGGGGCCTGGATCCTATGAGATTCAGTCAGTGTCTGGGAAGGGAGGCATAAGGGGCCGGAATCCGTAGAGATTCCGTCAGTGTCAGGGCATTTAGCTATATGTATCTGTTCTGTTCTGTACGAAATTGTGATTCTGATATGATATGCTCCGTACGATTCTGATTTCTGATTCTGACTCTATTGATTTGTTCTGATATGATCTGTACGATTCCGATTCTGATTTGATATCTGTCCGTATACGTTCTGATTTCCGATTCTGTTCTGATTTCTGATCTGATTTCTGTCTGATGAGTTTGGTTTTGGTTTCTGAGAATTTAGATTGGTGGTTTGTTGCTTTGCTGAGCTGTTGAGCTCACCCTTGCTTTCTGGTGGTTTTCAGGTTCTGGGAAGGGCAAGGAGGTCCAGGATTAGTTTCAGAGTCTGATCCGATTAGGTACTTTTGTACTTATTGATTTTGTACAGTCATGGCTTTCCTGTTCTGTCTTTCTTTCTGTTGAAAGCCATGTACTGTTCTGTAGATGATTATTTTGAGGAAATGAAAAGATAGATGTTTTGTTCCGCTGCATTTGATGTTTTTAGTAGCTCTGTTGTTCTGTGTGTTTTCTGTTGGGTTATGTATTTGGGAAGTTCAGTTCAGCAACCTAATCCAAAGCCAGATCCTGGATAAGCAAGTAAGTGTGCGCTCGCCGCGATCCGGCTCGGGCGGGATCCGTCCCCGTCGGGTCGGGTCGTGACAAGCTTTTGTGGTATCAGAGCCCTGGTTTTGGAAACAGGTTGGATTGTAAAACAGAGCTTTAGGAAGTGATCAGTGAGTCTGTCTGGGAGGTAGTTTTGGGTCGTTTGGCTTTTTATTGTGCTGTTTTTGTGTTGTTTTTGTGATAGTTTTCCGGATTTTCTGGATTTTTCTGTATGGATCAGCCAGACCCAGACATGACAGACGGTCAGAGTGACGATCAGGCAGCACCAGTGGGGAGTACAGCCCCAGTGGTCGGTGCTGACACGCTTTCTCAGTTTGCGTCACTTGTTGCTCAGATGATGAGCGAGACTCAGAGCAGAGCTTCTACTGTTAGATCTGAGGACATTGATCGACACCTGCAGTTGTTTTTGAGGTTGAAGCCTCCGAGGTTTGAGGGCGCTGTTGAGCCCAGAGCAGCCGAGGAGTGGCTGAGGAGATTAGAGAAGACTTTTGACGGGATGCAGTGTCCGGCAGACAGGAAGGTTCTGTTAGCAGTTTTTCTGTTAGATGGAGAGGCTGAGCACTGGTGGGATGGCCAGCAGACAGCCAGATTTCAGGGCAGATTGAACTCTTTGATCACTTGGGAAGAGTTCACTGAAGTGTTCAGAGATTGGTTTGTTCCCCCTTCTGCACGACAGCAGATGCAGGAGAGTTTTCTGAGGCTGGTTCAGGGGAGCAAGACGGTGATGCAGTACGAGGCTGAGTTTACTGCATTAGCCAGGTACGCTCCGCAGCTGGTTAGCACTTCTGCTGAGAGGTGTTACCGATTTCTGAAAGGCTTACGAGACACTTTGAGGCAGCCTCTGATACCGTTCCGGATTTCTGATTTCTCTGAGCTTGTGGAGCGAGCTCGTCTGATTGAGAACGACATGACGACTACTCAGCAGCGGTGGTCTGCGAGTAGGAAGAGGTTTGGAGGTGATACTTCTGGCAGTGGTTCCTCTGGGAAGAGGAGATTTGTTCCTGGTTCTGGATCTGGAGATTCCAGAAGGAGCGGAGGATCGTCTGGTACTGTTACCAGTACGACTGGTTCTGGATCTGTCAGTTCGGCACCTGTGTGCCAGAGTTGTGGACGGCGACACCATGGCCAGTGCTACAGGATAGCTGGTCTTTGTTTCAGGTGTGGTCAGCCGGGACATAGGATTGCGGAATGTCCACAGATGGGATATGATCAGCGATCTGAGGGCTTAGTCAGACCTGTTGGTTCAGCAGCAGGAAGACCGAGGACTGTTCCTCCACGCTCTGAGGGATTTGCTGGTAGAGGTGGTGGTTCTAGTTCTGCACCACGGAGACCACCTACGATTCAGAGGGAGCAGAGTAGTTCTGTTGCTTCAGCTCCTGTTCCAGTTCAGCCTCGAGTTTACAGCTTGAGTCAGCAGGAGGCTCGAGATGCTCCGGATGTTGTGACAGGTACGGTTTACATTTCTGATCAGCCCTGTCGTGTTTTGTTTGACTCTGGAGCGAGTCATTCTTTTCTGTCCGAGCATTGTTTTGAGCTTTTACATTTGGATTCGATGGTTTTACCGGTTTCTTTGTCTGTGATTTTACCGGCTGGGAATCCATTGATTGCTCGACAGTTTTGTTTGTGTGAGATCGAGATTTCTGGCAAGAAGTGGAAATCGAGTTTGATTCGATTGCCGATTTCTTCGTATGATGTGATTTTGGGAATGGATTGGTTGAGTCAGTATGAGGCTCAGATTGACTGTCTGAAGAAGCAAGTGAGTTTGCTTGTGGCTGGAGAGAGAGTTGTATTTCAGGGATTACGAGGTGTTCTCTCCAGTCTGATTTCTGCGTTAGAGGTGAGCAGAATGTGGAAGAAAGGATATCCAGTATTTTTGGCTTCGGTGCGGGATCTGAACCTGGAGGTTGGTTCTGTTTCTGAGATCCCTGTGGTACGGGAGTTTACTGATGTTTTTCCTGAGGAGTTGGTTGGTTTACCTCCGGATAGAGATGTGGAGTTCTCTATCGATGTTTTTCCGGGTACCGCTCCGATATCGAAAGCTCCGTACAGGATGGCACCGAAAGAACTTTCTGAGTTGAAAGTTCAGCTTCAGGAGTTGGTTGACAGAGGGTTTGTACGTCCTAGTGTTTCTCCTTGGGGAGCACCTGTTCTGTTTGTGAAGAAGAAGGATGGTACACTCCGTATGTGTATTGATTACAGAGATTTGAACAAGGCCACGATCAAGAACAAGTATCCTTTGCCTCGGATAGACGACTTGTTTGATCAGCTTTCCGGATCTTCGGTATTTTCGAAGATTGATTTGAGATCCGGATATTATCAGGTGAAGGTGAAGGAATCTGATGTGGTGAAGACTGCTTTCAGTACTCGGTACGGGCACTACGAGTTCTTGGTTATGCCTTTTGGGGTAACCAATGCGCCTGCTATTTTCATGGATCTGATGAACCGAGTATTCAGGAAGTATTTGGATCAGTTTGTGATCGTCTTCATTGACGATATTCTGGTATATTCTGCTTCTGAGGATGAGCATGCCAGACATTTGAGGATTGTATTGGAGACTCTGAGGAGGCATCAGCTGTATGCCAAGTTCTCCAAGTGCGAATTCTGGCTGAAGAGCATTTCATTTCTGGGGCACGTGATTAGCGGAGAAGGTATTTCTGTAGATCCCCAGAAGATT
Source organism: Dendrobium huoshanense (assembly GCA_016618105.1). Taxonomy (NCBI): domain Eukaryota; kingdom Viridiplantae; phylum Streptophyta; class Magnoliopsida; order Asparagales; family Orchidaceae; genus Dendrobium; species Dendrobium huoshanense. Next base: position 37,967,102 of record CM028350.1, on the reverse strand, counting down.
CAGGCGGTTGTTGATTGGCCAAGGCCGACTACGGTATTTGAGGTACGTAGTTTCTTAGGCATGGCCGGGTATTATAGGAAGTTTGTGAAAGGATTTTCACAGATTTCGACTCCTCTGACGAGACTGACTCAGAAGTCAGTTCCTTTTGTTTGGACACCGGAGTGTGAAGCTAGTTTTCAGAGATTGAAGGATTGTTTGACTTCAGCTCCAGTGTTGGCGCTTCCGTCAGGAACGGAAGGTTTTCAGGTGTTCAGTGATGCTTCACTGAAAGGACTGGGTTGTGTCCTGATGCAGCATGGTCAGGTAATTGCTTATGCTTCGAGACAGTTGAAACCACATGAGAAGAATTACCCGACACATGATTTGGAGTTAGCTGCAGTTGTTTTTGCTTTGAAGATTTGGCGGCATTACCTGTATGGCGTCACATGTGAGATGTTTACTGATCATAAGAGCCTGAAGTACATTTTTACTCAGAAGGATTTGAATCTGAGACAGAGGAGGTGGCTCGAGTTGATCAAGGACTATGACCTGACTATTCAGTATCAGCCTGGGAAGGCGAATGTGGTAGCAGATGCTTTGAGCAGGAAGTCTTCTGGATTCTCAGGTATTCAGCTTACTTGTGATGACTTTCTGATTCGTGATTTGGAGAGATTGCAGTTGGAGGTGATTTCCTCCAATGATTTGGAGTTGGCTCAGATGAGTATTCAGTCTTCTTTAGAAGCAAGGATTCAAGAAGCCCAGAAGTCAGATTCTGATTATTCGAAGTTGCTAGCTCAGATTGGATCTGGTAAGACTCCTGAACTTCGAATTTTTGATTCTGGTGCTATTTTCTGTAAGAACAGGTTGTGGGTACCTGTGTTTGGAGATTTGAGGCGGGAGATTCTGTATGAATCTCATCATTCAGGCTACACTGTTCATCCAGGCAGTGGTAAGATGTATGCTGATATGAAGCTTTTGTTCTGGTGGCCTGGGATGAAGAAGGATGTGGCGGAGTTTGTGTCGAGATGCGAAGCCTGTCAGTTGGTGAAGGCAGAGCATCAGCGACCAGGCGGACTGTTGCAGTCGTTGCCTATCCCTGAGTGGAAATGGGAGGAGGTAACAATGGATTTTGCTATGGGTTTTCCTCGATCACGACAAGGACACGATGCTATTTGGGTAGTTGTGGATCGATTGACGAAGTCAGCCCATTTTCTTCCGATCAGACAGACGGATTCAGTTGAACGCTTGGCACAGATATATGTGAAAGAGATAGTCAGATTACACGGTGTGCCTCGTGTGATTGTATCTGATCGAGATGGACGTTTTACTTCCAGACTTTGGAAAGGCATTCAGCAAGGCTTGGGTACGAAATTGCATTTCAGTACAGCCTTTCATCCTCAGACCGACGGACAGTCTGAGAGGACTATTCAGGTACTGGAAGATCTGTTGAGGCTTTGTGTTCTGGACTTTAGCGGAAGCTGGGAAGATCATATTCCGCTGATTGAGTTTGCTTATAACAATAGTTTTCAGTCCAGTATCGGTATGGCACCGTACGAGGCTCTGTATGGCAGGAAGTGCCGTACTCCTTTGACTCTGACGGAGGTCGGAGATAGACAGACTTTGGGTGCCACTTTTGCTGATGAAACTGCTCAGAAGATTCATTTGATAAGAGAGAGATTGAAAGCCGCTCAAGATCGTCAACAGAAGTATTACAATCAGAAGCACAGATTTGTTGAGTTTCAGGTTGGTGACTTTGTGTATGTCAAAGTCAGCCCGATGAAAGGTGTGAGCAGATTTGGTCAGGTAAGCAAGCTTAGTCCAAGGTATGTTGGACCATTTGAGATTTTGGAAAGAATTGGAAAAGCTGCTTATCGCCTATTGCTTTCTGATTCTATGCCTGATGTGCATAATGTGTTTCACGTATCCACTCTGAGGAAGTGGGTATCCGACTCTGGGAAGAAGGTATCAGTTGACGAGGTTGAGATTCAGGAGAATCTGGCGTACAAGGAAGAGCCAGAATTGATTTTAGCGTACGACGTCCGCAAGTTAAGAAATAAAGAGATTCCGATGGTTAAAGTCCAGTGGAAGCACCGGACTGCACGGGAAGCAACTTGGGAAAAGGAGTCTGATATGAGACGGTCGTACCCGTACTTGTTTTGACTGAGTTTGGATTGGATAATGTCGAGGACGACATTTTTCTGAGTTGGGGAGATTGTAATATTTCAAACTGCTCCAGTATCGTCCAGGCCGATCTGGGATCGTCCTGGGACGATCTGTGCATTTCAGCTCCAGGTTTTGCCCAGAATTTGCTCTAAATGATTTCCTGTAGGGATCGTCCAGGCCGATCGAGGCATCGTCCCGGGACGATCAGTGGATGGCACAAGTCAGTGAGTAGAGGTTTTTATCGCCTATGAATAGTAAACATCGTCCTGAAAAATCGTCCCAGGACGATGGGTTTTGGTCTGATCGTCCAGGACGATCGGGACGATCGGCCAGGCCGATTGACACTGTTCATAAGGATCGGCCTGATAACCGCCCTGGAGTATCGGCCAGGCGATCTGTGGTTTGGTCTGATCGTCCAGGACGATCTGGACGATCGGCCAGGCCGATCTGAAGAGGATTTAAGGGATTCAGACGATTTGAAGAGAGAGAAAAGTTAAAAAAATAAATATCTGATTTTTCGTCTGAGGAGAGAGAAAAAGAGCAATTTGGAAAAGTTGATTTCGGGAAGACGCGGAGCCGTTTTCGAGCGAAGTGACTGTTGAGGATATTGCTGTGCACGAGGTAAGGCACATTCCGTCTTTCTCAATTTTCAGTTCCGTCGAGGTTGGCGGTATTTTTCTGTCCGGATTTAGTTTTCGTTACGGTTTTTCGTCCGTATCTTTTGATTGGTTCAGTTTTTACCGCGTAAGTTTCTGTATATCGTTGCCGTGCCGGGTGTGCACGTTTTGACTATATTTTGAAGATTTTCGTCCGGATATTTTTGATTCGACTGTGTTTTTAGTCGACCTGATTTTTCTGTGAAATTGGAAATTATCTGTGCAGTAGAATAAATGTTCTGGAATATGCTTATCTATGTTCTGTGCGAATTCGGTGAATTTTCTTTGCAGGAATTTTTGTGTAAATTCTGTATACTGCCGTTGTGCTGCCCGATTTTCGGGTAATTTCTGAAATGTCCGGATTTCTTCTGAATTGTAATGCTATATGAATAAGCTATAAAAAGGGAGTTATAAGGGGCCTGAATCCTATGAGATTCAGTTAGTGAAAGGGGAAATCTGAAATGAGCTCAAATCTGAAATCTGATATCTGTTTCGTTCCGGATCCGATGAATTCTGTTCTGGTGCTATAAGCACATCTGTTTTGGTGTCGTGAGCACAAAGGGAGACATAAGGGGCCTGGATCCTATGAGATTCAGTCAGTGTCTGGGAAGGGAGGCATAAGGGGCCGGAATCCGTAGAGATTCCGTCAGTGTCAGGGCATTTAGCTATATGTATCTGTTCTGTTCTGTACGAAATTGTGATTCTGATATGATATGCTCCGTACGATTCTGATTTCTGATTCTGACTCTATTGATTTGTTCTGATATGATCTGTACGATTCCGATTCTGATTTGATATCTGTCCGTATACGTTCTGATTTCCGATTCTGTTCTGATTTCTGATCTGATTTCTGTCTGATGAGTTTGGTTTTGGTTTCTGAGAATTTAGATTGGTGGTTTGTTGCTTTGCTGAGCTGTTGAGCTCACCCTTGCTTTCTGGTGGTTTTCAGGTTCTGGGAAGGGCAAGGAGGTCCAGGATTAGTTTCAGAGTCTGATCCGATTAGGTACTTTTGTACTTATTGATTTTGTACAGTCATGGCTTTCCTGTTCTGTCTTTCTTTCTGTTGAAAGCCATGTACTGTTCTGTAGATGATTATTTTGAGGAAATGAAAAGATAGATGTTTTGTTCCGCTGCATTTGATGTTTTTAGTAGCTCTGTTGTTCTGTGTGTTTTCTGTTGGGTTATGTATTTGGGAAGTTCAGTTCAGCAACCTAATCCAAAGCCAGATCCTGGATAAGCAAGTAAGTGTGCGCTCGCCGCGATCCGGCTCGGGCGGGATCCGTCCCCGTCGGGTCGGGTCGTGACATTAACCGATTTTCTTGCTGTTTATGTTCATGTAGAAAACTCTGCTCCTTTAGGTGGTGTGAATGGTGATAAGAGTGTTAAGGAAACTGTGGTTAATGTTTCTAAAGAAGATTCTGGTGTGAATGGCGATAAGAGTGTTAAGGAAACTGTGGTTAATGTTACTGAAGAAGATTCTGAGGCTATGGAGGTTATTTTTCCCTCTATCGAACATGTGGGATGTTCTCCCGTTGTTGAAATTTCCACTGGTAATTTGGTTGATTCAATGTGTGTGCATAATTGTAAAGGTGTTACTGTTGCTGCGGATGATTTTTTATTATCACCTAATGCATTCCCATTTGTTCCCGTTGTGCTGGATGGGTGCGTTCGACAGGAAGTGATTTTGGATTCCTCGATTATTTCGTTGGTGCCGGTGGATGATCATGTTGCTGTGAATGTTGAAATTCCTGCTTGTTTGCCTTTTCAGGGTGCAGTGAATACTAATGGGAATGCTATGTTGCTTGAAAATGAGGAAGGTGATGATGATGGTTTTGTGTCTGTTGCTGTGGATCAAGGTGGGATTGAGGATGTGTGTCATTCTCTGGGTAATAAGGATGGTATACCGATTCTCAACACTTTTGACGAGATTCCAGTTATTCGGGTTGATACTCAAGTGATGACTGACTGTGTGGGTAAGTCTGCGGGCAAGGAGATTAGGAATCAGAATAATTGGTTAATTGATTCGTCTGAGGAGGAAGTTTATTCTGAATCGTATGACTCGGATAATGATTTTACCCTGGATCGCTCTTCCATTGCCACTCGGGGGAAATTCTGGGGGAGAGGTCATCGTAGAAGATGATTTGGCGTGTCTTTTTGCTGTTCGTCGTGCTATTATCCGCTGGAATTTTTTGGTTTGAATTTTCGATATGCTGCTACGCGAGGCTAAGGGCAATGATGTGGTTGGAGCTCGCGTCCCGGTCATTTTTGCTAGTGGCAACCGTGGGTGTTGATTTGCTTGCTGGATGGTCCATGCGGGACGTCTTGGTCGCTGGAAGCTTCAACTGTGATATGAGCCCGTTTTTAGCTTATATTACACTTGTTTTTTGGTTTTTTTTCTTCTGCTTGGTAGGATTTTGTATATGTATTGTTCTTTTTTGGGTATTAATATATATGTTATTTAAAAAAAAAATGAGTGCCTTGAATGAAATAATTGAAATGTTAAAGCTTATAGGGTGATATGAGTTGTAAGAATGAAATATAAGAGTCATATATTGATATTAAATTTATATATAAGTGGTAGAAATGTAATATTAAAATTTTAAGTATTAGATATGTAAATAGTATGCAATAAAATGGTATGTATGTAATTAATCACCCTAAAAAGTAAAATAAACATATTAATTAGTAGTAATTAGATGTGAAATTCAAAGAAATCGCCAGCTCTGCTTGAACAATCACTGACTATCATACGAACATAAGAAGAACAACATTATTCTTTAATAAAAATTGCAAAAAAAAAAAAAAAATTACAGCCTCCTCACTCTACAGAAATATTTAATAATTACAACTCCAGCGTCCAATAAATTCCATTAAGAGTCATCCCAAGCATTTCCGCATAGAATCTAAGAAATTATCACCCAAAAAACTTTAAATAAAAATTATAAAATCAAATAAATAACTAAAAAAAAAGGGAGATTTACGTACATACCATTTAATACTATTCTATTTACATATTTAACACCTAAATTTTTAATATTACATACATACCACCCATAGTTCATTTTCATACCAAATATGAATGATATAAATAAAATATATGAGTGATAGGAAAGAAATATATGTGATATATTTGATATTAAAATAATATAAGATGGTATGCATGTAATAGTAAAGTTTTAGGTATTAGATATATAAATTGAATGTTATAAAGTGGCATGCATGTAAATTTCCAAAAAAAAAAAAGAAAAAAAAAGAGAGAACCAAAGTTTTTTACCTCCTAAACCAGCTAAGGGTTATAGAACCGGCCACCACAGCCGCACTTCCACCCTAGAGGCTTATAGTTGGAGTTGTACTGGCTGTAGGCCGGCTGATCGGCTGGGCCGATCCGGCCGGTCGGACCGGGAAGGGTGGGGGCTTCGACCGCTGTGCAGGGGTTGCAGTTATCGCACCGGCTGTGGCAACTCGGCGGCATCGACCCAAGCCGAAGCTTCTCCTGCTTCATCGCCTCCTGCCAATTCCATGAATTCCAGAGAGCAGCAGGAGAGGAGAAAAATGTAAAGTAGAAGGGTGGAAATGGGGACGATTGTGTAAATAAATAAAATAAGTTAGGAGTACCTGTGGAGGAGGAGGAGAGCTTTGAAGAGGCCATTGGCTGATGAATGAGACAAAGATGGGAAGGAGAAGAAGGAAATGAAGAAGGGCGGTGGTTTGGGGAACGCCATGGCTCATTATCAGTGGGCTCATTTGGTCATCAATATGGAGAGAGAGAGAGAGAGAGAGAGAGAGAGAGAGAGAGAGAGAGAGAGAGAGAGAGAGAGAGAGATTTCACATGCAAGAGTAACCGACGAGAAACGAAAGCGGGATAAGCACTAATAAGTGAGGAGAGCTTATGCTTTGCAAACGGGGTAAAGTAATTATATAATATAATGAAATGATTTTTTTTTAATTATGATAAGCTCATTTATCTATAATATAATGATAAGAAAATGAAACTTTTGTAACTAATTAGGGCATATTTAAGATTCATAGGTGACAATTAATTTTGTTGCTAATTTTTTTGAAAATTGTTGCGGGCTAGAATATACGTGACTGTAGAGTTTAGAAATTCACGTCCGAGCGTTGCATGAATATTCAGCACACAAACAGAAAAGAAAATGAACACCAGGATTTTTACGTGGAAAACCCAGAAGAGGGAAAAAAACACAGGGCCATGCCCAGATGAAAAATTTCACTAGTGTTTTTGTAAATTACAAGAAACTAATTCGTCCCACAAATCGGACGATCATATTACAACTTGAAGCAAATTTACAAAGTTTTGCAGAATTTTGTCGTTTCCTGAAAATCCGGCATAGTTTCAACGTATTCAGGCGGCGAGAAGAGCTCCGGCAGTGGTCGAGGAGGAGAGGATTCTCCTTTTCCCCTTTCTCTCTTCTTCCCCTGATCTCGCGACTATTTACAAGCCCTTATTCTACACAAAGGGGACTCAAGTGGAGAGAAAGAAGAATGGCATGGCTTGTAAATAGTCGCGATCAGGGGTGAATAGGGAGTGGTTGAATGGATGGCCGATATTGAATCCTACAATCGTGCATTGTTCGTTGGACATTTGAAGGCCTTAGTGATGTTGAAATTCGGCGATCTTGGGCTCGTTGGATTCGTCTCGTCGAGCCGCTCGATTCGAGTATAAGCTCGTTAAAATCGAAGACCGTTTGGTAACTCGAATTGTGGTTTGTACCTTCCGACAGCGCTTCGGGTCCTTGATTTGGATTCATTTGGGCTCGGTTTGAGTTGAATTTGGTGTCACTGGGCTCGTATTTCCGAGACGCTCAGTTTGAATGTAAGCTCGCTGAAATCGGAGTTCAGGTGCTCTCGAATTTTATTTTTGAAGTTTTCAACTAGCTTTTTGCCTCGAGATTCGTGCCCGATCAAGATAATTTTATGATGACGTATCAAAAATAGTTGTCAAGATTTAAGAATTGAGTTTGTCAAATTAAAAATTGTTAGTAAAGTGACATCAAGAATCTATTTAAATTAAGGTTTCATTTGAGACAATTTTTTTCATCATTTGAAGCATTTTTCTAGTGCAAAAATTTCTAATTTAAGAAAGTTTTGTATGAAAAAAAGTCTTTTAAAATTAGTAAGAAAGCTGTCCCAAATAAAGTTTAAGATAGGAACTTTTATTTGGTCCGATCACATGACGTAGCTCTACGTTCGGCCGCCAGTAGAAGCACGCCACGCGTTCTCACTATTTACCGCGCGCCTCGACAACCCGACCCAGAATGGACCCAGGATGGCTCTATATTTCTCGATTTTGCTAGGTATTGCTCGGTATTACTCGGTATTGCTAGGTATTGATCGATTTTGCTTGGAATTAACCAATACCGAGCAAATACCGAGCAATACTGAGCAAATACTGAGTAATACCGAGTTGTACCGAGTTTCTCTAGAAAAACTCAATACAACTCGGTATTACTTGATATAGTTTCAGTAATTATTTAAATGTTTTTTTTTTTTTTGGGAAAAGTTATTAAAAATTAAGTACCAGCATTTGTTTCAATTTAGCTTTAGTACAATACTTCAATTTATTATTTTAGTACTTTTAGTTTTTTATTGGAGTTGTTAATTTTTGTTTTAGGTTATCTTAGCCTATTGTGTCGTGCTAGCTCACTCATGCATGCTTTTGTTTTTTGTTTTTAGCGTTTTTAGGTTAGGGAAAGGATAAGGAGCGAGATAAATAATTTTGATATCAGGCTCTAAATTGTGTTGTAGGTATGTCATTTTGGCTGGTTTTAAATTTAAGTTGAACTTTTTGTTTACAAGCACTGTTGTAGATAGATCTCTTATTTCACATATAATTTTGGATGATATATATAAAAACTATTTTTTTAGATTTTTTAGTCTTCCGCATTATATTATATTCTGTAGTGACTCTATGTTGTATAAAAATTGGAAGTTTAGTTTTTCTAAGCACTTCTTTAAATGGATTTTGAGGTCAGTTTTTGGTTCTTAGCATGATCGGGTACAATATGACCTATGTGGTATTCGGTCATATCAAATCGAGTTGGGACAAGCTACTTATTGAATAAGCAAGCAACTTAGTTGATGTCGAGTCCTCTTGATGAGTGCCCTTGGCGAGTTACGGTTGTCAGCACCCTTTAGGCGATTTGGCAAGTATTGTTGGGTGAGTTATTTAATTATTTTAGAAAATTACATGGGTAAGTAGGCATCTTTGGTTGTTGGGTGAGATTTTATCCTAGGCAACTTGTGGACCTTTGATGATTTATGAATTAGATCATGGGTGCTCTGTGTGCTCACGACAAGGAAATGAATTTATTAACATTGAACAATAAAAATATGGGCTACAAACATTTTTGAGATTTTTGTGTCTCTTTCAATATTTCTGTGATGTTTTTATTTCTTTATAAAAATGAATAAGATTAATCAGCTTTTAAGCTAAGGAATCCATCACTTGAAAAAATCATTCGAGGAATCTTGATTTGCATGGCTTCTTCCACTAAAGAAGCTAAAAGATTGAACAACCAAAAGAAGTAGAAAGGCTATAGAAAGCTAGTTCACCCTTCAAGTAAGTTGGCTTCCAATGTGATTTCTTTGCCGTATATTGTGACTACTACAAGAGAGAATGTTGTGAAGATATGCATCCAATTGTTAAGACAGTGACAACAATTAATAATGTTGAATTTAGCTCCACAACATTCACTGTGAATGATCTCATAAATTTTTTTCCCTACAACAAAAATATAAGAGCTAGATCTTCCTAGGAGAACATAATGAGTGCATTTTTAAAATTGTTTTTAGAACGTTTAGGTCAATTAAGACAAACGCATACACATATTGCATATGCAAGACTCGAACTTAATACCTCTTGATTTGTAGCCAAGCTCTCTCAACCAACTGGCTAAAATGAGTTATCTCCTATTTTAAAACTCAGTGGGGATTTAATAATTCTTGTGCTTGTTATCATCTTAGAAAACTCAACCGAGAAGAACATATTAGCGTTTAGAATGAATTTCTATTAACAATAAATATGAAATTGCCCAAGCCCACCAACTATAGAGAAAGAACAAAGGAAAAAGATTACCACGCAAATAATGCTTAAAGAATTGTGAAAAAGATTTAAGACTATAAATTCCTAAATAATGATTCGATTTTTTTTTATATAAAAATGATAAAATCCACTTAATATACGCTAATATATGTGCTGAATCAAGTAATATAGTAATAAAGTAGAGTATCGATCCCATAAGGAAGAATATTTACTTGCAAATACTAGTAATTGCTACTATAATTATAACAATTATCCTACTCAATAAAAATACATTTTGGTGGAGATTCAATCACTTAATTTAAAATAGAATATTATTAAATAAAATACTATTTGAATAAAATATTTTGGATTGATGGAATATAAATACAATATTTTTCATAATGATTCTCTTTTATATTGATGTTATTCATACCATATGCATCACCGAGAGTGTGAAAAGACAAAGAACAAATTAAATCTTCTAACCTCAATACCACTCTAAACTCCTATAATTTGTTACCCTATAAAACTCTTAAAAAAGTAAGTAAACTATATATTGTTAAAATCCCCTCATTATAATTCATCTTTATAAATTTGATATATGTCAAGCATGATGCTTATACTTGCATCATACCAATTCAATATACCTCGTTGTGTCTGCTTTCCTATTCTTAGGCTCCACATTACACCTGATATTAATTGCATATATGACTATTATGTGCATTAAATGAAGACCTGACATATTAAAAGCATCATTAAATAATTTATGTAGAGAATTCATCAGTACTACATATCCATTTTACACCATCAATTAAAAAATAGAGAATTTAGTCAAACATAAATAACAAATGAAGCAAATTCATTTTCATTAATTGCAAAAAAAAAGTACAGAAGAAAATATATCATCATATGGGTTCAATGATCTCATATATACTCCTTGAACATACAAAATTGTTTCCATGAATATTAACCAAACACTCTTATGAAGTGGATCTAGTGCTCTCTAAGTTATCTTAGTTGTCACTTCGAAGGAAATTGCAGAGAATCACAGGCCATGAAGACTTAAATTAATTAAGTGATTGAACTCTCTTACTAATATTACAAATAGACTACTGACTATTTATAAAAAAATACATAAAATGGATTTTGTCATCACGATGCTCTAGATACTTACATCGCAACGGTCATAAATTGAACTAATGCCACAACGTTGAAGAATTTCCACCACTGAGGTGCTTGTTGATGTGGACCCATTATTTCATGATTGAATTGATGCGTCGCTTTGCTAGCAATTCGTGTCCTAGTCGGTTACAATTGTAATGATGCATCGCTGGTGATGGTTGAGCGCTATAGTATTGTCACGACCCGACCCGACCCGAGACGGATCCCGTTCGCACCGGGCCGCGACGGAGAAGCTAACCAGGATCTAGCTTTGGAATTTGATTCGGAACTGAATCTTCCAATTAATTAATTCAAACAGACTAACAAACGCAGAGCTACTATGTATCATCAAATGCAGCGGAACAAAACATCTATCTGATTTCATTTCCTCAAACAATCATCTACAGAACAGTACATGGTTTTCGACAGAAAGAAAGACAGAACAGAAAAGCCATGACTGTACAAAAATCAAAAGGTACAAAACAATACCTAAACTGATCAGACTCTGAACTAATCCTGAACTTCCTTCCCTTTCCCAGAACCTGAAAACCACCAGAAAGCAAGGGTGAGCTCAACAGCTCAGTAAAGCAGCAAACCTCCAATCAAAATCCTCATAATCTCAAAACCAATACATCAGACTAATCCGTACAGAAATCAGAACGAAATCGGGCATATATCAAATCAAACAGAATTGTACGGAAACAGAAGTCGTATCAAATCAGAAACAGAACAGAGCAGATATATCAGATCAATAGAATCAGAAGTTCAGATCATATCGGAACAGAACAAATCGTATTAGAATCATATCAGAATCAAAGATCAGATATTATGTAATTTATAGCTGAATTCCCTGACACTGACTGAATCTCGTAGGATTCAGGCCCCTTATGCCTCCCTTTGTGCTCACGGCACCAAAACAGATGTGCTTATAGCACCAGAATACATATATAGTGCTTATAGCACCTAAACAGATTTTCCTCGGATCCGGAACAGAACAGATATCAGATTTCATATTGAGCTCATTTCAGAATTCCCAGACACTAACTGAATCTCATAGGATCCAGGCCCCTTATAACTCCCTTTTTATAGCATATACAGATAGCATATCAAATCAGAAGATTTCCGGACAAAACAGAAATTACTTAAAAATCGGGCAGCACAACGGCAGTATACAGAATTTACACAATTTTCCTGAAAATCAAAATTCACCAAATTCGCACAGAATATAGATATCAACATTTCAGAACATTTATTTTACTGCACAGATAATTTCCAAGTTCACAGAAAAATCCAGTCGACTAAAAACACAGTCGAATCAAAAATACCCGGACAAAAATCTCCAGAAAATAACCAAAATGTGCACACTCGGCACTTCAACAAAATACCGAAAGTTACGCGGTAAAAACTAAACCAGTCGGAAATTACAGACGAAAATCACGAACAAAACTTAATTCCGGATAGATAATACCGCCAAAAGCGACGGTTCTGAAAATTGAGAAAGTCGGATTGTGCCTTACCTCGTGCACAGCAATTTCCTCAATAGTCTCTTCGGACGAAAACAGCTCGGCGTCGCCCGAAAATCCACTTTTCCACTTTTTCCTTCGTTTTTCTCTCTCCTCAGCTTTTTCTCTCTCTTCAAAATATCTCATTTCTATATATATCCAGACTGATCGTCCTGGACGATCGAGCTTCGTACCGGACGATCCATGAAGAGAAGAATTTCGTCCAAACGAAAATCAAATATCGTCCCCGGCGAAGGGTTCTCTGACTTATTTTCGTCCAGACGATCCTGATTTCGTCCAGACGAACCATACAGCCAAACATGATTTTCTCTGCACAACCTGTACCGATCGTCCCGGACGATCCTACTTCGTCCGGACGAACCTGGAGCAAAACTGATATTACAATCTCCCCAACTAAAAAAAAATGTCGTCCTCGACATTATCCGATCCAAACTCAATCAAAACAAGTACGGGTACAACTGTCTCATGTCAGACTCCTTCTCCCAAGTGGCTTCCCGTGCAGTACGGTGCTTCCCTTGGACTTTAACCATTGGAATCTGTTTATTTCTTAACTTTCGGACGTCGTACGCCAAAATCAACTCTGGCTCTTCCTTGTATGCCAGATTCTCCTGAATCTCAACCTCCTCAGCAGATACCTTCTTCTCAGAGTCGGATACCCACTTCCTCAGAGTGGATACGTGAAACACATTATGTACATCAGGCATCGAATCAGAAAGCATCAATTTGTAAGCAGCTTTTCCAATCCTTTCCAGGATTTTAAAAGGTCCAACATACCTCGGACTAAGCTTGCTCACCTGACCAAATCTGCTCACACCCTTCATCGGACTGACTTTGACATACACAAAGTCACCAACCTGAAACTCTACAAACCTGTGCTTCTGATTGTAATACTTCTGCTGACGATCTTGAGCAGCTTTTAATCTCTCTCTTATCAAACAGATCTTCTGAGCAGTTTCATCAGCAAAAGTGGCCCCCAAAGCCAGTCTATCTCCGACCTCCGTCGGAGTCAAAGGAGTACGGCACTTCCTGCCATACAGAGCCTCATACGGTGCCATACCGATACTGGACTGGAAACTGTTGTTATAAGCAAACTCAATCAACGGAATATGATCTTCCCAGCTTCCGCTAAAGTCCAGAACACAAAGTCTCAACAGATCTTCCAGTACCTGAATAGTCCTCTTAGACTGTCCATCGGTCTGAGGATGAAAGGTTGTACTGAAATGCAGTTTCGTACCCAAGCCTTGCTGAATGCCTTTCCAAAGTCTGGAAGTAAAACGTCCATCTCGATCAGATACGATCACACGAGGCACACCGTGCAATCTGACTATCTCCTTCACATAAATCTGTGCCAAGTGATCAACTGAATCCGTCTGTCTGATCGGAAGAAAATGAGCGGATTTCGTCAATCGATCCACAATCACCCAAATAGCGTCATGTCCTTGTCTAGATCGAGGGAAACCCATCGCAAAGTCCATCGTTACCTCCTCCCATTTCCACTCAGGGATAGGCAACGACTGCAACAGTCCACCTGGTCGCTGATGCTCTGCCTTCACCAACTGACAGGCTTCGCATCTCGACACAAACTCTGTCACATCTTTCTTCATTTCAGGCCACCAAAACAAAAGCTTCATATCAGCATACATCTTACCACTGCCTGGATGTACAGTGTAGCCTGAATGATGAGATTCGTACAGAATCTCCTGCCTCAAATCTCCAAACACAGGTACCCACAACCTGTTCTTACAGAAAATAGCACTAGAATCAGAAATTCGAAGTTCAGGAGTCTTACCAGTTCCAATCTGAGCAATCAACTTCGAATAATCAGAATCTGACTTCTGGGCTTCTTGAATCCTTGTCTCCAAAGTAGACTGAATGCTCATCTGAGCCCACTCCAAACCACTGGAGGAAATCACCTCTAACTGCAATCGCTCCATGTCACGTATCAGGAAGTCGTCACAAGTAAGCTGAATACCTGATAATCCAGAAGACTTCCTGCTCAGAGCATCCGCTACTACATTTGCCTTCCCAGGCTGATACTGGATAGTCAAATCGTAGTCCTTGATCAACTCGAGCCATCTTCTCTGCCTCAAATTCAGATCCTTCTGAGTAAAAATGTACTTCAGGCTCTTATGATCAGTAAAGATCTCACATCTGACGCCATACAGGTAATGACGCCAAATCTTTAAAGCAAAAACTACTGCAGCTAACTCCAAATCATGTGTCGGGTAATTCTTCTCATGTGGCTTTAACTGTCTAGAAGCATAAGAAATTACCTGATCATGCTGCATCAGGACACATCCCAGTCCTTTCAGTGAAGCATCACTGAACACCTGAAAACCTTCCGTACCTGACGGAAGTGCTAGTACCGGAGCTGAAGTCAGACAATCCTTCAATCGCTGAAAACTCGTCTCACATTCCGGTGTCCAAACAAAAGGTACTGACTTCTGAGTCAGTCTCGTCAGAGGCGTCGAAATCTGTGAAAATCCTTTCACAAATTTCCTATAATACCCGGCCATGCCCAAGAAACTACGCACCTCAAATACCGTAGTCGGCCTTGGCCAATCAGCAACTGCCTGAATCTTCTGGGGATCTACAGAAATGCCTTCACCGCTAATCACATGCCCTAGAAAAGAAATGCTCTTCAGCCAGAATTCACACTTTGAGAACTTGGCATACAGCTGATGCCTCCTCAAAGTCTCCAACACAATCCTCAAATGTCTGGCATGATCATCCTCAGATACAGAATATACCAGAATATCGTCAATGAAGACGATAACAAACTGATCCAAATACTCCCTGAATACTCGGTTCATCAGATCCATGAAAATAGCGGGCGCGTTGGTTACCCCAAAAGGCATAACCAAAAACTCATAGTGCCCGTACCGAGTACTGAAAGCTGTCTTCACAACATCAACTTCCTTCACCTTCACCTGATAATATCCGGATCGCAAATCAATCTTCGAAAATACTGAAGATCCGGAAAGCTGATCGAACAAGTCATCAATCCGAGGCAAAGGATACTTGTTCTTGATCGTGACCTTGTTCAAATCTCTGTAATCGATACACATACGGAGTGTACCGTCCTTATTCTTCACAAACAGAACAGGTGCTCCCCAGGGCGAAACACTAGGACGCACAAAACCTCTATCAACCAACTCCTGAAGCTGAACTTTCAACTCAGAAAGTTCTTTCGGCGCCATCCTGTACGGAGCTTTCGATATCGGAGCGGTACCCGGAAAAATATCGATAGAGAACTCCACATCTCTATCCGGAGGTAAACCAACCAGCTCCTCAGGAAAAATATCAGCAAACTCCCGTACCACAGGGATCTCAGAAACAGAACCAACCTCTAGGTTCAGATCCCGCACCGAAGCCAAAAACACCGGACATCCCTTCTTCCACATCCTGCTTACCTCCAACACAGAAATCAGACTGGAGAGGACACCTCGCAATCCCTGAAATACAACTCTCTCTCCAGCCATAAGCAAACTCACTTGCTTCTTCAGACAGTCTATCTGGGCTTCATACTGACTCAGCCAATCCATGCCCAGAATCACATCATACGATGAAATCGGCAATCGAATCAAATTTGATTTCCACTTCTTGCCAGAAATCTCAATCTCACACAAACAAAACTGTCGAGCAATCAAAGGATTCCCAGCCGGTAAAATCACAAATAAAGAAACCGGTAAAACCATCGAATCCAAATGTAAAGCCTCAAAACAGTGCTCGGACAGAAAAGAATGACTCGCTCCAGAGTCAAACAAAACACGACAGGGCTGATCAGAAATGTAAATCGTATCTGTCACAACATCGGGAGCATCTCGAGCCTCCTGCTGACTCAAGCTGTAAACTCATGGCTGAACTGGAACAGGGGCTGAAGCAACAGAACTACTCTGCTCCCTCTGAACAGCAGGTGGTCTCCGTGGTGCAGAACTAGAACCACCACCTCTACCAGCAAATCCCTCAGGGCGTGAAGGAACAGTCCTCGGTCTTCCTGCTGCTGAACCAACAGGTCTGACGAAGCCCTCAGATCGCTGATCAAATCCCATCTGTGGACACTCTGCAATCCGATGTCCTGACTGACCACATCGGAAGCACAGACCAGCCATCCTGTAGCACTGTCCAAAGTGTCGTCGTCCATAGTTCTGGCACACAGGTGCCGAACTAACTGATCCCGAACTCGTCGTACTGGTAACAGTACCAGACGATCCTCCGCTCCTCCTGGAATCTCCAGATCCAGAACCAGAAACAAATCTCCTCTTCCCAGAGGAACCACTGCCAGAAGTCTCGCCTCCAAACCTCTTCCTACTCGCAGTCCACCGCTGCTGAGTAGCCATCAGGTCGTTCTCTATCAGACGAGCTCGCTCTACAAGTTCAGAGAAATCAGTGATCCGGAATGGTATCAGGGGCTGTCTCAAGGTATCTCGCAATCCCCTCAGAAATCTGTAACACCTCTCAGCAGAAGTGCTAACCAGCTGCGGAGCGTACCTGGCTAATGCAGTAAACTCAGCCTCGTACTGCATTACCGTCTTGCTCCCCTGAACAAGCCTCAGAAAATTCTTCTGCATCTGCTGTCGTGCAGAAGGGGGAACAAACCAGTCTCGGAATACCTCAGTGAACTCTTCCCAGGTAATCAAAGAGTTCAGTCTGCTTTGAAATCTGGCTGCCTGCTGGCCGTCCCACCAGTGCTCAGCCTCTCCGTCCAACAGAAAAACTGCTAACGGAACTTTCCTATCTGACGGACACTGCATCCCGTCAAAGGTCTTCTCCACTCTCCTCAGCCACTCCTCAGCAACCCTGGGCTCAACAGCGCCCTCAAACCTCGGAGGTTTCAATCTCAGAAACAACTGCAAATGTCTATCCAGGTCATCAGATCGGACAGTAGAAGCTCTACTCTGAGTCTCGCTCATCATCTGAGCAACGAGTGAAGCAAACTGAGAAAGCGTATCAGCACCAACCACTGGGGCTGTACTCCCCACTGGTGCTGCCTGATCGGCACTCTGACCGTCTGTCATATCTGGGTCTGGCTGATCCATACAGAAAATCCAGAAAAATCCGGAAAACTATCACAAAAACAATACAATAAAAAAGCCGAACAAATCAAAACTACCCCAAACGGACTCACTACAGATCACGTCCTATAGCTCTGTTTCACACAATTCTCAAATTCCAAAACCATTGCTCTGATACCAAAAAGTTTGTCACGACCCGACCCGACCCGAGACGGATCCCGTTCGCACCGGGCCGCGACGGAGAAGCTAACCAGGATCTAGCTTTGGAATTTGATTCGGAACTGAATCTTCCAATTAATTAATTCAAACAGACTAACAAACGCAGAGCTACTATGTATCATCAAATGCAGCGGAACAAAACATCTATCTGATTTCATTTCCTCAAACAATCATCTACAGAACAGTACATGGTTTTCGACAGAAAGAAAGACAGAACAGAAAAGCCATGAATGTACAAAAATCAAAAGGTACAAAACAATACCTAAACTGATCAGACTCTGAACTAATCCTGGACTTCCTTCCCTTTCCCAGAACCTGAAAACCACCAGAAAGCAAGGGTGAGCTCAACAGCTCAGTAAAGCAGCAAACCTCCAATCAAAATCCTCAGAATCTCAAAACCAATACATCAGACTAATCCGTACAGAAATCAGAATGAAATCGGGCATATATCAAATCAAACAGAATTGTACGGAAACAGAAGTCGTATCAAATCAGAAACAGAACAGAGCAGATATATCAGATCAATAGAATCAGAAGTTCAGATCATATCGGAATAGAACAAATCGTATTAGAATCATATCAGAATCAAAGATCAGATATTATGTAATTTATAGCTAAATTCCCTGACACTGACTGAATCTCGTAGGATTCAGACCCCTTATGCCTCCCTTTGTGCTCACGACACCAAAACAGATGTGCTTATAGCACCAGAATACATATATAGTGCTTATAGCACCTAAACAGATTTTCCTCGGATCCGAAACAGAACAGATATCAGATTTCATATTGAGCTCATTTCAGAATTCCCAGACACTAACTGAATCTCATAGGATTCAGGCCCCTTATAACTCCCTTTTTATAGCATATACAGATAGCATATCAAATCAGAAGATTTCTGGACAAAACAGAAATTACTTAAAAATCGGGCAGCACAACGGCAGTATACAGAATTTACACAATTTTCCTGAAAATCAAAATTCACCAAATTCGCACAGAATATAGATATCAACATTTCAGAACATTTATTTTACTACACAGATAATTTCCAAGTTCACAGAAAAATCCAGTCGACTAAAAACACAGTCGAATCAAAAATACCCGGACAAAAATCTCCAGAAAATAACCAAAATGTGCACACTCGGCACTTCAACAAAATACCGAAAGTTACGCGGTAAAAACTAAACCAGTCGGAAATTACAGACGAAAATCACGAACAAAACTTAATTCCGGATAGATAATACCGCCAAAAGCGACGGTTCTGAAAATTGAGAAAGTCGGATTGTGCCTTACCTCGTGCACAGCAATTTCCTCAACAGTCTCTTCGGACGAAAACAGCTCGGCGTCGCCCGAAAATCCACTTTTCCACTTTTTCCTTCGTTTTTCTCTCTCCTCAGCTTTTTCTCTCTCTTCAAAATATCTCATTTCTATATATATCCAGACTGATCGTCCTGGACGATCGAGCTTCGTACCGGACGATCCATGAAGAGAAGAATTTCGTCCAAACGAAAATCAAATATCGTCCCCGGCGAAGGGTTCTCTGACTTATTTTCGTCCAGACGATCCTGATTTCGTCCAGACGAACCATACAGCCAAACATGACTTTCTCTGCACAACCTGTACCGATCGTCCCGGACGATCCTACTTCGTCCGGACGAACCTGGAGCAAAACTGATATTACAAGTATCCACATGACACTCCCCTCAACTTGGCGGCACTAAAAATTGGCACCGCGGTGCTGTGCAAATAGATACCGGGGTTTATAGCATTGACTCCTTCAATGTCGTGACACTATCAAACATAGACTAGGTGTCGCCATGTCTATATGGGCACTCCAACTGTGTCAATGATGGCATCACAACGGTATAGAATTCGATGCCGCGACACTACATGAGACTTGAATTTTTATGCATTTCATAAAATTTTCAGCAAAACACAGATAAAATTACATAGTTTCACTAGTAATTTAACATATAAAATATAACATTATTTACATTCATCAAATCCTCCCCAGCTTAAAATCTTACTTGTCGATCTTTTAAAAAATAAAAATTTATAATTCTTATTAAGTGATTAACCAAAATAAAAGGTAACTTTCTAAAAATACTAAAATATAAGATAATACATCATTGTCTAAATTTTGTAAAATTGAACAAGATTATACTTTTAGTTTGAAAAACAAAATATTAATAGTTAATGGTCTAATCAATCATTCTAGTAACAACTCAATTTGAATTATAAGTTATAGATTTAATCATTAATTTTTAATTATTAAAGTGAATAGTTGAGTTTTAATGATTAGATATAATGATAGTTAAAATTATACTTTTACTAGTTCACCATCCATTATATTAGCTCACCAACTTTATCCATTTTAGTTTATGTATAAGATTGCATTTTCAATCTTAAACTTTCATTAATACTAATTTTTTAATATACTCAACTTTTTTTTAAGTACTATTTTATAGTTCTTTTTTTAGTATATAATTAATGATTCTCAATATTAGCTTCTATTTTAGACCTTCATACAATATTAATGAATTTGATGTAAGAACTTGATGTATTATTAATTCTATTTTCAGATTAGCTATGATTAAAATTTTAAGAATGTGAGAGTGTGGCATGTCTCTTACATTCCTCACACCTAAGGGGGATCGATTCGGTGAGGCGGTGAGGGTAGTAGCTAGGCGAGCAAGAAGGAGAGGCTAGAGTTGAAACGAACTCAGGTTTCCGGATCAAAATTGAGTTTTTGGGTTGCATCGAACCCGACCTAGAATTTTAAATGATAAAAAATTAGGACCCAGACCTGACCCATTATTGAAACATGTTGACCTTAACGCGAAAATTTTGGGTCAAGTTTGAGTCAGGTTTACGGGTCATGTCAATTTTGACATCTCTATTTGCAAACACTCTATTGAGTTATTCATATAAAATGCCCTAATAAATACGGTTCTTTGAGCATTTAAATAGCTTAATTGTTTCAAAATTTAGTTTCTCTTAGGCTTGTTAGATTCCACTCATTGACATGCTCGATTTAAGTATAAGCACTCCAAATTTGAAGTTCGTTTAGTTCTTCAATAAATATCATAAAATTTTTAACTACGCTTTAAGTGCATGATTAAGATTATTTTGCCTCGAATCTAAATCCTTATGTTGGGGATTCCTGGAGGAAGATAAGTTTTCTTGAAGTAGAGGGAGACGGAAAAGGGAGAGCTCACCAAATTTATTACATCCTATTCCATCTATTTATAGAGACACAAATGAAAGCACTAATCAAAGGCTATACAAGGCCACACAAAGAAATGCCTAAAGAAATCTATATCAATAACAAATATAAAATTAAATAGAAAAGATAAATCTGAATTAAGTTGGATCACAAAAATACTAACAATCTCTAATGTCATTAGACACATGTCATTGAAATATTCATTTTGACTATAAATTTGTTGAAATAAAAGTTTCATATCATCGTGACTTACTTTTAATTTTTTTTTTTCATTTAATTATTATATCATGATTCATATTTAATTTAAGGGTTGTTTGGTTGCCTGCAAAATTAATGTAAAGTATTTCAAATACAGGATTTTTAAAAATGTTGACATTTGGTTTGAGGTAAATGCAGTTTAAATTTTTGATGCATTTGGAATTCACCATCTAGTTTAATTTTGGCTTATTAAGAATTCATTCGATTTGGACGAGTCCCAAATACACAGGAAATTCATTGAAATTATCGTCAGCTACCATCACGCATCAACCACTAACCACAAGTTGCCACCGCTGGCCACAGCCGACGATTGCGGACCTCCACTACCATCATCAGTCACCGCTACAAACCGCCGCTGATCACCACCGGCACCAACCACCTTCAACCACCACCGCCCCTGGCTACCGCCAGCCACCCTCGCCGCCGCTGGCCACCACTGTCTTCAGTCGTCTGCCACCAACCATCTATCACTGGCTACACTGCCGCTAATATCAATCATCATTTTTTCCCCTTTATATTACATCAAATAAAAAAAAATAGCAATCTCATGTATTTCTCTTAAACTTAATTCTTTTTGCGTTGTATTTTTTTTTTTAACAGTCTTTTAAAAATTTTTCTATTAAATGTGAATTCTTATATATTTTTATTTACTCAATAAAAATCTTCTTTCTTTTAGGAGCACAACAAATTTCCTTTCGATTGGCTGCTAAGAGGTTAGTCAAAAACGTATGATGTAGTAGTTGGCATGATAGCGGCAGAGCTATCCATACCCACATATGACATATTTGTGTAAGAGAAAAAAATTTCTTAAAGCTCAAAGGTAAATACTTTTTATAACTAACTGTTGAATAAATTAGAAGAAATTCTTTGCGCAAATAATAATTTTTTTTGTTGAAGTGTGAAAAGGGAAAGGGACAAAGAGGTTAAAGGATGAGGAGAAGAGGGACTAAAGTGTAATTTCGCTGCTGAAGCTCAAGTACAGGAGTACAGTTCCTCACATGGAGGGGCTTTTTCAGGATAATGGTCGCTTTGCTTGGTCATGCAAGAGCAAGGGAAATTATTCTTCTTGGGTTAAGAGGGGACAATTATTGGGATATATGAGTGTACATATTATATATTAATTTATGTATATTATATATTAATTTTATACAAACAGTGTGTATATTCATAGCCCAGATAGTTTTTTCCATTCGGATTCTACAAAGAATAATTTCTCCTAGAGCAGAGATGACCTGCGTCCCTTGGATTCCGTCATTGCAGTGTGATTGACGACATAAATTTAAAATTTACTATTGATATGTCATCAAAAAATTATCTTAATCGGGCGCGAATCTCGATACAAAATCAAATTGGAAACTTCGAAAATTAATTCGGAGACCATCCGAACTCCGATTTCAGCAAACTTACAGTAAACTGAGCGTCTTGGAAATACGAATCCAACGACACCAAATTCGACTCAATCTGAGCCCAAATGGGTCCAAATCAAGGACCCGAAGCGCTATTGGAAGGTTTGAACCACAAGTTGGGTTACCAAACAATTTCCAAACTTGACGAGCTTATACTTGAATCGAGCGGCTCGACGAGACGAATCCAACGAGCCCAAGATTGCCTAAATCTGACATCATTAAGATCTTCAAATGTCTAAATAACGGTGCATGATTAAGGGATTCAACATCGGCCGTTCATCCGACCACTCCCCATTTACCCTTGATCTTTCACCTATTTACGGGCCATGCCACTCCAGAAATCTATAAATAGAGCTCCCTCTCCTCTTGAAAAAGACCCCCCGGAAGCCTAAGGAAAAAAGAGAAAGATCAGAGATCGCTCTTGCTTCCTATCCTCCTCGACCACCGCCGGAGTTTCGCCGGACAACCGCCGGAGTTCCGCTGGACCACCACATGACGCCCTGTGCTCCACCATACCACCTCCTAACGCCATTGCTCCGCCGGACCACCACCTGACGCCCTGTGTTCCACCGGACCACCGCCTAACGCCGTTGCTCTGCCGGACCACCGCCTAACACCGTTGCTCCGCCGGACCACCACCTGGCACCTTGTGCTCCACCGAACCACCGCCTAACGCCGTTGCTCCGCCGGACCACCACTTCAGGCCCTCACCTCCGTCGGACCATCACCTATCACTGATGCTCCGGCAGATCACCACTTGAGGCCATCACCTCCGCCGGACCACCGCCTGACGTCGTTGCTCCGCCGAACTATCACTTAAAACCCTGCGCTCCACCAGGCCACCACGTGAGGCTCGAACTTCCATCGAACCACCACCTAATGCCTAGAGTTCTCCTAAAGTACCGCTATCTTACTACGGTCTTTCAGACCCCGGTCTCCTGCTAACAATGATCTTTCAGACCTCGGTCTCCTTCCAACAACGATTTTTCAGACCCTGGTATCCTGCCAACAACGGTCTTTCTGACCCCAGTCTCTTGCCGACTACGGTCCTCCCGACCTCCATCGCCTACTACGGTCATTCCGACCTCCATCACAAGACAATGGTCTTTCAGACATCGGTCTCCTTCCAATAACGGTCTTTCAGACCCTGGTCTCCTGCCAACAACAGTCTTTCAGACCCTAGTCTTCTGCCGACTACGGTCACTCCGACCTCCATCACAGGAAAACGGTCTTTCAGACTTCAGTCTCCTGCCGACTACAGTCCTCCCGACCTCCTTCGCTTATTACAGTCACTCCAACCTCCATCATAGGACAACAGTCTTTCTGACCCCAGTCTCCTGCCGACTACGATCCTCCCGACCTCCATCGCCTACTACGGTCATTCCAACCTCCATCACAAGACAATGGTCTTTCAGACCTCGGTCTCCTTCCAACAACGGTCTTTCAGACCCTGGTCTCTTGCCAACAACGGTCTTTCAGACCCTGGTCTTCTGCCGACTACAGTCCTCCCGACCTCCGTCGCTTATTACGGTCACTCTGACCTCCATCACAAGACAACGATCTTTCAGACCCCGGTCTCCTGCTGAATACGGTCCTTCTGACCTCTGTCTCTTGCCGACAATGGCCCTTCCAACCAAACAAACATGCCTATGTTGATTATTGTAACTCTCACAATGTAATGCGTTCCACTACAGGAAAATCACTTATTACCGACGGAATTTTCCGGCGGCTTTCCGGCGGCCAGGTTTCCGGCGGATTTCTGGCGGTTTTTGACGGCTTATTTCCTACAAAATTTTCCGGCGGCTTTCCGACGGCTAATTTCCCCGCAAAATTTTACGACGGCTAATTTCCCGCAAAATTATCCCGCGGAATTTTCCGGCGGCTTTCCGGCGGATTACCGGCGACTTTGTGGTGGTAGTTTCCCACGGAATTTTCCGACGGCTTTTCCGCCGGAAATCGGTGATTTTCCTGTAGTGTTCTATATGACGTACATTTGTAACATCAAGCTAAGGCCTTCTCCCTAAGAAGGGCCTCATTTGTAATTGACTGCAAATACTAGTGGATTCATTCAAACTGGGCTAGACCCCGTGGTTTTTCCCCCTTTTAAGGGGTTTTCCACGTAAAAATCTTGGTGTCTCTTATGAACGCTACACCCCCTCTCTTATCTGATTGTGTGCTGCATCTTCGTGTAATGCTAAGACGTTAAACTATATATTTCTCTACCGCCGCCAATTCTCCAGGACGCAACAACTATGAAGTACTATCTTTTTTTATCTAACTTATATTAAATTTCTTTGTTGATATTAATCATGGATATATATATATATATATATATATATATTAAAAACATTTATTAGGTAGAGTGTGAATGAGATGACTTTCTATCTTTGAAAATTCATCTTTACAATATAATAAAAAAGTCTTAATTTTGAGAAATTGCAAGTAATGAATATATATTATATACTAATAATATGAAATAGATTTGAGCTTCTATGTTCTATAATGTCTGAAATTAAAAAATTATACTCTTTATTTTATATTTTTTTTTGGAAAATAAGTTCGAACATCATCAATAATATAACATTTGTTCTAGATCACAAACTGCCCTTTTAAGTCCATCATGATCAAATTTAATTCGAAGAGTATTTGATAAAAAATCGAGCCATGATCAAATATTATGCAAATTTTAATTGAAAATAAATCATTCTTATTTGAAAACATTTTCAATTAAGGTTTGAATGATTCATTATAAGAAAAAAAATTTAATTGAGCCTTTTTAAATTCTAATCAAATATGATTTGAATAAGATTTAAATAAAATATTATAAGAAAAAAATATAAAATAATTAAATTGCAAGTTAGCATAAGTCTCATTAAATATTTAAATATGATTCACACTTATTAAAAAAAAATGATTCACACTTGCTAAATAGCATAGTACAACACAGCTGAATACAATTATAAGAACTATAATAGAATTAGGCAAACATAATAGAAGAAAAAGTTTTAACAAGAAATATTATATTAAATTAAAGTTTTTACAATGTTTTATATTGACATGTTCTATAAACATAGTTGACAAAAGTATTGATATAATTGAATAGAAAAATAACACCTTTAACACCACTCTGTCACTACAAAATAGTAAAGATCATTTAAAGTTTCTCTTAATAATTATAAGGACAATAAATAATATTAATCTAGTATAGCATGCGCTTTATTAAGGATGTAAGTGAGACAACTCATATCGTGAGCAGGCTGAAAATCAAATCAACAATGAGCTTGTGAGTCGAGCTTATCAAGTTATGAATTCGAGATCAAGTTTAAATTTGAGTTCATATATTTTATATCAACTCGAGCTCGAACTAGGCTAGCTCAGCTCAGCTTGACGCTTTGTCAAATCAGCTCAATTAACATCAATCGATGCATCATTATTTATTTTAGCCAAAATAATTATTTGTTCTTCATATTTAAAATAAGAACTCTGTGACGCCCCAAGCAGTCATAGTGAAAGGATTCATCAACAGTCTTGATCAACCATCACTTCTTGCTCCCTTTGCTCTGACCTGAAATTGTTAACCACATATAATGAGCTTCAAAAATCCCAGCAGGTCACCTAATACCTATAACTGAAATCAAATCACGGTACTGAAACAATATGCATGTTAGTCAATGAAATCCATAACAGTCAGTTGCACATGATCAGTGAATCTATGCAGCAGATACGAAAATCAGTAATCAATGCATAATCAATACAATTCACAATCATCGATAAAAGAATCGATAAACAGTAGGAAGAAATTCATAAAGCTCAATAAATCAGTACATACGTCAATCTCGGAAGAATCCATAAACATTAGAAAAATCTATATTCAGAAAAATCTCAGTTAAATCGATCAGTTACATTGATAGAGAAAAATTGTCGTCTCGATAATATCAGTTAAATCAACATCGTATCAATGGAATCAATCAAATCAATCATCTATGGTCAATAACATTAATCGGTATGAAATCACATAAAATGATTAAATCTATACATCGTAAGAACAGTTGAAATCAAATCAATAAAATCATATAAATCAATCAAATTAATAAATCAATAATCAAGCAAATCAATCAAATCAATAAATCAATCAAATCAATACATCAAAAATCACGTGCTATAAGAATCATTACAATGAATCAATATATCAGTGGATCAGTAGTATCGGTATCAGTATCTATTGTATCAATAGTATCCATGAATCAATGAATCCATAATATCGATGAATAAATAATATCGGTGTCAGTATCCATGAATCAATACAATATCCATATCCATATCGGTGCCGGTATCCATGAATCAATACAATATCCATATCCATATCGGTGCCAGTATCCAGTGACATGAATAACATGCAATATCAATGAAATCGTACAGTAACAGTAAACCCGTAAATCCGTCAGTAAATCCATTCAGTAATAAATCAATTCAATATAATAAATTCGTCAATATCAATAAATCCATTTGATAACAATAAATCCGTCGATAAAATCCATCGATATCAATCATGCGTAGGTTAATCAATAAATCAATCAGTAATCAATAGATCAATTCATATCAAGAAATCCATACAAGTCAATGTCAATAAAATCCATAATGAGATCATAAGGACAATACTGTACACATGCAATTTAATACAATAGTCTTACTGAACAAGTACAATCACTCACTATTAAGACGTTTTTCGAGTCGATAATCCATTGTGCTGTTGTAGAAATCCATAAATATATCTGTTGGCTCAATATATAAGAGTCATCACTCTGTGCCCGTTGGCCGCCCGTCGGCATAATAATCTCCTTATGACTCTCAATCGTTATATCAATGATCAATAGAGGATATCGTCAAACCTTTTTTAAAGGAAAGCTCGTCGGCCCACCATCCTATACAGGTCAAGTCAATCTCCAACCAACGGTTCAACCAGTTTTCACTTGTCTTTCAGTAATAGTAATATATATTCAATCATATATCCACATTCATATGCATATTCAATCATTCAAATCATCAATTCAGAAAATCAGAGATCGTATAAGAAATCGGCGGTATAACGGCAGTACACGGAATGTACACAGAAATCACAAATTCAGAAATTCACCAAATTACCAGAAATCAAATAAAACAACGTTACAAAGCTTTACTTGTACTGAAGCAATATTTTTCAACAACCAGATAATTTTGTATTTGATAAAAATCGCATAGAACTCAAAATACCCGGTAGAAACTTTATAGAAAATACTTAAATCGTGTAGAAATATCATATCAGAAATATATCAATAATTGTGCGGTAAAACTTTCGTCAATACAAAATTATGCACGTTTTTCGGTAACAGAAACACAAATCTGAGCACAGAAATATCAAAACTCGAAATCTTCGAAATCAAAAATAGGATTTAGAGTCCTTACTTCGAGACAAACAAATCTTCCAACTGCGTCGTCGGACGAAAAGCGCTCCGCGACCTCCAAAATCAAGCTTTCCCTTCTCTTTCCTTCTTCTCTCTCTCCTGCTTTTTCTCTCTCCTCAAAATATTTCCAAAATATCTCAAATCCGATACTTATCAAGCAGGATCGTCCAGGATGATGCCCAGATCGTCCCAGGATGAACTCCTCCAGACACGGATCGTACAGACGAAAATTAATTCCAATTTGTTTCGTCCCTGGACGATGCTCTCTGTTCGGTTCGTCCCAACCCTTACAGGTTCATCCAGACAAAATTGACAGATTTTTCACAATTTTCTTCAGTTCGTCCGGGACTAAAGCCAGTTCGTCCGGACTAACAGCACTAAAAATAATCAGCTTCTGAGGGGTTTTACAAACTCGAGCTCAAAAAATGAGTAAAGCTCAAGCTTCAGTTCAAGCTGAGTATAAAATAAATAAGTATGGCTTGATTAAGCAAGAACTCAACTCATTTTGTTAGTTCTTCGTGGATTTGATTGTGTTTTGATCAATCAAGTTGCATGATAGAATAATGTCTCAGTTTTGTAGGTCAAGCTCGACATGTTGGAACTCCCTGGGGATAACAAGCCGTCTCCTCAAATGTGTACAACATCGAAAAAAAATTTTGAACATACAACGCTGTAAATCTAGTGTTAAAGCACTATGGATCTCCTCCGAGAAAGAGAACTTAGCATCGAGGCACTGTGTTCATAGCGCCACACATTGTGAACTTGTTTTGAGATAGAAGAGTCAACACCGAGACGCAAGTGATGCTGCAAGTCAATTGAGTCTATTTTCTCTTTCTTTTAAGAGATGTATCTAATTAAATGTGTGTAACTAGTAAAATACTTTTGTATTCAAGTTAGGAGAAGATGGAAGAGAGTGAGAGTATAAAGATCTATGCAAAGTATTCTCAGTTTTATAATGAATTTCTTGATGTGGTATGATTCTGTAGTTTTTTTCCCCTTTAAATCCCGTTTGTCCTTCTCTATTTTTCTTTCTTGTTTGTTTGGTTCGTGATTTACTTCCCAACATATTTACATTCCTATGCTTTATCATGTCTTGCTAATTACTCCAAAAAAAAAAAAAGAAAAAATTATCGGCTGGCTATGAATGACTATATAAGTATCATTTGTCAACCGATTTGGCAGCCAATAAAAGCTGATTAATTAGCAGATACACCCACCCAGCACCGTGCTGCTTGGCAGAATCCCACTGTCTAATCTTCTTCGTTGCTAATAATTTTTCCTAAATATGAAATCAATGATAAAAACTCAGGAAATTATAATAATTCCAGCCAGCTGATCTATTATAATTAGATCCTTAATTTATTTATTAATTACAACAGTTTAATTATTAAATTAAGAATTCATGCATACGTAGAAATAACCTAGCGAGCTAGCAAAAGAGCAGCTGGCTGCAGCTGTTTTAGCCAAATGCTATTAATTTTTAATATTAGCACAACTAATCCTTCCTGTCAACTTTTTTTTTTTAACAGAATATATATATTGATAAAAGCAAAGGATACAACAATGTAGGAAATAAAACAAAACAAGACCCGAAAAATACAACCAAAGGAGCGGGCTCAGCAAAAGGCCAGAGCTACCAGCGTCCCTGAAGCCACGCAGGACCGTCCAGTAAGGTAATTAGCGACCAAAAAGCCAAGCCCCAGGTTGCCACTGCAGAACCACAGGGACACGAGTCCTAACCACATCATAGCCCTAACTGCACCGCAATCATCCCCTCAAAACATAAACAATTAATAGAAACCCGAAAAGATAGCAAAGTCTAAGCAGAAGAAGCAACAGAAATTAGCGTCGACGACGACCTCTTCCACGAAATCTCCCACGACATCTCCCCCGAGATGCCAAATTAATGCTAGGACTAGCACGAACCAATGTGAAATCGTTGCCAGGATCAGAACCCCCACAAATTTCCGGAGACAACATTCCGCCATCAGAAAATTCAGATTCTGATTCATACTCCGACGAACCTTGAAATGCTAATAATATATTTAATTAAATAACTTAATTGTAGGCACAGCAAGTATTGATGGAATTTTCTTTCCCCAGTACTCTAGTAGGGCGGCTGCTATATTACAGCAATATTTTTTTATTTGTGACAATTTTTTATTTATTTCATAAAATATAATTAGCTTAAGTTATAATAGTTAAATCATAGTCGGATAAGCTTAATTACATTACTAGCGTGATTTCAGGGGAAATGCCTTTCTCTAGATTTAAAATTTAAAGGTCTACTTAAGATAACTTTCAAACTGTTTTTTTTTTTTTTTAGATATTATTTAAAATTTTATTTAGCTAATTTATTATCTTATCAATATTTTTTACAAACTTGAAGGCTGATTTTGCATTGAGATTGGTGCTCTAATATAAATGTACTATTTTTGGATTAATCATCTCATTATGTTGGATCATATTTGTTATTTTATCTTATTTTCTAAACATAGCAAGTGCTTCATCGAATTTTTCTTGATATTTATCAAAGGGAACAATGGAAGGAATTATAAGCACATCCTATTTTAATAAATGAATAAGAGTGTAATTGTAAATTGTAATGAAGAAATCTTATTTCTAAATCCTTGACAATGGAGGTGTTTTTAGTTGGAGGGAATCTAAGCATAAAATGACAAAACACAAATTCAATCGACCTGAATCTGATAGGCTTATTAAAATAAATTGAAATCCTCAATCTAAACGGGTCCAAAGCAATATGAAAAGCATAAAAATTAAACTTATTAGCGTCAACTTGACCCGAAAAGAACTTAACTATTCGAACTCAACACAACAAATAAAAAAATATAAAATAAAAATTTATAATTTCCTGAGTTTTTATCATCGATTTCACATTTTGGAAAAATTATTTTGTGCGGACATCGGACGTCCGAAGACCAAACAGAAAGCGTTATGTCATTTTTTTGCTCGATAGTCGATACCACTGTATACCAAATGATGTGACGCATTCTAATTGATCTCCTAATCATGTGATGTCCGCACAGAATAATTTCTTGCATGACTTCTTCACACGATATATAAATCAAACCTTGCCCTATATGATATCAAAAGGAGCGACAACAATGAGATCTCACTCCATGCCCGCCACTGCCAATAGAACAACATCGGATTCTTGAGGCGCCCGGCTTGGTCCCCTCCCCTCACGGAATGCACGGCTTCGTCGCCAACTTCTCCCGCGCCGTATAATAACTCCACGCGGTCTATTGATCCAGACGCCTTCACAGCTGGCGCGAGCCCGCCCCAAAAATTCCTTACATCGTTAGTTATTGAAAATAAATAAATAAATAAATAAATCCAGGCTGTCCTTCTGCGGTGCCTTCGTAGCTCTTGCCGCTCAGCGCATAAAAGATGATTCCCAATTAGCCCCTATGTCTTTAACAATCATCTGAGTTTGCTCGTTTTAGATGCCGGGGCATTCATGGAAACATAATAAAATCTTCTCAGGGCTGAAGCTGCCGGGAAATGTACATGGTTTTTTGCTTGACCGATTGACTAACCAAAGGCCCACCATACGGCTGGCGCCTTCCCTCATATTTAATAATGCAAGCAACGTATACCAAGTTCTCAGTATATATAGCCAGCATTTCTTCCTTTTTCCCACCACCACATCAACAAAGCAAGCTTTTTTTCCATTGTTCTTCCTCTGCCAGAAAAGGCCTCTTCTTTCTTTTGCTGTTTGATCAAATATGAGTTATTTCAAGCATTCTTCTCTTCTATTCTTTTTCCTGCTCTCCATACTTCTCTTCCAGGCCTGCCTCGCCTCCCGTCGCCTCACCGCGGCGGAGGAAAATCAGCCGCTCACTATCACTTACCACAAAGGCGCCCTCCTCTCCGGTCCCATATCAGTCAACCTCATCTGGTACGGTAACTTCAGCGCCGCCCAGAGAGCCATCCTCTCCGACTTCGTCGCCTCTCTCACTGACCGCAATCATAAGCAACAGCAGAAGACTCCTTCCGTCTCCTCCTGGTGGAAAATGACCGAGAACTTCTATTCCCGCTCCAATTCCCCGCTGCCTCGGCTCACCTTCGGTGATCAGATCCTTGACATGGAGTGCTCGAAGGGAAAATCCCTGAAGAACGCGGACCTGGCGGCGCTGGCGGCGAGGGGGCAACGGCGGAGAGCAATTAATATCGTGCTGACTGCTGCCGAAGTGGCGGTCGAAGGCTTCTGCATGAGCCGTTGCGGAACCCACGCTGCGTCTCCCCGTTCAAAGACCGGCCGGTTCGTGTACATTTGGGTGGGCAACGCGGCGGCTCAATGCCCCGGTCAGTGCGCGTGGCCCTTTCACCAGCCGCTGTATGGCCCGCAGGCTCCGCCGTTGATCGCGCCTAACGGCGACGTCGGCATTGACGGCATGGTGATGAATCTAGCCAGCATGGTTGCCGGCGCCGTTACTAATCCGTTCGGCGGCGGCTTCTTCATGGGCCCGGCGAACGCACCGCTTGAGGCGGCGACGGCGTGCCCGGGAATATATGGAAAGGGAGCGTATCCTGGATACGCCGGCGAGCTGTTGGTGGACCCCGCCACTGGTGCCAGCTACAATGCGAATGGAGCTCATGGGAGGAAGTACTTGCTCCCGGCCATCTTTGACCCGTCAACGGCTTCATGTTCCCCTTTGGTATAATGATGCGATGATTTTATGGTTCATTTGTAATTTATATCTCATTCTTTGGATTGATATGTTTTTTTTTTTTACACAGTAAAAAAATGTTTTTTTAATTTTTAATACTTCTTCCTAATAAATAATTTTGTATTGACATGTCAAGAAGAAATGGTTATTTATTAATAAATTGGGGTGCATTTGTTAAATGTCATGTGTTGCTCTTTTATTTATCATCATCATAAAAAAAAGTTATGAAATTCAGATCAAAATTGACATGATTTTTTATATACAGTGTGTATATACTATATACACACATAATTCGGATTTAAAAATTCGTTCAAACTCCACCATTAATAATTTCTTCTATATATTTTGGGATGTGAGACGCTAAGGGGAGAATGATCTTAAAAATCCTTCTATGGAAGAAGAAACAAAGAACTCTTAAGCCCATTTAGCACACTATGTAATCTTAAAGATATTGGCTAGATTATGACTAATTTCTTCATCAAGATTTATTATTGAAGAAAGTTCAGCACATACATACAACTGAACTTAGTTTATAACTGAAAATCTATATGAGAGAATATAGAGAGAGAGAGAAGCTTCATGACGTGAAGTATCTAAATTGGCCTTCAAACACGTCCGGACACCGCATGTAATAATCTCTAATTTATGTCACCGGGGAATATAAATAAAATTTTTTGTTATATTATTCTTTAGGTAATTTGTTCGCATCTATCTATTTTTTAAGTCTTTATTATAAAGTTTTTTACAAATAGTAAATAGAATTTATCATTTTATTTATTCATTTAAAATACTATGATCTTTAGACAATTACCTCCAGGTCGAACCCCTCCAGGGGCACTACCCCCCTGATATATCTGTGAAGCTTATGGCGATCTAGGATATATATGAATAAATAGGGGTCAATATTGATTCATTTTCTTGTAGTGAATGGCTGAGCCAAATTCTAGGCAACACCAGTAGTTACTTATAAGTTTGCCCACTTGAAAATTATAGCCTGTTCATGAGAATTACCAAAACATCTAATGGTGAGCAGTAATCAAGACACTTACAAATGAATGTTGTAGATATGCTAATTGCAGCTGTGGCAGAGAGCTGGAGTGGTGGAGCTGCAACTTATGTTAAGCTGAATGGGATTTGTGATCATTAGGAGTAATGGAATCTGCATTTCCTTTATCAATTATCAATAAGTACCTACAATACTGTGAATTATTCATTTCGTTCTATTCTCCTTACGAACTATCTAGCTAGAGATCTTCAAAGCTGCCTTTTCACACATTTGCATCAAAGATTTGGTATTTAGTTTATCCAAAAAGACTCAACTTCGTCTACCCAGTGTGGTTTCATATATAAGTTCTTTTTATGAGTGCTTGGGGATTTTGGGGCACTCAATGGGAGTTCAGGCTTGTATTATGGATGTCCACTTTTTATTTATGATTTTGAGATTTATTTATGTAGATCTGCATCATAATGTAGACCTGTACCTCTTCATCCGCATACCTGTAGTAAGAGTACATCGCACCAATCCAACGATTTTTAGCCAATTTTTTGTTGGAAACGGGTTATTCGGATTGTGTCGGGTTCACCCAAACCCGAAGCGGGTCGGATTCGGGTCCTGAAAACCGACCCGTTTTCAAAAACGGGTCGGGTTCGGGTTGACCTGAATAGTGCCGTGTCAGTTGCAGGTTCGACCCGAACCCGACCCGTGACCCGAAATTGACACCCCTAGGATGAAGTAATGATGCAACAAATGGGAAGAGATTAAATTCAAAGAGGAGAGAGGGTAAATGAAGACTTTAGAGCATTAAAAAGTGTGAAAAAGCAAGTGAGACAGATGAACAAGCCGTATTTTTAATATGATACAAAGATTTATATAGAATATGAATAAGTATTTAAAAATAAATATATAAATATTGTAGAATGAAATAAGTTAATCTCAAAAAAATTTAAAAATAGTTAAAACGATAACAGCGCCGGACAAATTCAACCATTTGTTTCAAATATTTCTTATATAATAATAAATTTATTTTCATTATTTACATATTTCTGTTTTGCTCGCCATTGAAAATTTTGATAACATTAACTGTACATTTATTTGCTTCTTCTATGATATAACTGTGCCATCTACATTTATTTCTAGCAATGTGTACTTTGTACACGTGCATTTATACTAGTATATATAAATATAGTATAATGAAATAAGTTAATCTAAAAAAATTTACAAGTACTTAAAAAGGATAACAACGCCGAACAAACTAAACCATTTGTTCAAATATTTCTTATATAATAATAAAATTCGCGTATGTTGAGATAGCTCATGTTAGGCGTGTGGAATCTGATTGTGTCGATCAATTAGGTTAAACTGTTATTTCATACCTCAATTTAATGTATCATACGTGCTGGGAGAGCGTGGGGTCCTTCCTGTGTTTGGGTTCGGGTGCTTTACATCTGAATTTTTTGTTTTACAATTCCCCATCATTGGGTACTCGAGCTTACTGACGTTGTAAACCCAAGCACCACAATGTTGTGTTCCCGAGCACCCCGGTGCTATAAAGTTTGCTTGGAGAAATGATAAAGAGCTTAGCTTAGTGTCACAGCGCTTTTAGGCAGACTGGACTGTTTTCTTTCTTGTCTTTCTTTGGGTTATTAACTTGACTTTTTCTTTCATTTTGTGTGTGAGAGCAGTCTAAATGAAGAGAAGTAAATAGAGATCAAGATAGTAGAGAGATCTGTACAAATTTCTCCCAATTTTTATAGTGAATTTTTTGTGTGATTTGTCTCTAAGGTTTTTTTTTTTCCTGATTTTAGATTTTTCCACGTTAAATCCTAATGTCCTCTTGTTTTTGCTGTTTTCTATTTCTTGTTTTGTGTTCGTTGCATAGTTTACTTCCACCCCCGACCAATAACTCATTCACTGATAATAATAGAACACATAAATTTTAATAATATTTTATTATGTACATATTACCCTTAAGGGATTGTCTGATTAGAAGTAAAATGAGTGTAAATTATTTCTAATGCAAGGGTTTTTAGAAATATTGATGCTAGGTTTAAAAAAAATGCAAAGTAAAGCAAGATAATTTTAGAGTAACCATTTTAGTTAATTTTTTACATAAATTAAACTTGCTTAATTTTGAGTATGAAATGTTTACACTACAAACAAATTTACTTGAGTGCTGCCACCCGTAATTAGTCGCCCCAGTCAGCCGCCACCACCGCCGACAACCGCCAACACCATCCTTTGTCAACCACCATCGCTGGCCACCACCAGCTGTCGGCCGCCTCTACCAGCTACCTCCACCAGATGTCCGCCACCATCTTTAAATTTTAAATTTTATTCATTTTATATCAAATAAAAAAATATATATTATCTCATATTTACTTTAGATTCCTACGAACATCTTTTAAGAAATAATGCAAAACCTTTCCCAATTACGTTGCAAAACAAACCGGCGAGAAAAAAAAAAAAAGTGGTCATGGTACCATTTTCCCCATTCGAAAAGACACAAAAAGGCTTTAGGTGCTGGCCCATTCCCTAGGATTGGATATCCTGGAAGGTCACTTGCGTAAATTTAAGTCAAATCAATGTATGCGTGGAATCCAGCTGGCGTAGCAATATGGATGGATCTAGCATATGGCTTTTTGTAGCAGCATTGGTTTGATGATGGTGATTAGGTGCGGCATTCTCGTGACGGTACATGGTTTGATGACGTCAATAGTTTGATAATGATGATCAAGTGGTGATCCAATCATAGTGGCTAAACAACAATATTGGTAGTTTGATGATGATGAACGGTTGTTGTTCAACAACAATAGTTGAGTGACGAATGTCTAATAGTAATGATCGGATTGTAGTACTTGACAAACAACAATAAGATGAAGGTTTAATGGTGGTGATTGGGTAATGGTTCAACAACAATACTCTAGTGGTGCTCCCATGATGTATGTTTGTTCCCATGATGTATGTTTGGTGATGGCCTAACAGAGGTAGCCAAGCACTTGTTAAATGGCAGCGTTTGGGCAAAGGCTATTTTACAATGGCAGTACAACAATAGTGGTGCTCGAGTAGAGTTCTGAGATTCTTTAAACCTCTAAGTTTTCTTGAATCTCACGTCATGAGTCTCCATGTAAAGAGTTGAAGTCTACTTATAAATATTGAAAGCAACATATCCCATAAATATAGCAAAAAATTTAAACACTCTATGAGATGGCTCGTAATAATTTCTTTGATCATATTTTTTTCAATATTTAAATCTGCTAATAATGCTAGAATTAAGTGGTCTCTAGCTTGTTGGATTGATCTCATTGAGATGTTCAATTTGATTATCATTGCGTCCTGGAACATTCACGGAGATAGAGAGATAAAGAGCTTAATATTTTAGTTTTGAATTAAGATCAAGCACATATACAAATAAAGACAGATGGGTGTAAAAGTCATAAGAGATATTATAATTTTTACCATGGAAAACTCTAAAAAGGGAGAAAAATCATGGGGCCTGACACAATTGAAATGAATCCACTAATGGTTGTTGTTGATTACAAATAATACCATTTTTTTGGGGAAGGTGTTAGCTTAATGTATATAAATATAGCATATTACATAGTTGGGGTTGAGAGCTATTCTTAAGAGAATGTTG
This sequence comes from Dendrobium huoshanense, assembly GCA_016618105.1. NCBI lineage: Eukaryota > Viridiplantae > Streptophyta > Magnoliopsida > Asparagales > Orchidaceae > Dendrobium > Dendrobium huoshanense. The sequence continues at coordinate 37,929,688 of CM028350.1, read as the reverse complement.
GGTTGTTTATTTAGTTGGTATGACCGTAATAAGGCGTCGTAGGTTTGAGGGATTGTAGATGGGTGATGATGGTCGGAGGCGTCGTAGTCAACGGGTGACGGAGGTCGGAAGGGTTGTAGTCAAGCGACGATGGTTGAAGGGATTGTAACTGACGGGTGATGATGGTCAGATGGACCGTAGTTGATGGACAACGATAGCTAGATGATGATGGTGATCAAAGGAACATTAGTGGGCTTGCGACAGTGGTCGGATGGGTCGTAGTCGATAGGCGATAGTGATTAGAGGGACTATAGTTGGCGAACAACAAGGGTCAGAGGGACAGTAGTCGTGGGCGACGAGAGATATAGGGAATGTAGTATGCGGGCAATAATGATCGGAGGGACCATATTCAGAGGGCTACGGTGGTTAGAGAGACCATAGTCGGTAGGAAATGGTGATCAGAGGACCATAGTCAGCTGGCGACGATAGTCAGAGGAATTGTAGTATGTTGCTTTAAGAAGTATTAAGAAAGTCATCCAAATTGAAGCCTCAATGTTGTTTATGAAAAGCACTCTGATTAACTATGCTGTAGAAATGGATTTAACCCATGCAAGAGAGTTTGTGGTTCAAATTTTCTCTTAAATTGTTAACTTTTATAGTGGATATGATTTGGCCACTTGGTCATAAAAAGATGGGTGAAAGTGATCTAAAGAGGGGCCTAAGAGAGATAATCTATCAAAGAATCTAAAGAGTTTTCAATGGATGAAAATCTGGCCTAAAATATAAGATTAAACCATCTTCATCTTTGACCAATCATTATTGATATATATATATGAGGGCCAAGATCAACAACATATAACAAGCTATACAAGAAAATCATTGGAAGAGTACAAAAGTGGACTCTATGTAGCTAGCAAGTATGACTTACAATATCCACTTGGCTTGTTAGGGCGAGTTCCTAATTGTAGGAGGGTAACCTTGACAAGTTCTTTTATGAGAGCTCATAATCGATAAAGAATAACTCTTAACTATGCTTTATTGGCGATCAGGCTTATCAGAACTCATATTAGCTTCATGATACGTACATTTCTTTCCATAAAGTCGAGCAGAACAAGAGATTAAAAAAATTCAAATCAGTCTAAGGCTTCATTTGGGAGGCTTTATCACTGCTTCTTAAAGCTGCTTTTTAGTTGAAAAATTAAAATTTTCAACTAAAAAGCTATTTTAAGATGCAGTTAAAAAGTCGTCTCTCAAACGAAGTGTAAGTGATATGAAATATTTAATTTGGAAGGCATTTGGATCATTGATAAGTGGCTAATATATTAGCAACCAAAGCATATAAAAATGTTGATCGATGGTTCACACCATACTGCTAGTTATAAATAAAATTATACTGATGATGAATTGATCAATCTAACTCTTTCAACTATAGGCTGATATCAGTTCCCTGACTCTTGTGTTCGTTCCATAAAACAAAGAAGAACATATGATCCAAAGAACCTAATTTAGCCTAGGCCATCTATAATATTAAATTTAAAAGGTGTTTGAATCATTGATAAAAAGGCTAGTGTGTTAGCATCCAAAGCCTACAAATTTGTGGATGGTTGTAGATCATACTACTATTTATACTAATTATATTGATGATTGAAAATTTTTGTGCAATTAAAAAAATCGTTTGCATAATCATATAGGATCAAAATAATTGAAATCACGCCATTACATATTAGAATTTCTTAGTGGTCAAACATGAACATTTACCAAATTAATTCACCCAAAAATTCATCTACACACAAGAACACAGTATGATCTCATTGGGCTTAATTGGTTTAGGCAAATTTGATTACTCTCCTCATGGTAATAATGAAATGTTGGTTAGTAAAATATTTTATGGCATAAGGTCTTATAATTTGCTTATTAAGTTCTCAAAAATATTTTCTTATGAACTTTCACATCAGTGCCTGAATAAATGAGTCTATCTGGTTAGCTAAGTTTCTAGGCATCAATTCTCTTCCAATAATCTTATCAATATATTTTGTATTAAGATTTGCGTTCTTAATAATATATTTTGTATACATTTGATGTATTTAGAAATTGTTATACCAATTTTTAAATTTATTATAAATTCATTTTCATTGTCACCTGCTGTGGTCGATCACAATACACCGCTTACCATCATTGCCACTGACAAGCCTCCCCCTACTATCGTTACAAACTGCCACCGCTGCTGCCGCCACCGGTTGCAGACAACAATGACTAGGCATTGCATTTATTTATTTTGTGTGAAAAAAATAATTATATGTATTTATTTTTTACTCATTAAAAAATTGTAAGACTTATTCAATGAATGCGATGATCTTTCAAGTGCATGCAGCAAATCGCTTGTTACCATTAAGGAATAATACAATTCACAAACAACGAAGGAGAACAACAAGGTTTCACATCAACAATTATATAAAGCCTCTCAAAACTTTCACCTATCTTTCCTTATTTACATATTATATATGCTTCACCACATCATCTAAAACAACGCCACGTCACCACACTCAAACCTTTCTTCTTACGTGACCCACAACTAGATCCCCTACGGCCTACACCAACGTAGCACACGAAGCGGTTGACGGGTCAAAGATACCCGGAAGCAAATACTCCCTCCCGTGGACCCCATTCGCGTTGTAGCTGGCTCCTGTAGTCGGGTCCACCAAAAGCTCCCCGGCGTAGCCCGGGTAAGCCCCCTTACCGTACACTCCTGGGCACGCCGTCGCCGCCTCAAGCGGCGCCGTCGCCGGACCCATAAAGAACCCGTCACCAAACGGATTGGTAACGGCGCCGGCAACCATGCTGGCCAGATTCATCACCATGCCGTCAACGCCGACGTCGCCGTTAGGCGCAACTAAAGGCGGGTTCTGCGGGCCGTAGACTGGTTGGTGGAAGGGCCAGGCGCACAGCCCCGGGCACTGGGCCGCTGAGTTGCCGATCCAGATGTACGCGAATCGGCCCGAGCTAGACCGAGGGGACGATGCGTGAGTCGCGCAGCGGCTCATACAAAACCCCTCGACCGCCACGTCGGCGGCGGTCAGCACTACGTTTATCGCCGGCCGCTTAAGCCCCTTCGCAGCCAGCGCGGCGAGGTCCACGTTCTTTAGCGATTTCCCGAGCGAGTAGCTCTCGTCGAGGATTTGTTCACCGACAGTGAGCACAGGCTGTGAAACTTTGGAATTGAAGTAGTATTTGGCAGTCATCTTCCACCAAGATGATACGGAAGGTTGTTTCTTTTGGTTCGGGTCACCGCCGGAAAGGGAGGCGACGAAGTCGGAAATGACAGCTCGCTGGGAGGCGGTGAAGTTACCGTACCAGATGAGGTTGAGGGAGATTGGACCGGAGAGAAGAGTTCCCCTGTGGTAGGTGATGGTGAGTGGCTGCCTATCGACTAAAGCGGTGAGCTTTCTCGCACTAAGTGAGCTCTGAAAGAGGAATGAGGAGAGGAAGAACAGAAGAAGAATAGAGGAGGACTCCATTGATTTCTCTGTAAGTTTTGATGAAGGGTGCTGCGATGTTCTGTTATAAATATATAGGGATGCGATTGACCGCCATGAAGCGAAGATAGGTCGGTGAGAGTTTAAAGGAACGCGGTCATCATTCCTATTTTTTTCTTATTTGAAAAGACAAAAATAGGCTTTAGTTGTGCATGACTAATTCGAGAGAGTCGTCGCGTTTGACTAGGTTTTTGGTCGGGGTAATCTGGGAATATAAAGTTTGACTACTGCGTAGTGTGCGAGAGAAGCCAGACTGCACGGGTATGAAAATCGTTGAATGTAACTGGGAGCGAGAGGGAAACGGAAAATGGAGGTGGGAAACGCATTCTGACTCGGAGGAGCTATTAGGATAAGAGTGACAGCTGGGGTGGCGGCACGTGCCAACTGTAGCCAACTTGTTCACCAATCACCACGACGAATACAACACGGTTTGTTTATTTACTTATTAAAAAATGTTACCCCAACTGAGAAATGCCGAAATTTTCTATCTACACCAAATGGTAGAAGAAATTATTTATAATCCGCAGATCAATTAGAATATATCACATCAGTGATATCGAGCAGTACGAGTCATGGTATTTAGCAAAGGGATGATATGACACATTCTGATTGATCTACGGACAACGTTCGGCATCCGCACAGAATAATTAATCCAATGTAGCAGCAATTTTATATAATTTTATGGATACAAATTTGAATTTGTAGGAAAAAAGTTCGATAGTTTTTTTTTTAAGTTTGGTAAGTATTTTTCTTATTTATTAATAACCTTAATGAAGCTCTCCTGTGGCGTTGGTATATTTTTATTTTTAATTTGGCAATATTATGCATTGCGACCTCGTAGATGCATCGAGTAGAAACCGTCCTCTGCTTACTAACGAAAAAACCTAAACACATCTAAAAATTCATGAGATATAATTTTATTGAAATCATTATGTTACAGCATGTAGTCGATTATAAATGAGCTCGTTCCAAGTAATTAAAAAAAGGTGTTTATATAATATAGAGATATGAACTATACATTATATTGTTAAAATTGTAAAAATTGTGCGGCATTGGAATTGCTTTCAAGAGAACTTTTTTAGCATGTTCGATAGTTCTACTTTGAGGAAAGGCGATTGCATATCAAGAAATTTAGTATAATAACCCATATTGATGTCGAAAATTGAAGTTAGAATCTACAATGCACATTGGCCTTATTGATAATGGCATGCATGATGCATGAACATTGTGAGCAAAAATTAGTGATATAGGCGATGGAGTGTTTGGATAGCTTTTATTAGTCCTGTAAGTGATGGCGTGCTTCAACATTATTTACAACGATGGGTATAAAATTGATGACCATCAACATTGATGTTAATGGCATGCATATGGCTTATACACAATGTCATGCATCAACATTTTTAATGCATAATCAAGTTAGCGTGAGATTGAGACAATAGTCAGATAGTCATTATACGATGGTGGTTGGAAAAATACATTCTTCATACATTCAAGTTCTTGTTGGGAATGGAAGGAAGTAAATCGCAATGAAACAAATAAAAATGAAAATGTACCAGAAATAAAAAGACACTGAGAATTAACGTGAAAAAAATCAAAGCAGGGGAAAAAAATCATGGAGTCGTACCACACAAAAAAAATCCATTATAAAAATTGGGAGAAATAAGTATATATATATCTCTTCTCTCTTCCTCTTTCCTTACTTCTCTACACTCATGCACCATTCTACACTTAAAACAAACAAATAGATACAATATAAATAAATATCACTAAGGGACACCACTCTTGAGAAAAACAAGAAAGAAAAACTATTTAGCCCTCTTTGTAGCATTGTGGTACAAGTTTGGAACGTTGCGGTGCTCAATCTCTATCTTTTAGTTCGATTTACAATGTTGTGACATTGAGAATATAGTTCTACAGTGCTCTGCTATGTCGATTACATAGGAAAATATCCATGAAATAATATAACATCATCGCATTCATGTACACAACATAAGGGCTTTGTACGAAAATAAATTTTTCATATGCAAAGAACCCGAACCTAAAAGCAGGGGGAGGACCCCCGCACCCCTTGCGAACATGACAAACTGAGTTGAAATTCATGGAAACAGTCCAACACGATTGATCAACACAATCAGATTCCTCACATAACTAATAATTCTATTCAATTTCAAGTCAAGATTGAAGTTATCCCCCTTTATGTAGAAATAAGACTTTGCTTTTGTAATGCGCAAAAATCAAATTTGAAAGAATTATCTATTTCTCATTTTAAAAATAACTACAATTTCTATAAATCATCAATATAAATAAGAACCAATAAAATCAACTAACAATTACATACCTCAAAATATTACAATCACTATAAGAAAAATGTCATTTTATGTCAGCCATTTTAGTTGGAATATGGCCAAAATCTATCAGAAATTTGCATTTCCGGCAGAAATATTTTCTCCGGTTACACGCACGTCGAAAAAGGCCTTCAGGCGTCAAATAATTTGCCAGAAACATTTATGGCATATTTTCAACTGATTTTCCGCTGAAACATATTTCTAACGGATTTTTTATGCGTCGGAATGTCAAGAAAAATAAATAAAGAATTTCAAATGTACCCGACCGGCCCGCCCGTTGCTCCCATTTGCACTCCAACCTAGCCCAGCCGCCCCAACCCGCGTGAACTACCTTCGGAGGGGTTCAAACCCTTAACCCCTCTCCACGCGCAGAAGCTTTCACGCCATCTACCATCTAGCCATAAGACCAAAACTGCTAAATCTGGTACTTTTTTTTTTCATTTAACCTATTACTGATTAATATTAAATGTAGTAATTATTTTAAAAGTAAAGTTTTTTTAAAAGATAAAAAATAGAATTTAATTTAACAATGGATTATTAAATTAGTTAATTTTATTTAACACTAAAATTTTAAATTATTTAACTTAATTTAAAAAAATAAATAATTTTAAATTTTGTTATAATTTAAGTTTAAATTTAAATCATTTAATTTTTTGTTATTAAATAATTAAATTATAATTTATTTTATTATAATTTAAGTTATTAAATTCAATAGTTTAAGTTAGTAAATTCAATAATTTAAGTTATATTTTAAAATAAAAAATATTTAATTTAAATAATTTAATTTGATAATAAGTTATTTAAATATAACTTAATTTTTTAATTTTCGTCAGAAATCAACCGAAAATTCCTTCAGAAAAAATCCGTTGGAAAGCCAATAAAACATTATGTCAGAAATTCATTGAAAATTTTATATCGAAAATCCGCCATAATTTGTGACAAATTTATTTCCGCCGGAAATGAGTTGTTTTCCTATAGTGAATTTATTTATAATTTCAAAATTAATATACAATAGTCATGAGATCAGTACAATCATTAATCCATCACAAAGCTCTTAACTACAAAGAAAAAGAAAAAAATCAGAATAAAATCTAAATAAAACTTGAGGATCTCCATCAATCTCACTCAAAATGGTCCCGACCCCTTTTCTGATTTAAAATCATTATAACCAAATATAATTTTGTAAAAAGCTCTATAGAAATTAAAACTCCATCATTGCTTGCAATGCAATATAAAGAATCAATTTGTATGTTCAATTATAATCAATATCAATCATCACTTAATATGTGCAATAAAAATATCAAAAACTAATAATAAAATCAATATGCTCAATAAAATTAAAAGAGATCTATCAAACTATAAGACACATGATAAATAGTAGCACCACCCAATAAAAAATTTAATATGCTATGCTATGTTGTATCAATCTTAATATTAGTATGAGCTATCAATATATGAATCAGTTTAATATACTATTAATCAGTTTGATGTAATATGAGATAAATGTCATCATGAGTATAAATATGAAAATTAAGGTTTGACATTTAGTTTTAATGTTATATTTTCTTCGGTATATCTAATTTCTATCATAGCTCCTCAATCTGTCAATTTTTATAGGTGTCTTTCAATAATTATTTAAGAGTCGTCACCCTTTATCCATCAATGTAATTCAGTCAATCAGTTACATGCTATAACTAGGATTATACCACAATCCTTTTATTTAAATGAAAGTTCGTAAGCCTACCCTCTTACGCAATGTATTATATTTTAAGAGCCAATAAATATTCATTATAGTATTAACAGTCAATCTTCCTTGATTACTTGCAAATGTTATCTTTTTTATATATAATGTAAGATAATATTTGCACAAAAAGAAGAAATCTATAAATGCAAAAAAAAAAATCTATTAAATTTGTATACTATGCATTTACTTCAAAAAATTACATCTTTCAATTTAACTGATAAAAATTCAATATATTCATATCAAAATGCTTATATTGATGAGATCTATCACATATAAAAAATTATACAGTGAAAATTTTATCAATACGAATTTATCCTTATTTTTTTTATAACGAATGTATTAATTTGATCTGAAAAATACTGAAAATATAAAATTATTGAAATCAAAGATTGAGTAATTATTCTTTACAGCGAAACAAACAAAATTTTCATTTAGACCGGCTGATAAAAATAGCTTCGTGACCTCCAAATCCTAGGTTTCTTTCGCTGTCTCCTATCTTTTCTCTCTTAAATTTCCTAAATCCTCAATGTTGCATAGATGGGAAGAACAAAATGTCAAGCGATGAACAATTATTACGTCCTCCGACCGGATGCAGAGGAACATCCGGTCGTAGGCAAAATCCCGCCTATACTGAGGTGTACCGAGTTTTTCCAAAAAAACTCGGCACACCTCGGTATAGGTGGAATTTTGCCTACGACCGGATGTTTCTCTGCATCCTTACACCGGACCAAATAAAAGTTCCAAACAAAGAGATCTATAGGTGGATTTAGATATTTAGGATTAAAATAAAAATATTAATCCATTGTGAATATAAAATTCATATAAATACTTTTAAGGCTTCAAAAATTTTAGAAAAATATCAATGAAACAGCTTATTTTATTTAAAAATACTACTGAAGTTGGTTTATAAAATAGATATATTATAGCCCCAAAATCTCCACTTGTATCAACATGTGTTAATTTATTAAGAATTTGTACCAGTACCCAAAAATTATGAAAAAAATTATAATAGTTTTAAAAAATAAATATCTATCTTATGACGAATTCGGTTTTCAAAATTGGCTTATAATAACTCTTTAAAAAATTTATTTATTTGGGTCAAAATATAGGTTATTACAATTTATATTTTGAATCTTCTAAATGTGCTTTGAGCCAATGATTTGGATATTTTTATGGCTATGATTGGATTGAATTTGATGTTCTTAGGTTCATCTTTTCGACACATTCAGTTTGATTATAAGTTTATTGAAATTGGAGTTCAGATGTTCCCAGATTTAATTTCGGAAGTTTCTAAATTAAATTTGTCTCAAGATTCATGCCTGATCATAAAAATTATTTGATGATATATTAATTGTAAAAAACAAATTCCAGTATAAAAAATTCTCTAAAATAGTGAAAAAATAATAGCCAAATATAAATTATGTTTAATCCCAAACAACTCTTAATCATTAACCCTCATTCATATGCAAACTTTGAACATGTGATTAGTGAAGCTTAAGCTTTCAATGATTAAGCAAAGGATATGTTTAGGACAGTTATAATATTTTATAAAGCTGATTAATTATGAAGTTGCTATGAAAAAAATAATTTAAACTTCGTTTGGGATAGCTTTCTTACTGCTTCTTAAAGCAAATTTCTAATACAAAATTTTTTAATTTTTGTATTAAAAATTTACTTTAAAAAACAGTAATAAAGACCTCCAAAACAAAAACCTTAGTTATTATAGTTACATTAAGCAGCTTTTTATCACCTAAATTTGATGAAATAATAAAATAATAATAATTAAATAAAATCAGAAAAAAAAAAACAAGAAAATGCATGCAACAGTTATACTAAGAAATACATCCTTCTCATTTACGTAATAGCTCCCCTTTAATTCGCACATAATTTTTCTATCATTTGATTTTTTTTTTTTATGGATACCTTTTCATTGCTCTGATAATGACATAACCCAATATGATTAGATGGCCCCACGAAAAAATAATGAATCTGATAAGCCTCAGGGCTGAGTACATTTCATAATTCAATGCATTGACTTTGACAGAATGCACGCTCGCCAATTTTATTTATTAACGCACTATTTCATATTTATTTTGGGGATAGTTTCATACACATATTATCAAAATATAAATATATATTTCAGTTTTTTTTTTTGTTTTTTTATAGGATTTTTTGTATAACTTTCTCATTACATTAATTTTTTATTTCTTAAATATAATTTTATTTAGTCATCATTTTCTAATTATTTTTATTGCTTTTCTTTGATTTTAAAAAAAAAATAAAAATTAAATTTTTATAACAAAAAGTGTTAATTTATCATATATATATATATATATATATATATATATATATATATATATATATATATATTAAAAAGCAAAATTCAAGAAAAAGACTACCATCATTTTCCCCATGCACGCCCTAATTAATATATTGACAAGAACCCATAAGATATCTGGCAAGATATTGACATTACAAATAATAAGTATAAATTAGCATTCAAGCATGAAGTTAATGTGAGGAGATAAGCCAAGTTGTATGCACTGGCAACTGGAATCGCAACCACACATAGTTACTCCACGACAAGGGCTTCTCATGCCCACAAAATCGACTAAATTAGTAGCTTTAATTTTCATTTATACGATGATATATTTATGCAATGAAATTTTCTTTTGCTGGTGAAAGGCATCCATCAACCCTAATATCACAAATCTTACTGGAATTAATGGGTGATGTGTGCATGTCTTAATATCAAGATATTATGTGGTGTAGCTTTTAATGAGTCGTATAGAATCAAAATGGACAGTTTAGTATGGACGATAAAATATATAAGTGATTGGTTTTATGTTTTCACATCAAAAAATCCTTAAATTTCATTCTACATGTTTAGCTAACTGATTTAGTCTTTTACCGCAACGGGCGCTTATAAGCTTTTTTTTGGATAATGGGACTAAATTGTTAATTGTATTTATACTTTGATTTGAAAAGAATATGAATGAATTTTACTTCATAATTTTATGTTGGTTGTTTGGTCTTGAGGTAATAGTTAATCTCCATAACCTTCATCCCTAGTCTCTTAATCATTCTCCATCATCACGCCATAAATGGCTAAGATTTCGAGTCTGCCTCTCTCTCCAAACCCTCAAGCCCACAAAGCTCTCCGGTTTGGCCTTCTCACCACATTTAAATCTACGTACATTCCCATAACATTCACTGCAAACTCTCACAAATCATATATTCATCTCTAAGGTATCCCAAATTAAAGCTACTCCGCCTCACCACCAATCCAAGTAATAAATCCTATAGTTCTCGAGAGTTTTCCTATCCAAGATATCCTCAATATATACTCCCTACATTTGCAACCAATCACTCATTCTAACTATCATCACTAGCCTTTGACCACCTCCCTAGTTCTCAAGCTCACCTCATTAAAATAAGAATAAGTTTTCTCTAAATATTAGGTTTAAGAAGTGTTGCATCTTGGAATAGTCGCGATGGTGAAGAATTATAAATGTTAGCATCCTACCTTTATACAAAGATCTAGTAAATAGACAAATAAAATATTAGGGTGCAACATTTATAAGAAATACCAAAATTTTTTACGTGAAAAATCTTGTAAAAGGGAAAAATTATGGGGTTAGCCCAGTTTGAATGAATCCACTAGTATTAGTGGTTGATTACAAATAATACCCCTTATTAGAGGAGGGTGCTGGCTCAATATATTAAATATGCATCATATTACATAGTTTGAGAACAACATGACAACTGTTCTTAAGAGTGAGTTGAAATGTTTATTCGGTCAGTAGAACCATAGTTAATAGGTGACACTGGTCAGAATGATCGTAGGCGGGTGATGGTGGTTAGATGGACCGTAGTTAGAAGGTGAAGGAGGTCATAAGATTGTAGTTGAGAAGCAATGGAGGTCGGAAGGATCATAGTCAGTGGGCGACTGAGATCAAAAGGATCATAGTTTAGCGATGATGGTCGGAAGGATCATAGTTGGGCAACGGTGATTGCAAGGATCATAGTCGCGAGACAGTGGTCGTAAGGATCATAACTGATATACGACTAAGGTCGGAAGGATCGTAGTTGGGTAATAATGATCAGAAAAGTCGTAGTAAGAGGGCGGTAGAGGTCAGAAGGACTATAGTCTGGTGACGATTGTCAGAAGGATCATAGTCGATAGATGACTGAAGTTGAAAGGACTATAGTCAAGCGACGGTGGTTGAAAGAATCGTAGTCGGTGCGTAATAGAGATTGGAAAGATTTTAGTCAGTAATGATGGTCTGAAGGAACCTAGTCGGCGAGTGAGGAGGTCATAAGAACTATAGTTGGGAGCAAAAGAGGTCGAAAGGATCATAGTCAGTGCATGATGGTAGTCGGATGGACCGTAGTCAGGCGACGATGTTCTGAAAGATCATAGTCTACAAATAACTAAGGATGGATGGACCATAATCTGCATAAGACGGAGGTTCGAGGGCCATAGTCAGGCGATGGTGGTTAGAAGGATTGTAATCGGCAGATGACTAAGGTTGGAAAGATCGTAGTTGGCAGGTGACATAAGTCAAAAAGATTGTTATCAGTGACGGTGATCGAAGGATCATAGTTGGTGGGAAACAGAGGTCAGAAGAATCGTAGTTGATGGGCGATATAGGTCAGAAGGATCATAGTATGATGATGGTGGTCGTAAAGACTGTAGTCGGGCGACAGTGGTCGGAAGGACCGTGGTCGAATGATGGTAGTAAGAGGAAGGATCGTTAGTGTCTTCCATATTGAAGAGCACAATTTGCCGATGATGGTGTCGGTGTGTAGCTCCAGGATTCTTCAAGATCCAGAGAACTTTTCTTCTTCCTCCTTATCCCCAAGGCTTCAAGCCCACCTATTATGTGAAGAATGAATGGTCTATTTATAATTTTTTTGGAGTGTTATGGCTAGTAAATATGGAGAAGATCAAGGACAAGTTAGGAGTGTTCCAATGGACGACTCATATTGATCCCCTCGATCATAGAGCATTTATCAAGCATTTATGTGCCCAAATAATGTTATAATTAAGAGATGTTGCGCTCATTGAATTTGTCTCGTCGTCCACTCGATTCAACTATAAGCATGATATATTTGGATATCATTGGGTCATCCAATTTATACTTTGATCATTCTAAATGTGTTTTGGTCCCTTGATTTGGACACATTTGAGCTTAGATTGGTCTGGGTGTCATTAGTTTCGCCTCCTTAAGATGTTCAATTCAACTATAATCTTGCTAAAATCAGAGTTTGGATAATCTCGAATTTTTTTTGAAAGTTTATGATTCATATTTGCATTGAGATTCGTGCCTGATAAAGATTATTTTTGGTGACATATCAAGAAGTTTCCTCACCTTTGTGTAGTGAATTCATTGTGGAAACCTTGTTTGAATTAGGGGCTAGGTAATAGTCATGTGCATCTTGCTCTAACACTTAGCTTATACCTCCTTGCATATTTACTTGTTATCTATTTTTTCATCTATAAATGATGATCTATTTGTTAAAGCACTCTTTATAATAAACCAATTACATAAATATAAATCATTAAGCATAACAAGACAATTAATCTCTCTTAATCATAAATATAATTAGATATCACCATTATATTACTCTTATGTTCATAGTTATATACTTATCTATGTTGAAAATTGTTGTCTCCTTTGAAAATGTCAATTTGTATGTTTGGTTTAATTTAAATCCATTGTACTTAAGAAACAATAAGTTGTTTTATTTCATGCACCTCTTTATCTAAACTAATTTGATGAACTTTCATAAAACTTACTTAATATGTTGAACTTTCATAAAACTTGCTTAAACAAATACAATGAGCTTTACTAGAATTGTATCATGTGTTGATTTGCTCAACAATATAATCTAATATTCAAGTAGGCACTGTTGCGGGCTAGAATATACGCGGCGATAGAGTTATAATTCTACGTCTTAGCGTTGCACGGATATCCAGCTCACACACAGAGAACACAATATTTTTTACGTGGAAAACCCGGAAAGGGAAAAAACCACGGGGCCTAGCCCAGTTGAAAATGATTCCACTAAAATTTGAGGAAAGTACAATGGTCTGACTTGTCCTTGAAGACGACCAGATTACAAATATCAACTGAGAGTTTTGCAAAAGTCCAACGTCACTCCACTGTCAGATGGTAGTCCGACGGCACTCCGATGTCAGGTGGTGGATCGACAGTGACACTTCAGTGCAAGGGGGTACTTCAGCTTTGGAAGGCACTTCGGCATCCCTTGGTGGTCTGTCGATGGTGCGGCAGAACTACAGCGGTGGTGCGGCAGCACTCCGGCGTCCCTTGGTGGTCCAACGGTGGTGTGGTAGAACTACGGCGGTGTTGTGGCAATACTCCGGCGGTGGTGCGGCAAGAATACGGCGGTGGTGCGGCAGCACTCCGGCGTCCCTTGGTAGTCCGGTGGTGGTGCGGCAAGACTACGGCAGTGGTAAGGCCGCACTCCGGTGGTGGTCGAGGAGGAGCTAGGCGGCTGGAGCTTTCTTCCTTCTCTTCCTTCTTCTCTCTTGGCTTCCTCCCCCCTTTCATGAGGAATGAGGGGTCTATTTATAGATTTTCTGAAGTGGCATAGCTTGTAAATAGGTGTGAGATCAGGGGCAAATAGGGAGTGGCTGAATGGATGGCCGATATTGAATCCCATGATCGTGCACCGTTTATCAGATATTTGAAGGTCTTAATGATGTCGGAATTCGGTGATCTTGGGCTCGTTGGATTTGTCTCGTCGAGACGCTCGATTTGATTATAAGCTTGTCAAATTCGAATACTGTTTGGTAACTCAAATTGTGATTCGAACCTTCCAACAGTGCTTCGAGTCTTCGATTCGAACCCATTTGGGCTCGGATTGGGTCGATTTTGGTGTAGTTGGGTTCGTGTTTCCAAGACGATCAGTTTGACTATAAGTTTGCTGTAATCGGAATTCAGATGGTCTCCGATCTAATTTTTAAAGTTTTCAACTTGATTTTGCCTCGAGATTCGTGCTTGATCGAGATTATTTTTTGGTGACGTATCAATTGCCCCCCTATTTTTGGACATCAAATCTTACAAAGTCCAAAAATATATTTTTGAGCCTTTGAAATGAAATAATCAATTCAAATATAACATACAAATATGATCATCGAAGAATGAACCATAGTGCCAACTCACACTAAATATTAAGATACTTACATATAAATGTTTTACTAATATATCAGATTAATACTATATTGATATTTGTGAGTTTTCCGTGAATCAACATTAAAGTGATTAGACGTTAATATTTTACTTATAATCTTAAACATATAAAGTTTCCAGAATATTGATTAAACATTAATATTGATTTATGTAAATATTCTATTGGGAGGCCGTTTTGATAGTAATAAGCATTTATTTTGTACATACCATTTGAGGAGACTATAGAAACTAATAATATTAGTTGGATCATTTTTATCGAAAGCATGTACAATATATATAACGATCAAAATACAACTACACTAAATGTTGTGATCAATGTAGGTTTAAAATGGAAGGCCCTTTGGCCTTCCGCCTCCACCATGTGAACCAAGGTGGCACAGTAAACGATGAGGATGAGCCTCAATTTAATGATATATTAATATTTTTTATTTAATGTATAAAAATTTATGGAATGACTTTTAAGTTTCCCTCTTCTTACTCCTATAAATACCCCATCGGGGGGGGGGGGGGGGAATGAAGAGCACAATCTCTTGTGTTGGTCCAAATATTTTTTCTTTGGATTGTAACTTGGAGATTGTCATTGGTGATCAAAGCCCGGTACTCTTACGCAGGCTCCAGTTCACTCTTATTGGGGAAAAACTTTCCGGCAAGAGTTTAAATACCAGAAGCGGCGATTAGTTTTCCCGGACGACGCCAAACTTAAGCCAATATATGAGGGAAGGGTCTTCTTCCTTGGAAAACGGCGCGAATTTTCCAAGACGATCAGTTTGACCGGACGGCGCCAAACGGCGCGAATTTTCCCGGACGCAACAGTTTGGCGCCGTCTGTGGGAAAGCTTTCCCAATATTTCTTCAATGGCTGATCGAAGTAATACCAGTAATTGATTCTCTCGCTCTAATACACATCGAACTAGATTCCCATCTAGAAATCATGGATGTCTTAATTATCAGAGGGAAGGGTCTTCTTCCTTGGAAAATCGAATACGTAGGATGGAGGAACATCAGGCAAGGATCCTCGAAATATTGGAGGAGGTAGGTCAGCAAAGGATGCCGTTTCAAAATGATGAACCTCCTCTCCATCATCGCCAACAATATGATATGGATCAGCAATTTGAAAATGTTCCTCAAACTCATGCTCCTCCTCCGCAATATAATCCAGAAATAGATAATGCTGCTAGTTCAACACATCCTCCACCTAGAGCCCATCATATGCAAAATCTTCAACCCGCTCTAGATACACCTCGCGATGTCATAAGAGATGAATTACCAGAAGTAATACCAGTAATTGATTCTCTCGCTCTAATACACATCGAACTAGATTCCCATCTAGCAATCATGGATGTCTTAATTATCAGAGGGAAGGGTCTTCTTCCTTGGAAAATCGAATACGTAGGATGGAGGAACATCAGGCAAGGATCCTCGAAATATTGGAGGAGGTAGGTCAGCAAAGGATGCCGTTTCAAAATGATGAACCTCCTCTCCATCATCGCCAACAATATGATATGGATCAGCAATTTGAAAATGTTCCTCAAACTCATGCTCCTCCTCCGCAATATAATCCAGAAATAGATAATGCTGCTAGTTCAACACATCCTCCACCTAGAGCCCATCATATGCAAAATCTTCAACCCGCTCTAGATACACCTCGCGATGTCATAAGAGATGAATTACGACGACTCGTTCAAGAAGAATTCCCAATAAGGGATAGAAATCATTTCAATATCCAGCGAAGCTTTCAAGAATCTTCTCCATTAACATACGAAATTCTTATACACCCTATTCCAACATGGTTCAAGCTACCAAACATTGATGCATATGATGGGTCATCTGATCCCTATGAACACATTGATCATTATCGAACAATTATGCACATACAGCGAGCTTCTGATGCGCTTCTTTGTCAAGTTTTTCCTGCGACCCTAAAGGGTCAAGCTCGCACCTGGTTCTATGCTCTCCCTAGAAATAAAATCCATAGTTTTGTTCATCTTGCAAAACTCTTTGTCGAACAGTTTGTTGCTAATAGAAGAATTATTAAAGATTCATCACTTCTCTCTGAAATCCGTCAAAATGAAGGAGAATCTTTGAAAGACTATTTTCAAAGATTTTCTTCTGAAGCTCGACAAATCCCAGGCGTTGATCCTGAATTACTACGAGGTGTTTTTCTTGGAGGGTTGCGCCCCAGACCTTTTTGCTCTGCATTAATGAGAGAAACTGTTCATTCTTATGCTGACTTAATTCACATAGTAGAAGCTCAAATTACTGCCGATGAGGCTATCAATGCTCATCGAAAACAATTTGAATCGCCTTCTAATAAGAGAAAGAATGGGCACGAAGCTGAAGCTGGAGCCCAAAAGTTTCAGAAGAGGAATCAAGATCTTCCACCACGACCCCCTCAGCAAAATCGGGATTACAGGCCAAAGAAGGAGTACACTCCGTTGAATACAACTCGTGCTAATATTCTTATGGCTATACAACATGAGCAAACTGTTAAATGGCCCAACCACTAAAGCCAAATTCTGGAAATCAAGATTATTATCATCACTTTCAAATTCTTACGATCAATCCCAGGGGGATTCGATCCAACCTCATCCACACAAGTTAATGTCATCAAGCAATGCTTTGACAATACAACTTTGGATAGGTTTGGCATCCTGAGAGGATGTATATCATCACTTTCAAATTTTTACGATCAATCCCAGGGGGATTCGATCCAATCTCATCCACACAAGTTAATGTCATCAAGCAATGCTTTGACAACACAACTTTGGATAGGTTTGGCATCCTGAGAGGATGTATATCATCACTTTCAAATTTTTACGATAAATCCTTAAGGGGATTCGATCCAACCTCATCCACACAAGTTAATGTCTACAAGCAATGCTTTGACAACACAACTTTGGATAGGTTTGGCATCCTGAGAGGATGTATATCATCACTTTCAAATTTTTACGATAAATCCTTAAGGGGATTCGATCCAACCTCATCCACACAAGTTAATGTCATCAAGCAATGCTTTGACAACACAACTTTGGATAGGTTTGACATCCTGAGAGGATGTATATCATCACTTTCAAATTTTTAGGATCAATCCCAGGGGGATTCGATCCAACCTCATCCACACAAGTTAATGTCATCAAGCAATGCTTTGACAACACAACTTTGGATAGGTTTGGCATCCTGAGAGGATGTATATCATCACTTTCAAATTTTTACGATAAATCCTTAAGGGGATTCGATCCAACCTCATCCACACAAGTTAATGTCAACAAGCAATGCTTTGACAACACAACTTTGGATAGGTTTGGCATCCTGAGAGGATGTATATCATCACTTTCAAATTTTTACGATAAATCCTTAAGGGGATTCGATCCAAACTCATCCACACAAGTTAATGTCATCAAGCAATGCTTTGACAACACAACTTTGGATAGGTTTGACATCCTGAGAGGATGTATATCATCACTTTCAAATTTTTAGGATCAATCCCAGGGGGATTCGATCCAACCTCATCCACACAAGTTAATGTCATCAAGCAATGCTTTGATAACACAACTTTGGATAGGTTTGGCATCCTGAGAGGATATATATCATCACTTCTAAATTTTTATGATCAATCTTAAGGGGATTCGATCCAACTTCTCCCACCAAGGTTAATGTCATCAAGCAGTTTTTTGACAACACAACCTTGGATAGATGTGAACAATCCAAAAGGGATGAATGTCTTTCAATTCTCATAAGTAAGTTAACTCCATAAAAAATATTTCTATCGATAAAAAACATAAATAACTAAGAAAGTTCAGCATTTCTTTAATCCAATAAATATAAGGATATATCTCCAAACATAAAAGGGATACATAAAAATCTATAAGAAAAATAAAATATAATCAATAATAGAGATACTATGTGTCTCAACATCATAATCATCGCTAGAAAATACTTTCTTCAATTCACTCTAAATGCCATCATCGCATGAATCAGCAGGAGAATCTTCAGAGGCCTGGCTGGGTGCCAATCCTTTACTTCAACATCAATTAATTTCTCATAAGTCTCTTGAGTGAGACATTGGATCTCTCGTCGATAAATTACAGATTTTTAAAATTCCTCTACTGTCCTCAATGAAATAGCTTCAATATCTGCAGTGATTGTTTCTCTCTCCTAAAGAAATAAATAATTGATTTTCAATGAATATCCAAGAAAGCACTCCAGAGGAAAAATTATGAGAGGCCTCGCCTAACAAATTATTTGAAGTTTTGGAAATGCACCTCCCAAAAGATAAGTCTGAGCCGCTCCCTCTGATTATTAACTTGACCGGAGGACCGAGCCTTTATCGAATTTTGACAGTCTTGCAACTTATTCAGGACGGCCTTCATATGAAGACCGGAGCCCACACCGGAGGACCGAGCCTTTTCCAAATTTTGACGGTCTTGCAACTCCTTCAGGACGGCCTTCAGATGAAGACCGGAGCCCACACCAGAGGACCGAGCCTTTTCCGAAGAATGATAGCCTCCAAATTTTGCTAGCCCGTTTCTCTTTCGATTTACAAGAGAAATTTTGGACCGGCACAAGAGAACTAGGCTTTGATCGCCACCAATGTTCGCTTTGATCGCCACCTACACTCCCCGAGCTACCAATCCAGAGGAATGCTTGGACCGGCACAAGAGAGCAAGGTTTTGATCGCCGCTGACAATCCCCGAGCTACCAATCCAAGGAGAAGACTTGGACCGGCACAAGAGATTGTGATTTTCTCCTTACCCCAAAGGGGGTATTTATAGTTGCATGAGGGGAAGATGAAAAGTCTCTCTAAAAATTTCTATAATCTTTTTTAAAATAATTTTGAGAATTTTAAGAGACAAAAATAAATTATCTTCATAAATGGGAATTCAAATGCTCATTCCAAATCACCGCCTCAATAAAAGTGGGCTGGAGGCGACCCTTTAGCCTTCCAAATTTAATTCAATCGTTAATATGCCGCATCTTTCCCGTCATCTTTAAACATACATTCAACAGTTTTTTTTTAGGCAGTGCAAATTAAAAGTTTTTAAGACTCAAAGATGGTGGTACAAGAAACAAAAACAAATAATTTTTTTAGCTTAAAGCAACGTATGGATCTTTGGCTAATATGAAAATTATTACAACTTAAGCCAATATATGGCTTCGAAAGTCTAATCAATAGTATAAATTGAACCAAGCAATATCCTTTCTTCAATTTATAAATCATCCAGTTATTAAAATAAATAAGTTATAAGAGTCATAAATAAATGCAGAATTCAATAAAAATTATATATATATATATATATATATATATATATATATATATATAAATTGGTATTTATGTAATTAACAAATATGTTATGAATTTGAACAAGTTAATTATGAATATTGTTTATCATTTTTTGCTATTTATGCTGGTCAACATCCAAGAGAAGCTATAAATATTTTCGGACTTTTGAAACTTCGATGTCCGAAAATAGGGGGGCAACTGATACATTATCAAAAAATTATCTTGATATGGCACGAATCTCGAGGCAAAAATCAAGTTGGAAAGTTCCAAAATTAATATTGAGGTCATCCGGACTCCGATTTCAGCGAGCTTATAGTCAAACTGAGCGTCTCGGAAATACGAACCCAATGGCACCAAATTCGACCCAATCCGAGCCCAAATGGGTCCGAATCATGGACCCGAAGTGATGTTGGAAGGATCAAACCGCAATTTGAGATACCAAACGGTCTCCGATTTTAACGAGCTTATAGTCAAATCGAGCGGCTCGACGAGACAAATCCAACGAGCCCAAGATCATTTAATTCTGAAATCGTTAAGGCATCCAATTGACCAATAAATGGTCCATGATCAAGGGGATCAATATCGGTCGTCCATTCAAACACTCCCATTTTGCCATTGATCCACCACATATTTACAAGCCATGCCACTCTCAAAAAACTATAAATAGGCCCTCATTCTTCACATGAAGGGGAGGAGGAAGAGGGAGGAGAAGAGAAGTAAGGGAGGAATTTGGGAGCTCTCTTGCCACCGACCACCGCTGGAGTTCTTGCCGACCACCGCCGGGGTTCCTGCCGACCACCGCCGGAGTTCCTGTCGACCACCGCCGATTTTCCTGCCAACCACCGCCGGGATTCCTGCCGGCCACCTCCGGAGTTCTTCTCGACCGCCGTCGGACTTCCACCCATTCTCCAACCATCGACGGACTTCTACCAGTTCGTCGACTGCCGTCGGACTTCCACCAGTTCACCGATTGCCGCAGGCCTTCAGCCCAATCGTTGCCCACCGACGGACTTCTACCAGCCCGTTTACCGACGCTGGACTTCCACCAATTCGCCAACCATCGACGGACTTCTGCCAGTCCGTCGATCGCCACCGAACTTCCACCCGTCCTCCGACCGCCGCCGAACTTCTACCAGTTTGCCGAACACCGCAGGACTTCCGCTAGTCCGCCACCTACAGTCCTCCAAACCACTGTCATCCAACTAGGGTCCTTTTGATCTCCATCATTTGCAGGCTATGATCCTTCGGACCTCCGTCGTCTGCCGACTACATTCCTCGCCGACTATGGTCCTCCCGATCTTCGTCACCTGCTAACTATGGTCCCCTCGACCTTCGTCGCTCGCCGACTACGGTCCTCCTAACCTTTGTTGCCCGCCGACTACGATCCTTTTGACCTCCATTGTCTGCCGACAACGGTCCTTCCGACCTCCATCACCCGATGACTACAATCCTCCCGACCTCCGTCGCAATACAACGGTCCTTCTGACCTACGTCGCTCACAGACTACAATCCTTCCGACCTTCGTCACCCGCTGAATATGGTTCTTCCGATCTACATCGCTCGTCGACTATGGTTTTGCCATCCCAAATAAACATATCAACATTGATTCTTCCAACTTCTACCACACAATGCATTTTATATGATGTATATTTGTTACTTCGAGCCAATGCCTTCTTCCTAAGGATGGGCCTCATTTGTAATCAATTGCAAGCATTAGTGGATTCATTCAAACTGGGTCAGGCCCCGTGGTTTTTCCCCCTTTTTAGGGTTTTTCACGTAAAAACTCTGGTGTCTATTATGAACGCTACACCCTCATCTCTTTGATCTGCTTGTGTTCTGGATCTTCGTACAAAGCTAAGGCATTAATCTTTATATTTCTCTACCGCCGTGAATTTTCCCGGACGCAACAGGCACAAAGGAAGATCAATTGATATTTTTTTTGTCTTGCTGTTGCTACTAATTTTACCAATATTAACTATTAATACATTGCGATAACTCTTATTTTGATCCTCCTTCATGCCTACTTGAATATTAGGTTTTTCACTGCTCTCTTCCTTTATTACCAATTGCTCTCTTTTCTTTGTTATTAAGGAGGATCAATTGCTTCTTCTTCTTTTTCACTACAAATTAAGCCATTCAAAACTCTTATTTTTTTAGTTGTGGCAGTCTTTTAAATTAAGAAAAAGGCAAACCTAGCTTGGTTATCAGGGTTTGCTTCTTTCTCAAAGTTTAGAGAGCAAGTTGGTTATGAAAATGAAGGAGAAACAATTTCCAAGAAGAAAGAGCAAAGAAAAGAGAGCAGAGGATAATTTTGTTATTAATGCATTTGTATCCATGGATATGTACATAACATTAATTAACTTGTTTTGCTGCAATATAACATATTTTTAAAGGAGAGGACCTTTCATTTCTTATTAATTTATATGCAAAAATAAAAGAATTTTGATTGTATAATTTTTTTTTGTATATAAATAAAATGATGATTATTTTGGAGGGATTAAAGAGGCATTTTAATGAGATTTGATGAGCTTAATAGTTATTTATTTCAATGTTATAGTAAAAAAGTGTAATATTTTCATCTTAAATCATAAAATCATAGCACTCATATAATGTTAAATCATAAAATCATCAATTATTTAATAATATGTCCATATGAATTCAGTGTTCAATTAATAACATAAAATTAAAATATTAAATTTTGGCTTATAAATTGTGAGACTTTTGAGTATTTTCCTACTTGATCAATTTTTATGATTTAACATTATATGAGTGCTATGGGGATATTTCTCTCTTCATCTAAAATTATGGTAAATTAGTTCTTATTTTCATTGACAATAGTGTTGGGCATCTTCAACTAATAAAAAAGTAGCCAAATGATTTCGCCCTAGGTAGGTGTAATTGACCGGTCTTGGTCATGTGATCTAACATGTCTAGTGGACAATGCTAGAGCAATAATGCAATGGCTATCGACATTGAAGCCTCCAACTGGTAAATGAATTGTGCAATCATGAAGCTCTTCGTAACTAGCACAATTGATATTATGAATTAGAACACTATCGATCGAATCATCATCTTGAACACAATTTGAAATATAGTTTGTATTTTCATTCGTTGAAAAGCAACAATGATTTAGGAATTAATTTGTTTGTCTTCTTGATAACAAAGGCGTATCATCATAACCCAAAAGAATATTCAAACTCCCATTATTAATTGAGAGCTCATAAGAGGGACTTGATCAACTAATCGGTTTCATCTCTATTGAGTCAGCTTAAAAGTGAAACATGATCAGATTCATGTGAATTTAGCATCATTGGGGTGACTCATCCTACAAAACCTTATCATTTTCACTAAAATTATAAAATTAGTGTATATAAGGCCTCTATAATGACAAACTTTTTACTCAATTTTTTGCATTTGAGGTCTTAAAATTCACATGATAATTTATAAATAATTTGATGCGAGTATGTCATCTCTTTCTATTGATATTAAACCTCAACATGCTGCCACATGAGATCTTCTTCCTCATTACACGGGTTACCCCCAACGAGCTCTTGCAAGAAATATGCTACTCCTTCAAACATTGACTATCTCATCAACGCATTGTCCCAGTGAGCTCCCAAATGAGCTATTCTTCTTCTTTACACACCACTAGTCACATTGATACATGCTACTGGAGAGCTCTTGACTAAATTCTTCTTTTTGTTCACGTGCCAACGATCCCATTAATATCAGCACTAATAAGTTCCAGCACGAACTATCATCAGAAACTCTCATTCCAAGGTTCAATTCAAAGATTCAACCAAGGCTTAATCCATGTTCAAATCTAAGTTTGAATGAGGTTAGATTCTAGGTTCGAATGATAATAGAAACAATTCAATTATCTAGCTTGAATTTGAATCAATTTAACAGAACTTTTAGCTTGATAAACAATTCATGAATATAAGATATTGTTGCGTGCTAGAATATACGCGGCGGTAGAGTTTGTAAATTTACGTCCAAACGTTGTACGAGTATTCAGCACACAAACAGAAAAGAGAAATGAACACCAAGGTTTTTACGTGGAAAACCCAAAAGAGGGAAAAAACCACGGGGCCTCTGTAATATCACGATCTGCTCCAGTATCGTCCAGGACGATCTGGGATCGTCCTGGGACGATCAGTGGAATTCAGCTCCAGATTCTGCCCAGAATTGCTCCAGGTGATTTCCTGTAGGGATCGTCCAGGCCGATCGAGGTATCGTCCCGGGACGATCAGTGGATGGCACAAGTCAGAGAATAGGGGTTTTTATCGCCTATGAACAGTAATTATCGTCCTGAAAAATCGTCCCAGGACGATGGGAATTGGTCTGATCGTCCAGGACGATCGAGACGATCGGCCGGGCCGATATGAGCATTACTTAAAGGGAAATGAGTCATTTTGAGGAGAGAGAAAATTTTATAAAATATCAGATTTTGATCCGAGGAGAGAGGAAGAAAAAGAGAAAAAGAAAAAGTTGATTTCGGGAAGACGCTGAGCCGTTTTCGATCGAAGTGACTGTTGAGGAATTTGCTGTGCTCGAGGTAAGGCACATTCCGTCTTTCTCAATTTTCAGTTCCGTAGCGGTTGGCGGTATTTTTCTGTCCGGATTTCGTTTTCGTTACGATTTTTCGTCCGTATCTTTTGATTGGTTCAGTTTTTACCGCGTAAGTTTCTGTATATCGTTGTCGTGCCGGGTGTGCACGTTTTGACTATATTTTGAAGATTTTTGTCCGGGTATTTTTGATTCGGCGATGTTTTTCGTAGACTACAATTTTCTGTGAAATTGTAAATTCTCTGTGCAGTAGAATAAATATTCTGGAATATGATTATCTATGTTATGTGCGAATTCGGTGAATTTTCTTTGCAGGAAATTTTGTGTAAATTCTGTATACTGCCGTTGTGCTGCCCGATTTTTGGGTAATTTCTGAATTGTCCGGATTTCTTCTGAATTGAAATGCTATGTGTATAAGCTATAAAAAGGGAGCTATAAGGGGCCTGGATCCTATGAGATTCAGTTAGTGAAACGGGAAATTTAGATGAGCTCAAGTTGGAGAAATATCAGTTATATTCCGGATCCGTGAATTCTATTATTCAGGTGCCGTGAGCACATTTAGCTTAGCTATTAATTATTCAGCGAATTTTTGGTGCCGTGAGCACAAGGGAGACATAAGGGTCAGAATCCGTAGTGATTCTGTTCAGTTTAGTTTAGCTATTAATTACTCAGCTATTATTTCGGTGCCGGGGGCACATTTAGCTATTAATTAAATATCTGATATCTGATATGTGCTGAGTTTGTTCTGTTCTGTGATCTGATCTGTACGATTCTGATTCTGATTTGATATCTGTCTGTATAAGTTCTGATTTCCGATTCTGTTCCGATTTCTGATCTGATTTCTGTCTGATGAGTTTGGTTTTGGTTTCTGAGAATTTAGATTGGTGGTTTGTTGCTTTGCTGAGCTGTTGAGCTCACCCTTGCTTTCTGGTGGTTTTCAGGTTCTGGGAAGGGCAAGGAGGTCCAGGATTAGTTTCAGAGTCTGATCTGATTAGGTACTTTTATACTTTTGATTTTTTGTACAGTCATGGCTTTTCTGTTCTGTCTTTCTTTCTGTTGAAAGCCATGCACTGTTCTGTAGATGATTATTTTGAGGAAATGAAAAGATAGATGTTTTGTTCCGCTGCATTTGATGTTTTTAGTAGCTCTGTTGTTCTGTGTGTTTCTGTTGAGATAAGAATTTGGAAGATCAGTTCAGTAACCTAATCCAAAGCCAGATCCTGGATAAGCAAGTTTAGTAAGTCTCTCGTCGCGATCCGGCTCGGGCGGGATCCGTCCCCGTCGGGTCGGGTCGTGACAGCCTCGCCCAGTCGTAAAGTTCCACTAATATTTGTTTGAAGTACAAAGGTTGACCCGTCTTACAATTCAAGACGATCAGTTTACAATCAACTTCTCACAAAGTTACAAAGTTCTGCAAATTCCCGGCGTTTCCCGAAAATCCGGCAGAGTTCCGGCGTCTTCAGGCGACGGGAAGAGCTCCGGCGGTGGTCGAGGAGGAGCTTCTTCCTTCTCCTCCTTCATCTCTTCTTCTTCTCTCTCTTCCCTTGAGTCCCCTTTGTGTAGAATGAGGGCTCTATTTATAGTTTTTCTGGAGTGGCATAGCCTATAAATAGGCGTGAGATCATGGGCGAATTGGGAGTGGTTTGAATGAACGGCCGATATTGAATCCTACGATCGTGCACCGTTCGTTGGACATTTAAAGATCTTAATGATGTCGGAATTTGGCGATCTTGGGCTCGTTAGATTTGTCTCGTCAAGCTGCTCGATTTGAGTATAAGCTCGTTAAAATTGGAGATTGTTTGGTAACTCAAATTGCAGTTTGAAGCTTCCAACAGCGCTTCGGGTCCTTGATTCGGACTCATTTGGGCTCGGATTGGGTCGAATTTGATGTCGTTGGATTCGTATTTCCGAGACGCTCAGTTTGACTGTAATCTCGCTGAAATCGGAGTTCATATGCTCTCAAATTTAATTTTTGAAGTTTCCGAACTGTTTTTGCCTCGAGATTCGTGCCCAACCAAGATAATTTCATGATGACGTATCAGATATTATTCCCCCATTCAAAATAATTTCATCAAAAATAAAATTTTAACATATCTCTCAAATAAACATATAAAAAAATTAGACATATCAGTCAAATTTTCCAAATAAAACCAAATAACTAACATAATGAAAAAATGATAGTTCAATTTACACAAATATTTTCTATTTTACAAAAGCAAACAAAATCATAATTGGTGAAAAGATAAATCCCTCATCTGTTCATTAGTTCAAGATAAAAATAATATCTTTAAAATTATCTCACAATCTATTTTATGTAAATCTTGATGAAAAAGATCCGACGGCTATAATTGGGAGCGATATATTTCTTAGGGGCCTTTATTTATCTTCCAACACAACAAAAGGGCATCGTACTGGTTGGTCAAAAGCCTAAATATTTAGATGCTTCAATTAGATATTTATGAATCTGCTAATACAATTATTCATCCAGCTGGACTCCATTGCTCTGCCACCCACTAATTGTAAAGCTACCTTTATAGGCATTTGGAGAGCCAAGTACTTCAGCTATTTGCCAGTCAGCATAGTAGTTTGACAAATAATTTAGTTTTAGCAAAGACAATAATGTAAATGAGATAGAGGGTTATATATTAATGAAAATAAATTAGAATATAATATCTTGATTAAATTTTTAATAAAGATAGATTTTGAAATTCCTTATTTTATTTTAAAATAAATTATTAATTGCATTAAACATTTACATTCATTTTAAAATAAAATTAAAAATTTTAAACTTTATCATAATGTCATATTGTTGAGAGTTAGGCTTCGTTTGGGACGGCTTTTTTATTGCTTTCTAAAACGGAGTTTTAGTACAAAAAATTTTATTTTTGTACTAAAACTCCGTTTTAGAAAGCAATAAAAAAGCTGTCCCAAACAAAGCCTTAGTATAATTGGACGATCGAGTGAGAGAGTTTTTCGTTCTAGCGATGTACATAAATACAGTACACAAATAGATTATTGAGAGAGCATGAAAACACTAGAAATTTTTAACGTGGAAAACTCCAAAAAATGGAAAAACCATGGGGTCTTGTCCTGGTGAGAAGTTTCCACTATACTTGAGTGAATTACAAAGCTTGGCCTATCCCTTAACTTGGAGACGGTGAAATTACAATAATTTGAAGAGTCAGTCGAGCTAAAATTGAAGTATTTTTAGTTAAAATATATTGATTTTGCTTTCAAAGTAATTTAGGCCTGTTTAGGATTATTTTCTTATTGATTTCTAAAATAACTTTATAACATGAAACAAAATTTAAAAGTAAAAAAAAAAATAGTGACAATAAATTGTCCAAAACAAACCTAAATATCAAATGATTTCCAAAAAAGCTTTCAATTTCTACCGCAATTATTATGTCATCTAAAATAAGCCATGTCCCTTAAAACTTAAAAGGCATAAAATTAAATATGCGAGCATCAAAATATAATTTAGTTGAAATTAATAAAGTAATTAGTTCGAAAGCTCCCAATCACCTGTCCGCAACTCTCTAATCATAACTACTGAGATATTTTTTTTAACAGAGTATCTACTCGTTGTCACTCCAAATAAAATAGTTGGCGACATAACTAATAGTTCGGTGAAACATAGCGATGCCACCTGCTGTATGGGTGTCAATATTTCACACGACCCGAAAATATGACTCGAACCCGACCCGAAAATTTCGGGTTAGGGTCAACCCTAACCCAAAACGGGTCGGGTTCGGGTTCAACATTTTGAACCGTTTCAAAAATCGGGTCGGATTCGGGTTAACCCTTTGATCCGAAATTGACCAGAAAACCCGATTTTGACCCGACAACCTGAGATTGACCTTTTTTTTGCCCGAAAAAGAAGAGATAGACCTGTTTTTGACCTGAAAAAGAGGAGATAGACCTGTTTTTTGCCCGAAAACTATCAATTTTTTATTGGAAACGGGTCATTCGGGTCGTGTTAGATTGACCCGGACTCGAAGCGGGGCGGGTTCAGGTCAGGAAAATTGACCCGTTTTCAAAAATGGGTCTGGTTCGGATTGACCCGAATAGTGTCGGATCAGTTTTAGGTTCGACCCACACCCGACCCGTGACCCGAAATTGACACCCCTATCTGCTGGCATCAGGCCCACATTTGCTTTGACCAACTAAAGAGGTGAGGCCGTAGTAGAGGAAATTCGAACTCGAGATAGGAGATTCCCAACCATGCTCATCTACCAACCACCCTATGTCTTGATGGGTACTTAGATTTTTTCATTAGTTGAACTAGTCATCCAATCCCTGTACAACTGTCTTTTAATCCGTTTCTTCTTGTTCTTGAATGGTGTGCTTGACCAACCAACCAATCACGACTCATCCACCGCAGTCCATCTCTCACAAAATTTATAGCATATTTATTTTTTTATTTAAAATAAAAAATTGGCATATAATAAATATGAAAATCAAGTGGTTATTAAAATTTAAAAGATTGACTAACGCAGCCTAAAAAGACAATAATTTTCTTTTTATTTGGTGCCGTTAAATGTTAATTACTTTTGTCAGCGAGTGCAGCACTTTTTTGCCTTTATTTACTTGTTTTTTTTGGGACATTTAGGCCAATTAAGACAAACTCACGCACACCACGCATACACAAAGACTCGAACCCATGACCTCTTAGTTGAAACATAAGCTCTCAACTAATAGGCCAAGGTGACTTGTCATGCTTGCTGTTCTCTTAAACATCTGGTCTGAAATAAAATAATAGAAATATTCTCTTCTTATTTTTAGCACATGGTATTTGAGTTGGAGCTTACAGTACTTAAAGTCTTAAATTAGGGTGCTAATATTTGACATAGCCTGAAAATGAACGGGTCAGATTCATGTTGAAAAATCTGACACGTTTGAAAAAAAAATAGGAAGTAAAATTTTGAAGTATTTTGAAATTCATCCTTTTATTTAGTTTTGATATATTTAAAATCATTAGATTGGATAGATTTCTAAATAAATTATAAAGACTAAGTTATTGTTGTCGCCGCCAACAACGGTCACCTCTCATCGTCGCCACCCACCATCTACCTCTAATCGTAATCGCTTGTCACCTTTTACGATGACAACCACCTATTATCGGTCACTGCCTGCCACCTACTATCATCTGCCACTATCACTGTTCGCAACTATCATTGCCGCTCACCAACCACCATCACCATTGAACTTTATCCTGTATTTATTTTATTTTAAGCCAAAAAAATGCTTGTATTTATCTTACAATTATCAATATAACTCAAAATATTTCAAATAAATTGAATTTCTCTTACAATGTATTCTATTTTAGTTTGCATTTTTTTTTTTCCAGCAAGCCAAACATTCTTTAGTGTTTATAAAAATTCCACATAGAGATAAATAAATAGGTTGAGAGTAATTTATAGAAGAGATCATATTCTTTATGTGAAAGTATGGGAAGGGGAATAAGCACGGGAGACTCAAGTGAAATGATTTTATTACAGTGATTCACATACTAAAAAGGTACACTTTACTGGTCGTTGGTGGGCGAGCACGGGTGGTTACCCCTCATACAGGATTCGATGGGCGGAAGTGCCCATTCGATGGGGGTCCAATAAGCATCGGCCATGAGTTCTAATGGGCGTGGGTAGCTCGTCTAGGTTGACAGGGGTTTATGGACCGCCAAGCGCCCTGGCTTCGCCAGGGTGATAGCGGACAGTTCCTTGTCATATAAAAAAAAAAAGTTACACTTTTCTACCGGCATAGAAAAATTTGATGATACAATATAATATATGACATGTATGAACTATGGCTGATGATTTTTATACTTAAAGTAGTAGATATATTAGGGCATTAATGTTATTATCGAGAGATTATTTATGATATGCTTAGTTAATCTCCTAATAGGAAGAGCGACGAATGAGTAATAAGGTTGTTATCGACCTTCACGGGAAAAACATGCATCAATCTTGATGGCGACGACTGACGTGGTGTTAGAGACCATGACGAATATCAGCCTTAGTGGCCATGATGAGCATTAGCCTTATTGGCAACACTAGGTGTCGTCATCACTAGCGAAGGCAAGCCTCGGCGCCTTTGTCGACAATGATGAACTAGTAGCGGCATTGATGCCAATTATAAACATCAAATTTGTGTCAGATGCTGATAGTTAAACATTGTTACTATTACTTGTAGCAGTTAAAATCGCAATATCAAACATTACAAATACTTCACAACAATTAAAACCATTACATAGTGATTTAAACTACTACAATCTGATTTTCTGCAACAAAATGCTCCAAAAGCCTTAGTTTTAAATAAATTCAGGTTCATTAGAGACAAGATAACATGAGAAATTGATCTTCTCACAGAAGATACCTAAATCGCTTCCTAGCATGCAAACCAAGTTTTGCAAATTCAACAAGTGTATTAAGATAATATTTTGCCTAAGCTAATATTTTGAACATTACAGAAGCCTTGCTTAAACAAAGATTATGAGATTTACAAGAACTGCAAAATGTGCTGCAATGTTTTAAATTGATGGTATGTATATGTGATTTTAACTACTGTAATTTAAAGCATTGAGGCTTTGTTTGCCCAACAAATAATCTTTGCATACGGTTTTTCTGCATATGACACTCACAACGGTTCAAAAATCAGTGCAATTTTTTTTTTTTTTTTTGTAAAATTAAGGCTTCATTGAGATAGATTTCTTATTGTTGTTTTAAATACTTTTTCTAATGATATTTTAAAAGCAACGAAAATATAGTGGCTGAAAGCAGGACAAATTTTTATTTGCCTTCTATAATAGACTTTTAGTTAAACAATTTCATAAAATCAGCAAAAAAAGCCCATAAGCTGTCCCAAAGGAGGCCCAACACTATTGTTAAAGCTATTCAAAGCTGCTAAGAAAGTGCATTTTTTTAAGTAAATTTGGAAGGTCTTATAATTTTTTTTAATAGTAAGCATTTTGATCCATGTAAATCAACATCAAATTTATATTTAATCGAATGAATTTTACATTCCACTTTATCAATTGCCAAAGAGCTTTTAAAAGGGAGAAATTATTCTGTGCGGAGGCCGGAAGCATAATGTCATTCGGAGGCCAATCAGAATGCTCCATGTCAGTGTTACTGAGCCGCGGTACTGAGCAAATGGGTGAAGTGCCGCATTCTGGTTGGAGAAAACCCATATATGCGCATAAACGTTTCACATATTAAAAACAGTATACATCCTTAATGAATCAAAAGCTCTCTAAAAATACAGTCTTTGAAGTGAAACCTATGAGCTAAAGATTCAACTAAATATAAAATGCGAACAAGAAACTAAAGGGAAAACACCATAGGGAAAAAATGAAATAAACAATAACATGAAAGCAGCATCAGTAACAAAACAATAAAAAGAGCACATCAACAAAAAGGGCCACAACAACGACTAAAAAACTGCACAAACATAGAAAAAAAAAAGACAAGCAAAAAAGGGCAGTCGATAACCACCCATACGATAGGCCACATCATCAACCATGATTAGCCACTGAACTAGCCCCAACACTCACATAACCCAACAAAAGCTAAAAATCAAACCATCAAAAGCACAGGACAACCACCATAGTTAAACCCAGATCTCCCACATGCCCTAGCAGCAACAACACTCACCCGACACAAAATCTCTCACTCAAACAACACAATCCCACCACCAACAACACCACAAAAAACACCAAAGATAGGCTTACACCAACCACACGGGCATGATATCATTATTTTTTAGATTTGCACCTACGACGCTTACTAGCATGAGAGAAATCATTACCAATAGCATGAATAACATTTAGCCCAAATAGCTCATGAAACGAATCAGCCTGCTTCATCCTCATTAACCCACAAGGAGAAACAGATGGCTCATTAAGCCAGTCAGATTGCACCAAACAAGAATCCCCCACATTAGAGACCAACTAAGCATTCAGTACATTAGGAGAAATCAGATTGATAGGAACATCAACAAGAGTTGCAATGC
Source organism: Dendrobium huoshanense (assembly GCA_016618105.1). NCBI lineage: Eukaryota > Viridiplantae > Streptophyta > Magnoliopsida > Asparagales > Orchidaceae > Dendrobium > Dendrobium huoshanense. The sequence continues at coordinate 37,897,008 of CM028350.1, read as the reverse complement.
CTTTTGGCCTCACATGAGAGGGAGATATATAGAACCAGGTCAACGATAGCTATAGGTGATTCGGCAGAAAAATCCAAACCACTAGACGATTCATTCATCATCATCAAATTAGCCTGACAAATATCTCTATCCACCTCACACTCACCAACCACAACAGCATGAATCAAAACTTTATCACAAGCCTCCATACCATTAGCACCAACCAGAGCGACACCAAAAGAATACTCCAGAGTGCCCACAACATTGTCCATAATGATAGGACAGTCATCACCGTTAGAGTTAGGATTCAAATTATCAAATATCTTCTGAGCTATAATAAGCACAACCACTAGCCCCATATCACTAGAGTTAGGCAAAGGTAATTCATCACCCACATTGCCTTGAACAATGCAATTCAAATATTGAGAAACCGCCTCATCAACAAAAGTAGCATGAGGACCAACATTAGATTGTGAAGGAATTTAACCAGTAACGCTCATATTCATAGTATTATTAGGAGAAATATCATCCAAATAAGGATGCATAATAGAACATTTAACTTTCAAGTGACCCAAAGCTTTATAGTGACTACAATAAGAGGCAAATTCTTCCATTTTCATAAATTGAATGTAACCCATAGTCTTAGATCCCATCCAAACTTGATCAGGATATCGTTTAATAACATCTAATTCAACTAGAATACAAGCAACCGAAGGCCTTGTGCCATTGGTAGTAGCATTATCCGTTCTTAAAGGGCGGTCAAATAAAGACCCCAAACCATGAAGTATACTGAGGAAAAAAAGGTGTGTGTGTGTGGGGGGGGGGGGGGGGGGGGGGAGATTGGGGAAAGAAACCCAAATAGGGGGGGGGGGGGGGGGGGGGGGGGGCAAGATTGGGGAATGAAACCCAAATAGGAATGGTAGAAGATTCCACATTAACATCAAAATATGCAGTCAACTTGAAAAGCTTCATAAAATATTTATTTATAAAGTAATAGCTGTGGGAGAAAATCCTACAATAATCTAAGTCATTCACTAACTTAAAACAAATAATAATAATAATAATAAATTAATCAACACATTCTTAGGGTTTAACAAAGTGACAGAGAATTCACCAAAGAGTTTGAAGTTAAAGAAAAATTTTTGAATAGCAACGAGAGGTAAACGACACCTAGGAAATTTCCCAACCAGTGCAAATTATAAGTGGGCCACTAGGGCAAGTATTTCCTTATCTGATATCCACAATGACATTAAACTGTGATGAGAGGTGATTTTGAGCGGAGGAAAATCCAGAGAGGCTAAAGTCCCAGATAAAATATCTCTAAAAGAAACCAATTTGGACTTCCCATTTAAAAATATGGGGTCTATCAATCGATTCGCAACCATTCAAACCAAAAAATCAATCGAAGAGAAGAAAATTGGAAGAAAAACTAGCAAGCTTAAAGAAGAAGGAAGAAACATACCAAGTCGAAGCAACGCTAGAAGGCAGATAGAGTAGGAAAGAAAATCCTAGACAATTATTCTTCGTAGAATCTCAATGAAGCAAGATCGAGCTGCTTAGGTTTCTTTAGCTCTCGTACCATTGAAAGAGAAAAATCAAGCTGGAAATAAGTTTAATAATTATATGTTTTCTAGAAGAGGAAAACCACGAAAGGATACGCCAATGAAATTATACTAAGGATTGCTGACAAATTCTCATAGAATTGATGGAAACTAACACTAATTTTGGTCCATTCTTTATATTTTATATCCAAATATTAAATTTTTTTTTATTTTTCACTAATAAATTATGTATAGTAACAATAAAAACTTCTCTTCCAACCCTTCTAACACTATAAATTCTTTCATGGACCTTGAAAGTTCATACAGAAGCCGCCACATGCTTTCTGGATGTGGAGTTTTGGTTGGATGTATGGAATGTATTGACAGGGGCGTTCATATTGTGATGGCATTTATTGGGTCCCTTCGTCCCTTCTTTTTGCCTGCTAGCCTGAATTGGACGATGATGATGCTCCCATTTGCTGGCCCCTTGGACGGTCTTCGGGCAATCAGGGTTCCTCCATTTTTTCGTGCGAAATTTTATACCTGAGTCCATTTCTTTTGGCTTGGGAGCTGGGTATTTTCTCGCTGCAGGTTTTGGACCTTTTGGTGCTGACTCTTATCAAAGCTTTCCTTCAGTTCGGTCAGTTGCTGCTTGCTTTCAAGACCTTCTTTTGGTGCTTCTTTCCACAGTTTTGGTTACTTTTACTGCTCTTCAATTGTATTGGGTGATTTAGTTGGGGTCTTTTGACCCTCATTAGGTTTTGTTTTTTGCTTATGGTGGGTAGCTTTTTTCTTGTAATTTTTTCTCTCTTTTTTTTTATTAATATATGGGCTTAGGCCCCAATTTTTCAAAAAAAAAAAAAAAAAATTATTATTCTCACATCTCAAATTATATTTTTTAGGAAAATGATTCCACCAAAACATATAAAAAATAAATTATACCTACAACCAACATAATATTTTGACTTCATGTAGCTCCAATGGAAGATAAGATTAGAGAGAGCCATCTTAGATGGTTTGGTCAATTAAAACGGAGGCCTTCCGAGAGCCCGGTTAGGGAAGTTGAGATTTTAGATTTGACTTATGCTAAGAAAGGTAGAGGTAGACCTAAAAAGATTTGGTTAGAAAATATTAGAAATGATCTTTCTTTATTAGATTTAAATGAGAATTTGACTTTTAACATGACATAATGGCGAAAAATGATTCATGTAGTCGACCCCAAGTAGTGGGACAAAGGCTTGATGTTGTTGTTATTATAATTACTTCAAGTTGACTCTTTTTTTTCTCAAAATTTCTAAACCTAAGATTTACACTTTGAAGTCTTGGGGTCCCACATCACCGACAACAGAAACTTTTGCCCTCCCACATGAAAAATTATTCAGTGCAGACACTAGACATAACTCTACATCTGAACGCAAATAGGAAGATGCCACGTTACGTTCCGACGACCCCATCCACCAAAAAACAAAATTTTACCACGAGCTTTCCCCTTTATCGTGCAACCAGATGACCCGACCTGAGGTCCACATTGGAATCATCAATTTTTGCTCAAAAATAAATAACGGGCACTGTTGCAAATTCAATTTAGAGGCTGTTTAGTTTTCCTTGTCTCAGGATTTGTTTATCTTCAGCGTCAGGAGCTCATTCATTTTCTCATCAATTTCTTTGCAAGAAGCCATGCCTAAGGTATTTTCTTGCTTTGAAGTACTTTTTCATGGTTTGATGTGTTTGTTGTATTTTTCTCTACAAATATTTAAAGGGTTTAGGATTTTGTTTTAGGGTTTTTAAGTATAGGTGTAAATTATTTTTCTCACACAATGGAACTATTGATATAACAGAAAGTTTATTGGAAATGGGGTTTTTAACTTATTACTGTACTGAGCAGCAGCCCGTTGTTATTCCCTACAGAGCATGGTATTATGTTTGGTACTTTACGGTACCTTACTCGGTATCATGCTCGGTACTATGCTCGGTATAGCTCATACCGAGGAAACTTTGATATATTATGAACTTACGAAGAAACACATCATGCTTTTGATGACGACATCTATAAGTGGTCGATTCAAATGGTAGTGGATGTGCTTGTCCAGTCAAATATCATCGATTGCGATATATTCGTCTATAAATATATGGAAGTTGTTATACAACCTGAACTTGTTATATGGAGTAAGCTTATAGATTGGCTAGATAAAATTCCTAAATTTAAAGTTGAATTTATGTATGCAATTCTTTCTACAATCATAAAACAAATGAGTTTTGTGTATACATTAAAAAATGAGCTCATAGTTTCAATTTATACAATCATTTCTTGTACATGCAATCATAATTTTAATCAATACATAGTTAAAGTTTTGTGTATACATTCAATTTTGTGCTATTGGTTGCTTAACCATCGGGTGGTTGCTTGTGCTTTGGTACCTTGCTCAACTACGAACCAAATTGAGCTAGGTATAGAACGATACCGAGTATGAAAATCGACTTGTACTAAACAAATTACCAATCAATATAGAACATTACTGAGCGATACAGAGGCATAATTTGAGTAATCATCAATATTGAGGTAAGATCATAATCTGGTGATGGAGGTCGAAAGGATCGTAGTCTAGAGACAGAGGTTGGAAGGACCATTATCAGTGTGGGACAGAGGTCAAAAAGACTGCAGTAGGTAACTGATGGAGGTCGGAAGGACCCTAATATGGCTACAGAGGTCAGAAGGATCATAGTCGATGGACAACGAAGGTCAAAAGGATCATAATATGGCGATAAAGGTCGGAAGGACTGTAGTCGATGGGCGACAGATGTTGTAAGGACTATAATCGGCAGGTGATAGAGGTCGGAAGGATCGTAGTCGATAGACGACAAGAGTCAAAAGGACTATAGTCGGTAGGTGATGGAGGTCGGAAGGATCATAATCTGGTGATGGAGGTTGGAAAGACCGTAGTCGATGGGTGATGGAGGTTGGAAGGATAATAGTTGGCAGGTGATAGAGGTCAAAAGGACCATAATCTGGTGATGGAGGTCAAAAAGAATGTAGTCAACAAGGCGAAGGAGGTTGGAGGGATCATAGTCGGTAGGTGACGGAGGTCGGAAGGACCATAATATGGTGAAGGAGGTCAGAAGGATCGTAATCGTTGGGCGACAAAGATCAGAAGGACCATAATCTAGTGACAGATGTTGGAAGGACCATAACATGGTGACGGAGGTCAGAAGGGCCACTACAGGAAAAACAATTAAAACCGGCGGTTTTTACCGGCGGTTAGTGTAAAAGTACCGGCGGTTTGGCAAATTACCGGCGGTCTGACGGCGGTTCAGTGACCGCCGGTAAAAACGGCGTAGGAAACAAATTCCGACGGCCTTTTACCGGCGGTTTATTTTTGCGGCGGTTTTCCGGCGGCCCATACCGCCGGTGATCACCGGAATTTCAACCGTCGGTCTTTCGGCGGTTTGGCCGCCGGTAATGTAACCGCCGGAAAACCGCCGGTCATAGTACCGGCGGTGTTCCGGCGGTGTTCCGGCGGTTAAACCTGGCGTCGTCTGGTTCATTAGACCGCCGGACGGCGCCGTTAGACCGCCGGTACCTTACCGGCGGTTGACTAAAACGTTTTATATTGGATGTATGCTAGATTTTTATGCTTCGAACACGGACATCTAAACATTTTATCAAGCTGAAAGGAAGGCAGTTGAGATGCAACCTGAATGAAAGTTTCAACTCCCTCTATAAATTCAACTGTCAATCCTTTTCGACCCGGCAACAATCTGTTATACATCCAATATCTCTCTTCTTGGATAGTCATTTGGACGTTGAAGCAAACGTCACCCTACATAGTTAGGAAAACATTTATTAGAATACACGCATGTGCAACGTGTTATAAGAACGCATCTCCTTGTCCTAAACTTGGCTAAATATGCACAAGTCTCTATACTCAAATTCATTGTATAATTAGAACTTTGTTTTCGTCATTAATACTTAGCACCATGTTTCAAACATTCTTGACACCATGGTAGAAGGAAACAATAAACTAGCTACCAAATTCCAATAAAATAAAATAAGAGTCAAATATATTATAATAAAAAGATAAGATATATAGACTTTGTTTGTAACAACGTTCTTATTGTTTGATAAAGTTTTTATAGAGAAAATAATTATTGAAAGATATATATTATAGAAAATATTCTTCTAGCACAACTTTTTTTTTTATAAGCAATGAAAAAATTCGGACTTTATCAAACAGAAATTATAATTGTGATCTGAAAAGCAAACTAGCACGAAGCCTATCCCAAACAAAGCCATAACCCAACCTTTAAGATATTTAGAAGCATATGCAATCGATATTCATCTCTGGTTTATCAGCAACAACTAACAAAAATACTCGTTTTTGTCAAGAAAATTGTCCTGCTTATTTTAGTTTTATATGATCATCATACGTATGTTAACAATAACATGAATTTTGATGTCTGATGAAAGCTTTATTTGTGATATATATTTTTTTATTGAAAATAACCACCAAAACAGAGAAAACTTGTTGAATTTTAGAGATATTCAGCAAACACCATGCAAATTTTACAAAATCTGTAGAGAAATCCCAAGGGCGAGCACTTGAATTTCAATAAGAGAAGAAAAGAAACAACCCGATACAAAGAACCTTCAATTAACTACTCGCTAAACAGCCCTTAATTTGAATTTTCCCTCATAAACCAATGCCACATTAATGCATGGGCCCCATCCCAATAGCCGCGCAAGCCAGGCTTTTGCCCCCCTTTTGTTTCCGCCTCCTGTACACCTGAATCGGTCTAGGTGGGATCGGTTTAGCCGGCCCTTGGGCCAGTCTAATATATATATATTTTTTTTTACGGTTTTCTAATGAACCTTTTTAGTAAAAAATTCCTAATTCAAATTTTTTTATAAAAAAGTTACTTTAGAAAGTAGTAAGAAAAAAAAAACTATCCTAAACTAAACCGAAGAGTCAAGAAATATGAAGATTGTTATTGAGATTTTTCTCGTCCTAATTTTGTTGAGCTAAGCATTCTATGGAGTTTACATGAGCTCAGACCCGAAAGCGTTAGGGTTCTTGGTAAGCGTTAGGGTTTACAACAGCTAGTTGAGAAGTATGTTGGCGGTTCTTATTTACGTAAGATAAGAGAGTATAAAATAAGCAAATATAAATTGAAGCTTTTGGAGCTTAAGATTTTGTTTAAGATAATTTTTTACTGTTTCTTTTGAAAGCAACAAAAAAATTATCACAAATGAAGCCTTATTATTTTTTAAAGCTACTGTAGAGTAAGTAATTTTTTGAACTTGTTATAGAAAATAATTTTGTAGTACAAATTTTTTTTGAAAGCAACGAAAAAAATAGTGACGGAAGCAGTTAAAACATTAGCTTTTGTAGTAATTAAAAAAAAAAAAAAATTTGAGTGTCCCATTCCCTAAAAGTTTAATTGTTTATATATTTTCATACATATTTTGAAAAGAAATTTGATTTGAAGCATAATATATTTTCATACAAAATGGTAACTTATCAGCATAATACAAATTGAAAATTCGGCCGGAGAAGAGAGATCGGCGGACGGTTACCTTCGGTTAGGGAGTAGGTTGGTGGTCGGAGAAGAGCTATCGGCGGGCGGAGTTGATCTGTCGGCGGCCGGAGAAGACACGTCGGCGGCTATCGTCGATTCGGGGTTCAGGAGGGGTCGGAGGCGAGCTAGGGCAGAGCGACCGAGAGAGAGAAGAGGGAAAAAGTGAAAATGAAATGCGAGGCGCGGGTGTTCATTTTAGGGCTTCTACCGGCGGTGTACCGGCGGTTTGTGCCGTCGGTACAAATTTACTTATCAACGACGGCCAAACCGTCGGTAAACCGCCGGTCCACCGTGTTGTCCGGCGGTTTAGCGACGGTTATATAACCGCCGTTAGTACCGGCGGCACAATGAGGGATAGGCACCGGTAAGCCGCCGTTAAACGCCGGCGGCTAAACCGCCGCCCAAACCGTCGGTAAAACCGACGGCCTACAAACCGCCGGTTATGGCCGCCGGTAATAGCTGTTTTTCCTGTAGTGGGCCGTATCCGACATGCGACAGAAATCGGGAGGACCATAATCTAATGACAAAGTTTGGAAGGACCATAGTCTGCTGACGATAGAGGTCAGAAGGGCCATCAGTCGGCAGGTGATAGATATATGAAGGACCATAATCTGGCGATGCAGGTCAGAAGGACAATAATCTAGCGATGGAGGTAGGAATGACCGTAATCGGTGGGTGACAGAGGTCGAAAGGATCGTTGGTGGCCGGGTGTAAGTTTGACGACAATTGATGACCGGGCAGAAGTTCACCTAGGGACGATGGTCAGGCAAAAATATATCAACAGATAGAAGTTCAATGTCGGGTAGAAGTCAAACAAAAGTTTCAGGTGTCAGTTGGTTAATCGATAGAAGTTTGACGTCAGTTGGTGTTTCGACAGAAGTCCGAGAGTAAGTTGGTGTTTCGACAGAAGTCTGGTGTCAGGCGGTGGCCTGGCGGAAGTCCAATCGATGGTTGAGAAGGAGCTAGGTGGCAAGAGCGATCTCTGATCTCTCTTCTAGCTTCTTTTCTTATTCTTCCCTTTTCATGAGAAGTGAGGGGTCTATTTATAGATTTCTGAGAGTGGCATGCCCATAATTAGGAGGAAGATCAAGGATAAATTGTAGGTGGTTTTGATGGACACCCGATGTTGAATCCCTTGATGGTTGATTGTTTATTGGGCATTTGAATGTCTTAATGATATCAGAATTTGGCGATCTTAGGCTCGTTGGATTCGTCTTGTTGAGCTCCTAGATTTGAATATAAGCATGTCATGTTTGCGGAAAATTATTACGTCCGGTGTCTGGATTCGTCCGGACACCAATCCAGATGCGCCACGTCATCAAAATACATCGGGACCCAGTGTATTCGGGTGACGTGGGGCGTCTGGATTGGGTATCTGGATGTCCGATGACCGGACGTAATAATTCACCCATGTTTGGAAACCGTTTGGTAATCTAAATTATGATTTGAACCTTTCAAATGTGCTTCAGGTCTTTGATTTGGACCCATTTAGGCTTGTATTGAGTCGTATTTGGTGTTGATAAGTTCATATTTCCGAGACAATCATTTTAACTATAAGTTTGTTGATATCAGAGTTCAAATGGTCCCGATTTTAATTTCATAAGTTTCCAACTTGATTTTGCCTCGAGATTCATGCCCGATCAAGATAATTTTTTAATTATATATCAATAATATATATGTAAATCATTTTAAAGTAAATTTCTTAATTTTTGTTAAATTAGATCCTATTTTTATTTAAGTTAGATTAAAAATAGGGAAATTTACATACATACCACTATATTTATAACCATTTACATATCTACCACCTAAAAATTTAATATTACTATTATACCACCTAAAACTCATTTTATATATCACTTCTACCACTTCGTTACGTCGTCCGTCACGGCGTATTCTTCCCGCAGAAATTTCCCGTTCGCAAATGGCTCTGCTCGCGAACACAGTTGATCGGAATTCCATCTGCTAATGAAAACCTCTGCTCGTTGCTCGCGTATTCTTCCTTCTACTCACTGCTCGCGTCCGGCTGCTTGCGATCGGGAGAACAAACCTGCTCGATCGGAATTCCATTTGTATAATTGATGAGAACTATACATTAGAGCATGTTTTAACTGATTATAACTATAATAATAACTAGCAGTTTTATTATTATTACATGGCATTGGTAACCACTGATCTTTGCATTCTTTCGGGCCACCTCTATTAAGAAATCATAATAACCATTCATCTTTGCATTCTTTCTGTTACATAGCAGGTTTTAACTTAAGGATAAAATTTGATTCACTGCTTTCAAATATTGCTTCATTGCTTCGGAAAAACAAAAACAAAAACGAAGGGCACGGATCAGGTATTGCTTCCTTTCAAATATTGCTTCCTTTCAAACGAAGGGCACAGAAAAAAAAAGACAAAAACTCCCGATCTAAACTTGCCTTTATCTGCAAGATTTCAAATACCGCTTCCTTGCTTCTCAATAGCTGGGAGCGGTAGATCTCAAAAGCAAGCTACAGATCTTCGGGAAAAAAAAAATGAATCGAAGGGCATGGACCATACCTTCTCCCGATCTCAAAAACAAGCTATAGACTTCACCTTCCTCCCCTCTCGCGATCTCCGAAATCCTTGACCACTCGCTACTCGCACGGCTCTTTCACATTCGTGGGAAAAAGAGGGGAGAAATACGGCGTGAGGTGGGGAAGTAACAGAGTAGTAGAAGTGATATATAAAATGAGTTTTAGGTGGTATAATAGTATTATTAAATTTTAGGTGTTAGATATGTAAATGATTATAAATATAGTGGTATGTATGTAAATTTCCAAAAAAATATCACTAATGTATATAAATCACCTTTCAAAACCTTCTACCTGTATCGAACTAACAACCCGCTCCTAGTTCTTTCTCACACGGAGAAATGGCGGAGCATCAACATTCTCTCCAGGCAAGCTCCGTCCCCGCATCCATTTCCTCTGACTCTTCACCAGCAACCGTAGCTACAGCCGGCACACCATTGCCATCAGAAACGTTCTGCCGATCATGCGGCGGCCCAACCACCGATGCAGCTTCAATCTCTTTGCCTCCTCAGTGGTCTGACTCGTCACCGCCGCCAGCGTACCGTCCGATCCGCGCTCCGGCAATTAACGCCCCAACAAATACCAACGCCATCGTCCTCGCTCCTGTCCCTCGACCACTCCCAGTTCCAGTTGCGGAGCCTCCCTTCCATTTTGAGGTCCCGTCGAAGCGCATCTTCTCCTCCGACGACATCCAGCGTTTTCACGCCTCTGCGGCCTGCCGCCATTTTCTAGGATTCGTGGCTGCCCTGTCCGACTCAGTTCGCGGCCACAAAATCCACGATCCCGTTTTACCTCTATCCCCCGCTCTCTCCTCCCTTCTCTCCTTAATTGAAACCCTAGACAAATGGATCGAAGAGATCCCGCCACTCCCCCATTCATCTCGTTATGGAAACCCAGCTTACCGCTCCTGGCACGACAAGCTGTCCAATGAGGGCATCTCCCTGATCCTTCCTCTCCTAATCTCGGATGAGCTCCGCCCTGCCGCTGATGAGCTCCTTCCTTATCTCCTTGATTCATTCGGCAACGCCTCCCGTATAGATTATGGTACTGGTCACGAGACTAATTTTGCTGCTTTCCTCTATTGCCTGGCGCGCCTTGGGCTCATAAAGGAGGAGGACTGTCCGGCCTTGGTAACTCGCGTGTTTGTTGCATACCTGAATCTGATGAGGAGGTTGCAAACTATGTACTGCCTTGAGCCTGCCGGCTCCCATGGGGTGTGGGGTTTGGATGACTACCACTTCCTTCCGTTCATCTTTGGATCGGCGCAGCTAATTGATCATAAATATATGAAACCTAGGTCGATACATAATCCAGATATATTGGATAATTTCTCAAATGAGTATATGTATCTGGCTTGCGTGGCTTTCGTGAGGAAGGTGAAGAAGGGGGCGTTTGGAGAGCACTCGCCCATGCTCGATGATATCAGTGGTGTGCCCACTTGGACCAAAGTCAACAGTGGCCTGCTCAAGATGTACAAGGCAGAGGTGCTGGAAAAGGTGCCCATAATGCAGCATTTTCTTTTCGGATCACTTATCAAATGGTATGATTCACTGCCTTATATATATTTTTTGAATCGGTTATGTGTGATGATGCTCATGATTTTAAATTTGGTAAAATTCAAGTTAGTGCTATTTGCATGAGGAGAATTTTACTTTTCATGTTTATGGCTGCAAACTTGATTTTTGCAGTTCATCTTTGATCAAGCAACGAAAAAATTAGGAAGTTTATTATAGTATAAGTGGATCTAGTAAGTCCCTTAAGGAAGTGTAACATACAAAACAACTTTCATATATGTATGTTGTGAGATTGAACCATTGAACATGACCTTGTAAGAGTCATGGTGAAGGTCCACCACCATGATCATCATTATCATTAGCTCCATACCATCTAGTATATGTTGTATTTATGAGTACTTGTTCTCCATTCATTTCTTCTGAGTGTTGTATAGGTGTTTAAAAACTATTTTGCATAAATTTGTATGCCCTTCTATCTATAACACCTTAGGTTGATCCAATATTTCTTCCTAATCATTCAACATTAATTTTATCTATCTTATTTATGCATTTTCTTTCTTTTGTTATAAATGTTCAAATCACATGCCACCCTTTTTTGACCCAATCTTTAATAGATGCTATTCTCACTATCCTTCTAACAATTTCTTGACATATTATTATTTATTTTGTCACACATCCATCTCAAGATCTTCGTTTGTACTATATTCAATTTGTTTATTTTGTCACACATCCATCTCAAGGTTTTCATTTGTACCATATTCAACTGGGATGTTAATGATTTATTTATATCCAACATTGATATTCATACAACCTACCATTGCCAGGTCCCAAGCACTGATCAATAACCAACGTAAAACTTATCGAACAATCATACATAAACCTTTAATTAATTGAGATCCATACAACTTGTGTTATGAACACCCAAAGTGCAACATGAAGTGAAAAGGAGATTTTTTTTTTTACGAAGCAGAAAACATAGATGAAGCTCTTTAGTAAAATTATTAGAAGATTTACATCATATTCTATCAATTATTAATGACAAAGAGCTGTGCAAGATTGTAAGTAAGTTAAGCTTCAACTTGTAAAATACCAAAGGTTAGATTAATACCTTCAATGAGTATTCATCAAGAATACCTGACATAAATAATTGATATGAAATTGTTGTACACTCAACAAATTATTACTCATATATCTGTGTAAATATTAAAGTACATATATACCAAATAACATAATCAAGCACTTAAGTAAGCTAAGGTTCTTAGCAAAATAAGTCATTATAAAAAAACAAACAAATATGTTTTATCCCAAATTATCAATCATATGCAAATTTCTTCTTAAAAGCCCAATACTCCGAAGAACAAGAAAATAAAAAGTTGAAGCCATCATAAATAATGAGTTACTCAATCATCATTTCTTACTGCACCAACTTTTTCTTCACGACTGTCTTCATCATGTGAATTAATATAAGTGATGGCTTGGTTTAGTATTTTCTTTGATGTTATGTTATTTATAAGAAGTGGAGTTTGGCATTCTCTGTTATTGAGGTTGCTTAAAAACCTTTGGTAACCATGATTAAGATAATTTAAATTGTTTTCAAATTGGATGCCAATCTTAATGGTTTTAAAGCGAAGGATTAAAAAACAAGAAAGTTCTTAATCTCCATTAATTATTCTAAATAGGATTATATTCTTCGAGTAAAGAGGCCTTCAACTAAATACACTGTAGTTGATAGATGGTACTATTATTTGAATAACATTGTATTTTAGATAGCAATTTAATTTGCATGATATTGAACCAAATAACTCCTATGATTCATTATCTTTCAAATCACCTTCCTCTTTACGTACATCCATATTTGGTGTCTTTGATGCAAATTTTTTTTAAGATTGATTTGATGATTTTTTTTTTTTTACCTTGAAATATTATGAAATTTTGTTTATCTTCTTTTAAACAGGAAGCCATGTCAAGCTCTTTCCATGTTAGATCATCATAAAAATGATAATCCCCAACATCATTCATAACCCCAATATGCTAATCAATATCACCATGTTACGGTTCTCCCTGAACCGACCAAACCAGCCCAGGTGGGGCTGCTTCACTTCTATAGGTGGCTTAGAATTCCTGCCCAAGCATATGGGCCCCCCCTAGTGCGGCAAATAGAGAGAGGGAAGGGGGCGGCTAAAGCAAAAGGAGGTTATTTTGAATTTGATTTATTTTAGGAAGCTTTTATTAGGAAGATATGTTTTTAAAGAGCATAAGAGGTTAGGGTTAGGACATGCTTGATTATTGTTTCTCTTGGAGTTCTATTTGGTGTCTTGGGCTCTAGACTCATCATCGAGAGATTGGGAGAGAACGATCCTCCTCTCGAATTGAGGATCAATTTTATCTTTACTTTGTGCTTGCTTTGATTTGATTCCTATAATACAATCTATTGTTTTGGATTGTTTTCACCGAAGTTCTTGAGTTTTTCTCGCTGTTTTTACCAATTATTGTTAGGTTTGCTTGCGAACTCAAGTATTTCCCATTAGGGTTACTTGCAAACTCAAGTATTTCCTATCACACCATCAATGTTTTCTAATTTAATTGGGTCTATTACGCCCCACTTATCATGTCTATGCTTAAGAGCCTGATTGCACTTTACGTAGACAAGATCGTTCTACCTTTTATGTGCTAGCGTATTTCTCCTCTTAATATGAATCACACTCAAATTGTGTATAAAACCATAAGCAACTTGAAATAATAATCAGTCACTATATTTTATATTCTTCCTCTTATCTTGTAATGACATGAATTGTTCAAGGGTACTTCAATTGTGCTCACATTTAGAAGTACAACAAGAGAAGATTAATACCCCTTTTGCCAACTTATGCAAATTAGTTGGTGATGCATCATGCATCTCCTACCAAGTAGCCAATTGTTTAGTGCGAAATAAGGGGGCATAATTTAGGTATCATATAATATAATGCATTAGTTTAATATTTTTAATTTTAATTCATGGTGACTTCTTGTTTCTTCTTTTCATGATAATTTCATTTCCCAAAAGTCTTTGACATTATTATATTTTGCTAGCTCTTCAACAATATCCTTATGCTTTTTAACTCTTCTTATCAATGTGTTTATCACTTGATAAAGGCTATCTATAATTATTTTATTCGCCATGATCTTGGACTATTTTTTATATAAAATTTTGGATTGAATTAATACCCATCTTTATGGAGAATGTGATCTTTTGCTTTTTAGGGCCTGGAATTAATTGATTTTTAGGGCTTGTAGTTAATATAGCAGTGTTCTTATATTTCTTAGGAACCCTATGTTTGAGTTTTTGAGAGAAGTAGATTGGTGTAGGATTTGCTATGGTTGATTAAGGATGGCAAACCATATTTTGCCGAGAGCATACATAAGAATTTTAGGGAGGCTAGGATTTCCAAATGGAGAAATTAATGGACTTGAAAATATTTGGAGATAGTAGAGAAATGTTTAAGGATTAATTTTGAGTCGAGATTACGTCCTTTAAACCTAGTTTAGTCTGACAACATATTGGACGACTTTAAACAACTAGGGTTATTAAATGAGAAGACCTTTGGACTTAAAACCGCTTGGAGATTTTCAAATAATGTTTTTGGATTATATATGGGGCTTTTTTTTATAAAATTTCAAGGGATTTTGATAGGTTAAAAGTGAGCAAAATCAAGACTAGATCTTGTAAACCTATCATAGGTTGGCCTTGATAAATAGGGTACATCTTTCACTTTTTTTCTAAGGTCAAGTTAGCGATCAACTATTGGATGTTATGGGAATTTAGGAGAGGATTAAGGTTGAGTTTATTCTTTCCATGTTAGATCATCATAAAAATCAGCATTTGGTCTAATTTTCTTAAGGATTTTAAATGGGCCACTAGCCCTTGAATGTAGTTTAGTGAACATGAATGTATTCTTTCAAGTCTGATGCGAATCACTATATCATTGCCCTTATATTTTTTTTGTAGATCTAGTTTTACTTATAGATTCATCATACTAGTCTAATCCCCTAGGTGTTCTAGGTATACCCATAACAAAATTCATCAAAAGGTCCTCCTAGGGCCTATATTAAAAATGCAAAGCAATATATTTTTTCTGTTTTTTATTTAGTTGCTTTTGCCCACTTGCATGGGAAACATCCGCGAATAATCCTATCTACATCCCTTTTGGTAGAAGGCTAATAAAATTTGCTCTCAAAATGATTTGCTTCTTTGCTTGTCTTGTCGCTTCCTAAATATCTTACAATTCCTCTTGAATGAAACTCTAAATATCTTACAATTCCTCTTGAATGAAACTCTAAAATTAAAAAAATAAAAAACAAAAAACTCTTACTAATACCTTAGGGATACATAACTATCTAATTCTATACAAATATTCATCTAGCACAAAAAAGGGTTTCATAAAAGATAAGGGCATTTTTTTATGCTAATGATGTATTTGTGATATGGATATATGGGCATGAAAGATAAGTCTCCTTTAGTGTATCAAAATTTAAATCTGTAATTGAAAAGATATGATGGCCAAAGGTACTCTAGATTAAACATCTGCTGATGTATTCTCAACACCAAATTTTTGCTTGAGACAAAGGTGTAATCATGCAAAAACTCCACCATTTTACATGTCTATGACTTGGCTTTTCTTTTAGTATATTGTTAAACCTAGGGATCTAATGCTGAATGTAATTTGAATTTCATCTATAATGAATAGTGTCTACAATGCCTGAGAGACTGAATAATGGTATGGAATTTATTATCACATCTAGAATAATCTTGTCCAACGTCATTCAAATTTTCACTAAATTAGACAGGTGATTTTTGTATTTAACATGCCTGTAATGCCTAATCTTAAGGCAGCACATGCAACCTTAAATACATTTGTGAAATTAGGAAATCTCAATATAAGAAAAGTGGTCATAAATACCTTGATCTGATTAAATGTTTCATGAGCACTAGTAGTCCATATAAATTTTCTTTACTTAGGATCCATGGTGCTAAGGTGCCTAATAAGCCTCTTGTATAATATCGCGAAGGCAAAAAAACTCTTAACATCTATAAAAGATTTAGAAGTAGGCTAATCAATGATGGTTTTGATATTGATAGGATTAGGTTTGAGTCCATAGGCGGTAACTTCAAATCCGAAGAATTTGATCTCTTGGCTCGTGAATAGAGGGAACTCCATACAAAAACTCTTAACATGGATATAGTGGTAGTATGGTCAATATCATGCTAGGACTTTCTAGCAGTAAATAGTCCAATCCTAATTAACTTAATATAGGGCTCTATATTCTTTTGATGAGTGGGCTATATATCAGAAGTGGGCTTGTGATGATGTGGGGGAGGGATCACTTAGATGACTTCACAGGATAGTTAAACATATTAGTGTTCTCTAGACAATAGTGTCTGACATTAATATCAAATAATCTAAACCCCTCTAATAATATATTGGCTATATCCATAAGAAGTACATCACACCAAACATAATCCTTGTAACTTCTCATTTTAATGGGCATCATGCACCTACTAGTAATTGGGAGGGATGTGTGGTTCACCCAACTCACATGAAATGCTCTGAATGGAGTTTACATTTTAAATTTGCTCTTTGAAGTGTATGGATTGATATCACATTCATTGCAGTGCTTCTATTAATTGCTAATCAACATCTATTCTTGCATATGACATACATGTTAAATATGTTTCTCCTCCAATCTTTATTTTTTTTTTTCAATAAATAAACACCTTATCACATTCAGATGTGACTTATTACTCTCTCTTATGTAATGATCAGACAAGAGTGTCATCAATAATCTTCTCAATATCATCATTCTCCTAATCATTTTCCTCCTCTAGAAATAATATTTGGGCTTCACACTAATGTTGCAGATGCCCTTTTTATGAAATTTAAAACAGATGATCTCCCTTTTAGTTTTAGAGATGGACTTAGTACTCGTCTTCGTGCCTTTATGGCTAATTGTAGGAGAAATAAGTTAATCAGTAGACTTCTAGGTTGAGAATGTAGTGGTATGGATTTTAGTCTTAATGAGGGGTGTAAATTTCTTTTAAATTTCGATGAGGAGGGAACAATCGAATCTATTCTCAATGGTCTAAGGATCATATAGCTCTACCTCATTTTCAATCTCCATTCTAATGCCAAATACATTAATTGACTAGTTACCAATCAACATCAATACAACTAATCCTAGCCACAAAATCCTCTAATGTATTTAGGTACTAAGTGACCTGCATACTCCCTTGAGAGTCATCAATTTCTTATGAAGCTTTATATCATGATGTTTTGGGAAGTATTTTGACTTTAATGACTCCTTCATGTCCACCCATTTGATGACTAGTTTTTCTAATTTCTTTGTTGGCTAAGATATTTAACTAATAGATTTTGATTTGGCCAATTAGTTTCATTTTAACAAATGCGACCCGTTGATAGTCATCCATTTAGTACCATTAAAAAACTCATCCATCTGAGGGCCAATCTAGAAATATATTATGGTCATGAACCCCATCAAATGTTGGGGTCTCTATTTTGATTTTTTTTGGTAGGATCATTAAAATCATCTTCATTTCTTTACTGACTTTCTAGCAAAAAGTTATTCTTATTATCTTAGTTGATTCTGATATGTTGGTTCTCTCCTATATGATAATTTCTAAGAGATATGGGTTGGGGAGGTGCTAAGGTTGGGGTTTGCAATCTAAGATTCACTTGGTTAATTGGTGTTATCACGGTTTCTAGTAAGTTTTCATCTCGTCATTATTTTTCTCTAATAAAGTTTGCACTTGCATGGTCAATTGCTCTAGCATATAGGTCCTCTGGTTGAGCTCTTAAACATCGATTAAAAAAGCGGTCGAGGCGTCTGAATAGAGGCACGACTCAGTTCGAGGCGCTAACCCGGCGCCTTGAGGATTAAGCCTCAATGTATTTGACGAGGCGTGCAATTTTTTTCAGCAAAGCGTACGCGTCGAGGCGTAACGCCTCGAGGCAGCGTGAGGCGACGCCTCATTAGGATTTGACGGAGCTCACAGCGAAGAACAAATTCCTTATCTTTCGAGCACGTTGCTTTCGCTTCGTCCCTTTTGAGAGCTGCTTCGTGTTCGATCACAAGTGAGTTCTTCGATCCGGCAGAAGTGCTCGAGAACAATCTTTCTTCCTGTTCGACCACTGGTTTGAGTTCGTCACGCTTCGTGTGAAGTCGGAGCTCGAACCGAAGGTAACACTTCAAGTACCGCTCGGTACCGAGTGGTACATGCTCGGTACCACTAGGCACATGCTCGGTACCGAGCCAGGTCGAACCCCGCCAGGGGGCAGCGCCCCCTTGGACCCCCGGCAGACCGATATATTGTTGTATTCATGTTGTTTTATTATTGGTAGTACAAATAATTGTTAAAACAAATCTTCAAATTCATAGTTGGCATAATATTTTGTTATTTTTTGTCATTATTTATAATTTTAAATTAATTTATTTTAATCGTTTTGAGGCTTACGCCTCGATCCGCCTCGAGGCTTACGTCTCGCCTCGCATAGAAAAAAACACCTCGATTCCCGATTTCGCCTTTTAAAACCTTGCTCTTAAATTACTCCTTATTTGTTGATTTTGGTGGCATGCTATGTAGGTGAGTAATCAATATAGATAGCATAATTGTGCAAGCATTTTATAATGTAAGTGTTGTGGTGTGTGCTTTCTATAATACGATGATATGTGTCACGAAAATCCACATAATTTATTTTATGGTCGGCCTACATATATTTTTAAGTATCAAATTGAAACTACTTAATAGAAGAGTGTTCACTTTCTGATAAGCTAGCTTAAGCAATATATTATAATTTGGGATTTTATAAGTGGTCGATTTTAGAGATGAAAAACTCTAAATTATAGTGTGAAACTCACATACTGAAATTTGGAGTCACTCAAGTAATATTCTAATGGTAGGTTAAGAAAAATGGCAAGGTTATATTGTGGAGGCAACAATTGGATTGATGACATTATTTTCATGGAATTATCAATAAACAAAGCAAACCTACTACCTAAGCATGAAGAGACATGCCATTAAAAAGAAATAAACATATAAAAGAAAATTACTCCAATACAAATGAAGAAAGTATCCTTGTGCAACTGTCGCAACCAATGAATTGTTATTCTCTCCACTTTTGATTTATTGTGAAACCAATTTGATGGAGCCTTCAAATTAAATGCTTGCAAGGGCTTATAGTTACTGTAGATGTGTTCCAATATACTTCAGAATTCCTAGATTCGAGTTTTGGAGAGATGTAGTTTCAAGTAGTGTTGGCTAAGGATGTTAAACCCTATTTGACCAAGGGCATATTGGAGTATTTTGGCGATGCTAGGGTTTACATATGGAGGAATTAATGGACTTGCAAAACTTGTACATGGTGGAAGAATGTTAAATGATTGATTTGGACTTGGGTGAAACTTTTCAAAACTTTTTAGTTGATTAGATGAAGCCAAAAATCGAGATTAGGACCTTTAAACCTAGTTTAGGATGACAACAAATATGATGACTTTGAACAACTGAGGTTTTAAAAGGGAAGTTCTTTGTATTTAAAACCATTTTGAGATTGTCAATGGATGTTGGTAGAGTATATTTGAAGTTTTTCTGAAATTTTACTAGAGATTTTGATGGTTCAAAAGAGTGCAAAGTTGAGAATAGGCATTCTTAACCTGCTCTTGGCCGACTTTATTAAATATGGCATATCTTCCATTTTTTTTTAGAAGGACTAGTCGAGTATCAGACATGGGATATTATGGGAGATATAAGAAAATATTAGGTTAAATTTATTCAGGACTTGCAGAAAAAAAAAAATTGCAAAAATTATTTCTTCACCGAAGGAAAGCCTCTCAAACACCAAAGAGAAGCAAATCTTTTCACCAACAATTTCTATATTTCATTCAAACCATCATTAATTGTTCTTACAGCTGGGAATCACATCTAAATACATTTTCTTATTTGAATTACATTTGTTTCTATGAGATAGTTATCACATTTATTGTGGAGTGGTTTGGTCCCTCCATTTGAGAGGAGTGGGATGAGGTGGCACTTAGTGGCTGAATTACAATGTCGATTTCTCAATGGACGTCCCTTGACCCATGTAACCTCTTATATTAACCTCCAAGTTAATCGACCACCAAATGCAACAAGTAAATAATTAGCAGAGTTGACCACTTTCACTATTTCTTCTTTCTTTTCTCCAACATATCTATTCTTTGCATACTGTCCTTGGAAATTAAATGACCACCACCACCAACAACAACAACAAGAACATCAAGCCTTTATCCCACTACGTGGGGTCGGCTACATGAATCTTTTTTTCTCCATTGTGTCATATTAAAAGTCAAATTCTGGTTTAAATCTAATAAAGAAAGGTCATTCCTAATATTTTCTAACCAAGACTTTTTAGGTCTACCCCTACCTTTCTTAACATAAGTCAAATCTACTACCCTAACCGGGTCATCGGAAGGCCGCCGTTTTATGTGACCAAACCATCTAAGGCGACTCTCTCTAATCTTATCTTCTACTGGAGCTACTCCAACCTTTTCACGTATATGCTCATTTCGTATCCTATCTCTAAGGGTAAAGCCACTCATCCACCTGAGCATCCTCATCTCTGCCACACTTAACTTAGTATTATGCTTCTCTTTTAATGGCCAACATTCGGCACCATAAAGCATTGCAGGCCTCACTACCATCTTATAGAATTTTCCCTTAAGTTTGAGGGGTACATTTCTATCACATAACAAGCCCGATGCATTCCTCCATTTCAACCATCCAACTTGAATTCTGCTGATAATATCCCCATCTATTTCACCATCACTCTGAACAATAGATCCAAGATATCTAAAACGTGTACTCTTATTAATGACTTGATCGCCCAAAGTCACAATCCCCTCACTAGGTCTATTACTACTAAAATTACACTCCATATATTCCATTTTAGATCTACTCAAGCGAAAACCTTTAGACTCTAAGGTTAACCTCCATAATTCAAGTTTACCTTCAACTCCCTCTCTAGTCTTATCAACAAGAAGAATATCATCAGCAAAAAGCATACACTAAGGTACATCATCTTGCAAATGTCTAGTGAGAACATCCATGACTAAAGCAAAAAGATATGGGCTTAAGGGCTGATCCTTGATGTAACCCAACCGAAATAGGGAAATACTTGGCCAATCCACCATGTGCTTAATTAAATGACCACCATTGCATATTTTTTTGATACATAATACAACTACTAGATAACACATAAATGATAACATACAACGAGCACACAAGGTGTCCAATCGCCTAACACAATTTATAATTACTTAAAAACTTGACTAGCAAAGTTATTACATAATCATAGATCTAATAATTGTCCTACAATACCCTACATCAATACTTTTTACAATTGCATTTTTATTATGGATGTTCTCTCTTTATATCTGTCCTGTAGTTTAGTTATTTGGTGATTTGTTTCATTTTTTTTTTCTTTCTATTCTCCAATTTGGGTTGCTTATTTTAAGAAAGATAGATGTAGACCTAAAAAGACTTGGTTAGAAAATATTAGAAATGACCTTTTTTTTATTAGATTTAAATGAGAATTTGACTTTTAACAGGACACAATGGATAAAAAGAATTCATGTAGCTGACCCCACGTAGTGGGACAAATGCTTGATGTTGTTGTTGTTGTATTTTTCTATTTGTGTGAGTTTTAGGCTTCGTTTGAGACAGCTTTCTTAGTGTTTTTTAAGATGACTTTTTAGTATAAATTTTTTTTACTAGAAAGCTACTTCATAAAGTAGCAAAAAAAAAAAAAAAATGGTGCCAAATGAAGCCTAAGTTAAACATATGATTTTTTTAATGCTCCAAAATTTCTATGCAAAAATTTCTATTGGAAGACCGCTAATTTATCATGCTGGAATTTTCGCTCAGTTCTAATTTATGTCTATTTTGATAAATAGCAATATAATTTAGAAGTTTGGAGCTATGAATTTGAATTTGTGTATGATTTTATACATCTCATTTTAGATATGCATTAAAAAATCTAAGCCCCAGACGTTATTGCATCACAAGAGTTTAAAGATCTCATTTTAGATATCCAAATGCTTTTGCACCTGTTTCTGCTTTATCTTCCTAAATCCCCTTCATGTTCTTCAAGGACTTGTTTTGCTCTGCCTCTTTCTTGCAGGGAATGAAGTACGTTTGGTGAATCTGTATCAGTTTGTGCAAAGGCTAGTTCTGAAAGGTCTACATTTTACTCTTACGGAAGCTAGGAAATGATTAGGAATACTACCTATTCCAGTAATCTACTTTGGCCTATAGTGTTTTCTTCTGCTCTGTTTGGATTCTTTATATTCACTTGAAAGAGTTTCTGCTTTTCTTTACAGTTGCTTCCCTTGCTATAAACTAATAAAAGTGGCTATGGTAATTTTGTATTTCTTTTGATCATTGGGACCAACTTACTGCACTCTAAATTTCCTGATTCAAAACTGCATTGCAAAACTAATTTAGGCTTCGTTTGAAACGGCTTTCTTACTGCTTCTTAAAGCAAATTTTCAATACCAAAATTAAAATTTATGTACTAAAAAACTGCTTTAAGAAGCAGTAAGAAAGTCGTCCCAGTCCTCAACTTTTACCAAAAGCTAGTGTTGAACAGTAATTCAAAAGTAGTTTTTTTTTTTTTTTTTTAACATTGCCATCTTGATGGCAATAATTGTTGTTTATCCTATGCAACTCGACTATTTAAATGTGTGAAGGTTTAAGAGATGGTTTGCGATCATTTTAATTTTCAAAATTTAAGTTAATTTTATTTATATTTTATATGAAATATAATATGTTTAATTTTTTAAAACATTATTATTTAATTTTGTTAATTTTAAATAAGTGATGATAGCAATTGCTAGCATGATAGCTGTAGTCAATTGATGAGCAATGGTTAAAATGTGTGAGAAGTGGTTAGTTTTTTGTGAGGAAGGAACGTGTGAAGGGGGAACTATTGCTTTGCTTTTGGCGTTGGTTGGTTAGAGCTTGTTACTGTGATTTAGGATGCTTGATTTGTTGCAAAAAGAATATATAGAGTAAAATGGAATATATTGAAATATAAATGTAATGTAATTGAAATTTTAGGAGTTTTTTGAATAAATATAAAATAATGTAAGTGATTAATTTTTTTTTTTTACTTGACATGAAGTAAAATGAATGTAGTGTAAAACTCAATGATTATATTGATTGATGATCAACAGTGATGGTAGATGTAGTGGGTAGTGGCTAGCGAGTGGCAACGTATTTAACAATGGCCAGCTATTGCTAGTGGTCTACGGTGAGTATGTGTGGCATCTGACAACAGTGATACTAAGTAATGGAGCAATGATAATGGCTAGCGGTTATAACAAAGTTAACTAACAGTGTATTTTAAAATTTGACTGAAAATAGATGAGTTCATAAAAAAATTTAAATCCCTTATATTTGGAATATTTTGCCTTTTATTTTTTTTAAGCAACCCAAATAGCCCCTTGAAGTAGCTTAAGCTAAAATATTCTTCCAAATTTTCAGGTCATATGCTTAGACATATAAGCGTTGGGTGTATGTGCTGGTCTAGCAACCCCCAGTTGAACGACGGTCTCTATCAAGAGAGATTATTACGTCCGGACATTGAACGTGTCCAGAGACCAATAAAAAAACGTCACATTATTGGGCGCTCGGTACCCTCGGTACGCTATCCGGACAGAATAATTTTTCCCCTACCAAACCCTTTCATACACAATCCTCTTGTTGCGTCTTGGAGTATTCGCGGTGGTAGAGAAATATAAAATTTAACGTCTTAACTTTGTACGAAAATCCAGCACACAATCAGATAAAAAGAGAGGGTGTAACATTTATGAGAGACCGATATTTTTACGTGAAAAATCCTTAAGAGGAAAAAACTAAGGGGCCTAACCCAGTTTGAATGAATCCACAAGTATTGCAGTTGATTACAAATGAGGCCCTTACTTGGGGGAAGGTCTTAACTTGATGTACATCTTCTAAAGTACATTACATGATGAGAATACAAAGAATTACTGCTTATGTGTTTGTTTGGTTTGAATGACTGTAGTTGGTGGGCGAAATAAGTCGAAAGATCATAGTTGACGGGCGACGAGGCCGGGGAGAACTCCAACATTACTTGAAAATCGGGCGGAATTCCAGCGTCACTTAGAGATCGGGCGGAATTGCGGCGTCACTTGGAAGTCGAGTGGAATTCCGACGTCACTGTGGAAGTCAGATAGAATTCCAGCGTCCTGTGGAAGTCGGACAGAATCCCGGCATCCTGTGAAAGTAGGGCATAATTCCGGAGTCAATGCGAAAACAGAATTTCTGTGTCCCGTGGAAGTCAAACAGAATTCCGGCGGTGGTCGAGGAGGAGTTTCTTCCCTCCTATCATTCTCCTCTTCTCTTCTCCTTCTTCTCTTATTCTTCTCTTCTTACTGGGGTCCTCCCCCCTCTTAAGAGAAATGAAGAGCTATTTATAGTTTTTAGAGGGTGGCATGACCCATAAATAGGAGGAAGATCAGGGGCGAATCGAGAGTGGTTTGAATGGACGCCCGATATTGAATCCCTTGATCGTGGACTGTTCGTCAGACATTTGAAGGTCTTAATGATATCAGAATTCGGCGATCTTGGGCTCGTTGGATTCGTGTTGTCGAGCCGCTCGATTTGACTTTATGCATGTCATATTTGGAAACTGTTTGATAAGCCAAATTATGGATTGAGCCTTCCAAATATGCTTCGGGTCTTCGATTTGCACACATTTGGGCTCGTATCGAGTTGAATTTGGTGTCGTTGGCTTTGTATTTTCGAGACGCTCAGTTTGACTGTAAGTTTGCTGAAATCGATGTTCATATGATCCCAAATTTAATTTTTGAAGTTTCCAACTTGATTTCAGCCTTGAGATTCATGGCCGGTTAAGATAATTAACTGATGACAAGTCACCTCTATATATGGGAGAAGGGGAAGACAAATTTTTATATTGAATGTGTTAAGAAAAAAACAAATAAATATTAAGAAAATATGCGTAAAAAGTAGTTTAAATATATTGGAATTAATACATACTGATATTTGTGGCTCATTCCTTACAACTTCTTAGAATGATAGACAATATTTTATTACTTTCATATATGATTATTTTCGTTATGGGTACTTATACTTAATATATGAAAAATCAAAATCCCTAGATGTATTTAAGATCTCTAAAGTTGAAGTTGTAACTCAATTTGGTGAGAAGATTAAAGTTGTCAAATCTGATCGTGGTGAAGAATACTATGTTAGATATGATGGATCAGATGAACAATGTCAATGCCTTTTTGCAAGATATTTAGCAAAATATGGCATTGTTCCTTAATACATCATGCTAAGGACTCCAAGTCAAAATGTGTAGCTGAGAGACAAAATATAACCTTAAACGATATAGTTAGAAGTATGATTAATCATTGCCATAATTTCATTAGTGAGAAGCCTTATAGACTACAGTTTATACTCTTAATAGAGTTCCACGCAAAGCAGTAGCTAAAACCCCTAAGCTGGTTTTCCTCAGTTGAGCTGTTGGTTGACTCTTTGTGATTT
The DNA here is from genome assembly GCA_016618105.1 of Dendrobium huoshanense. Lineage (NCBI taxonomy): Eukaryota > Viridiplantae > Streptophyta > Magnoliopsida > Asparagales > Orchidaceae > Dendrobium > Dendrobium huoshanense. The sequence goes on along the minus strand of CM028350.1, from coordinate 37,871,222 downwards.
TCTTGCTTTTCGTTTTGTTTGTTGTATTAGTTGGATCATAGAATCATTAGATTTTGTTTTAAATAATGTATTTTTAAAGAGCTCTTTATCTTTATTAACACGTAATCCCTCCGTGAGTTTCATCCAAAAAAAAAAAAGAAAGTTTGGTTTGCCCATGTTTGATTAAAAAATGTTCAAACATCATTCTAATAACACGTCATTCAAGAAAATATTATCCAAAATTCAAGAAAATATCAAAATATATAAGATCAACTCAGGATAATTCAGTATATTAAAAAACAAAATATTCATTAATGTGCTTCAAATATTTCTCCTGCAAATATCAAAATGCTAACTATACAAAGAAACATAAAGTAGTTTACAAAATCTAAAAGAACGAATTGCAAGTTATTACAATTCTCTCTCTAATTTCCATACAATTAGTAGAAAAAAAAAAAAAAACTCAATTTGTGCATCAGAATAAAATCTATCTTTCTTGAGCTGATTCTGCTTCTATCCTACAATTCTACCCTTAAGAGGGCAGATCTCAAAGAATGATAAAATTGAATAATGAATATGCTTTTCTAAAGGGTGGAGTTAGTTACCACAACTGGAATTGAAGATGGCAAATCCAAGACATGCTTTTTCTTTCCAAGCAGGAAAAAACTCACCGTCGGCTTCACTTCCTCACCAACTTTAACTGCAACCCAGAACAAGAACCTACAAGCCACCACCATCCCAATTAAGATGGCAAGATCAACCCACTTTGAATAGCCAACTTCCATTTGCCAATAATCCTTCAAAACCTCTTCCCCCGAAATTGATGAATTTCCACCTCCATTGCCAGTAAAATTTAGCCCCAAAAATTCATTTTTGTAGTATCCTTGATTTGCGTATTTATGAAAGGCAATATAGTAGAGTGGGTACTTCCATATCGGCTTCGGCAAGTCACCGGGCAGACGGAAGAAGCCACAGGCAAGGACCATCATCGCTTGTATGGCGGCACCAGTAATGATGCCCATTAGGTAATCGGGGACGATGCTTGCGACTATCATCATGAGGCCCTCGACGATAAGCATGCTCGAGTAGAGTATAAGAGTGAAGAATATGAAATGTTGCGGGCCTCTCTGTAGACCGACCAAGTAGTAGGCAATAGCAGCAGGAAGGACGGAGATCAGAAATATAAATGGCGCAGAGGAGAGCATGTTTGCAATGGTGAATGCAACAGGTTTGTAATGCCCATTTAATCTCTCTCGACGAAAGATCTATTAAAAGGAAAAACTTGTTAGAATCATGATCTATGAATCAAAGCAAATCAAAATGTTTCTTCAATTACTTCTTTTTCTACACTGTGATATTAAGGCTATGTAATTAATTTCCCAGAGCTTTATAATCATTTTCAATAGCTCAATTATACACATGACTCATAGATTTTCATATAAAATTATCATGAGGAAGAAACAAAAAATAAATAAGATAATAGTAAGACTTTACTGACCTTAAGATCCTCCACAAAAGAAGGAAACCCTCCAATCGCCATGAAAGTAAGATATCCAGCTACGAACATGAGCATTGAACCTCTGGCCTGAAATGCATCATAACATGGACAAACTTTCACTTTGCCGAACACTTTTGAATATAGAGAAATAATCATGATGGTACCTCCTAACCTGAATTGATTCATAATCAAATCCAATATCATAGAAGATTGTTCCAATGCTAAGGCAAATAGCAAAATATATAGCTAGTCTCAGCCAATAATAGCCTGGATCTCTATACATGTTCACAAATGACCTCTTTGTGAGCACACAACATTGAGTGAAGAAGGGAGCTTGATTTCCTCTCTTCACTATTTCTCCTTTCTACAAAAATAAAATAAAATAAGATGGCTAAATGATATAGTTTTATGAGTCATAATGTAAAGGCAAATATTACTGCTTAACTTACCATGTTGCTGCTTTGAGCTACTTGCCTCAACACTTGTTGAAAAATACTCGAAGATTTATATGATCTTTCAAGTATGTTTATTGCATCTGAAGTAATGTCTGTGGGATGATGCTCGCTACCTTCTCCAATAACCTTAATTTGCTAAAGAAAGATCAACGAAAAACAATTACTTCACTTATTTTACTTGTTTTCCATTAAGATTGTATAAATAGAAAGAAGATTAGTTTAGTTGCCATCTAACCACATTGAAGTCTTTATTGATTGTTCGAAGAAAATGATCAGAAGGATTCCTCATTTGTGGGCATGGAAAGCCATTGGATGCAAAGAACTGTGTACAACACAATAGATAAATGATTTAGCAGAAATAAACAAGTACTTGACTGTCTACATATAGTGAAAGATTATTATCTCAATAACTCAAAGATCTTTTGTCATATCAGGATTATATTTTCTTCATAACTATTCTGTTTTGGCACTAATTGATCTAATAGAATATTAAAATAGAACAATTCGAAGCAAACTATATTTACCAAACGCAAAAATTTAAGCTATGCAAAGCTGTCAATCATTCAAACTTAACCTACAACATTGAATTGGCTCAATGTTGAATTATTAACATCATACCTCGCGAGTTAAAGAAATTGGGCCAAAATAGATTGTGCTTCCCGATGATAAAAGACACAAATTGTCAAATAGATCAAACACTTCAGAACTTGGCTGGTGAATGGAGGCAATGACAGTCCTTCCATGGCGACGTGCAAGGTCTGCTATCCGACTCATAACATGGTACGATGCTGCACTGTCCAATCCACTCGTGGGCTCATCGAGGAATAGTAGCTTTGGACGGGTCAACATCTCTATGCAAATGCTAAGTCGTCTCCTTTGCCCACCACTTATGCCTTTGCTACTTCGACCTCCAATTCTAGTATTCATAGCCTCTTGTAAGCCCATCTCCATGATCACTGTATCTGCTCTCTCCCTCTTCTGAGTCTTGGATAATGAATTAGGAAGAAGTAGCTCTGCAGAATAATACAAGGCTTCTCTTACAGTTAAAGTTGTCATTAGAACATCATCCTGAGTGACGTATGCCTACAAAAATCAAACACATATGTGTTATGTATTTTTCATGATTTGGAGACATCTAGTTTGCATGTCAAACATTTGGTATTTTTCTTGAGAATTAATTAATTTGTAGTTCAGATGAGTTCTTACCGAAGTCCCATATGCAAGTGCTTGCTTTCGTCCATTTACTAAAATGAATCCAGATTGGCTCATTCTTGACGCTAATCTACCTGCAATAAGTAGGTGAACATAGTTAGAATGTATAATTTTGGGAAAGAATTTTGTTTGATTTTAACTCAAGAAATTTGATTT